>BPLQ01006959.1:88345-558785 GCA_021605075.1 Caerostris darwini
TGTAACTTATGTAGATTTAATTAACTATATGTAACTTATGTAGATTTGGAATATAAAATTCTTGTTTATTAAAATCATCTGTTTTTGAATATCCGAAAATTCCTTTGCCATGAGCTATTTTGATAAATTCGATTTATACACTTTTTTATACTTAATAAATCTCTACCATTGACAAGACCAAATAATGCATTTAATTTAAGGAAATAATTATCTGGATTCCCACTTTGTATTAATTGTTTTAATGGGACAATGCATTCGTTTTGTGATTGTGTGTCATTAATTTTAGTAAACACATTTTCCTCTAATATAATTTAAACTGGATTAGGTCTATTTTTGTCATTCTATTTGGAATGCGAAACAGTCCGTGGTAATCTTGAAGTTTTACCATATATATTCGGATTTTTTTTTTAATTCTTCAATAGTTATTAAAACTTTTAGCTCATAGCTACAATTTTTTTTCAGCTGTAGTGATTTTTTTGCGTATTTAATACGCAAGATTAAAGTTGGGTTCTTCTGCTTTTTGAAGCAAAATCAACCCGCATTCAAACTTGCTTGCACCTGTGCAATTCAATATATAGCATCGGTTGGACAGTATAAAACACTGACAAGTTGACAAACAGCTCTTTCAGCTTAAGGTAAACTCCTTTTCTGCTCTTCGTCAAAGATAAATTGCTTAGACCTTTTCAATATACCCCTCATTGTCTTAACAATGCGAGAAGTCTACAGTTCAAACCCCGCCGAACCCTGAAATGTAAGCGACTTTCCTAGGATCAAACATAGCAAGGTGCTTCTAAACAATACCAGTTTAATAATGCGTTAACATTATTAGACTGTTATTGTTTAGAAGAAAAAGCTCAGTTATGGCCTAGAGAGGTCGATGTGGCCTTCTTTAGACTTGTCACGGGCCGTGATTACTTACAGAATCACCTTTATAGAATAGGTCTGGCTGCTACAGATATCTGCCCACTTTGCGACTATGGCGTGCCCATGACTGGGGAGCACCTAATCATACACCCTACTGTTCTTAACTGTATCCGTTTTTGTGTTACTGTCAATGCCTTTAGTGATTGTTTTTGACGTTCTTACTGTATTGGGTTGCTCGTCGACTAATGATGAGCGGAAACAGGCATATAATAAATAATGCGTTAACAATTTGATACAGCCAGTTATATATTCATCTACGACTTCAACAACAATTATTTCTCTTGCCAACATAAAAAGTATGATACACAGATCATTGATGTCATTTACAGCTCAAGAAATTTACAAATAAACAGGAATTAACTCTCTCTCTCTCTCACACACACATATATATATATATAATTCCGCATGTGAAAATTTTCTGTAAAATTTAACAAGACGTTTAAAAAACATTTAACTTTTACATTATATGATTTAAAAAAAAACATCTTAAATTCTTCATAATTACAGATACGAAATAAGAATTTAATTTGTTTTATTAATATCAGAACACGATATAAAGTAGGCCCATATATTTGAGGAAGGCTGAATCGAAAGCATAATAAAAATAAAGATTGTATTAACTAAAGAGCAAATTGTTTTATAATAGAGTATAAGCTATATTAATGATGTGCTTCATATTTAAATTACTGTAAAATTCATATATTAAAAGAGCCCAATTTTTCTTTAACGATACAGAAAATTACTTAAATTAGCTCTTCTTATCGGGAATTTTAATTAGTTCAGAAATAAGCCGCCAGCCATAATTACCATTTTATTCCAGCTTAAATAAAGCCGGCATTGTAATTAATCACTATTCATCTTTCAATACAGCCTTTTAGCTAGTACAGCATTCCATTTTTTGATACAACCTCTCTGGAAACCATTGTAGAAAAAAAAAGAACATCTTCCATCGTAATTATTCCACATCGCTATTAATAAACCTTTTTCCACTGATCAGTTATCAGAAAACCTCTTGCATTGCCTGTACGAAGTGAGGTAAAACATTCTGCTGAATAGCTGAACGATTCAAAAAGGTTGGGTAATTGAATCGGTCTTTATTAAGTAGCGTGCATGGTGCTCGAAACGAATATTTTTCATTTATGTTTTTCGCGCTTTTACCTAAAGCGATAATGAATGATAATTAACCGTCCAAGGCGTTCATTTGATGGAAAGATAAAAGTGGAAGCAACGAATGAAACTTACATGTTGTGTTCTTTTTTGGTTGGGATGTAGGGATAAAGAAGGAAAGGTGTTAGCGTCCTAAATTAAGATAAGGAATATTTTTAAATATTATTTTATGATTTACACAGTTAAAGAATATTGATGAACGTAATTGTATATTGTTTCCGGCCATGAATAGCTTTAAAAAGTTCAAAGACTTGAGAAACGAGTTTTTAAGAAAATAGTTCAAAATATTTCAGGAATTTTCGTGTTTTGGTGTGTTTAGATATTTTTAATATTTAATATTTAATTTAAAACTTTATAAAAGAAGATTTCGTAGTGTCTCTCATCGTATTAGAGCACTGTTTATAAATAGAATGCATACGAATAACATGACCTACATACATATTATTAAAATAATTAATTAAATTTTGTTTAAAATAGAAAGTAGAAAACTAACTTTTAAGAATATTATTATTGAAATAATGGTTTTATTAAAAGATTATCATTTCGTTTAACATTTCTACTAATTTTCAAAATATATTTAGGCTTGGAAGTTGAGTTTTATTCAATATTTCTAATATGTTTTTATTTATTTATTCAATATTTACAAATTTAATTTATTCATATGATATCTATTTTTTTATTTCTATACATTTTATTTCTATTTTTTATATCTATTTATCTATATATGTATCTCTCTCTCTCTCTCTCTATATATATATATATTTAATAATAATTAAATTTGTTTATATAGAATAAACATCCTAAAAAATTTAATTAAATAAAATAATTGTATAACATGTAGAACTTATTAATAATAGGCTATCAATTTTACCTCATTAATTATTTAATATTCTAGAATTTATCGATTTTGTTCTTGTTGAAATGACAATTTTAATCCAATTCGTAAATCTAGACAATATAGAATAACAATATAGCTATGGAATGAACTGGTATGAAAGCAGGATGAACTTAAAACAAATTGACATGTAATATTTTATTACGAAGAAAGTGATATTTTTACAAAAAGGGAGACATGACCAATATGTTTATTCAATTTCATCGTTTCTTAGTTCTTTAGTGGACATGAAACAAATGTTTCCTTTCTACCGTACAACTATTGATATATTGATATCTATAGTATATCGATATCAATATATAGTATAGCGATTTATATATATCGATATAGTACAACGATACTATATCGATATCTATAGTACAACTTCTATATTTATATTGAGCCACATTAATTTAAAATATATCTTATAGGAATTTCAAGTTCTACCAAACACTGGAATCTTAGTTATAATACACCAAAATTGAAAATTTATTATGATTATTCTAATGATTCTAGGTTTTGGATAAAAAATTCATAACTATTTTAATGATTCTAGGTTTTGGTTACAAGATTTACCAATAACTATGCTAATGATTCTAGGTTTTGGATACAAGGTTTGCCAATAACTGTGCTAATGATTCTAGGTTTTGGATATAAGGTTTACCAATAATTATTCTGATTATTCCAAGTTTGAAAAGTTTTGGATATCAGATTTATCAGAAATTATTTCTGTATAGTATAAATTATTAGTTATATAATATAATTTCGTTATAAGTAAATGAGAGGGTTTGTTTATTGAATGGCATTCAGAATGAAACTTTATTGTACAACAATATATTAATTTAAGAAAGCGGTAGTAATTTTGTAACATGATTTAAAAATGGTTATTTCGTAGGATAAGGATAAAAAAAGCAATAATAAGACATATATAGGAAAATAAGCTGCAAACTATTAATATATAATAAAAAACAAAATAATGCAAAACATCCTTAAACTAATGTATTTTTAAATAAAATTAATTTAAAATGAAATATTTCGAGTTTCTTTATTTTCGAATAAAGTAATTTAGTCAAATAATTTCGTCTCGAATTTCGATATTTTTTCCACACTATAAACACTCCAAACATCTTTCTCTTTGATGTCTGGGAATTTATTTTACTTCTCGAATAAGTGTATAATGTTTCAATTTAGAGACTTCACTTTCTAGTTTTCAGATAACAATTGCCTTGAGCAATTTTTTAACTTGCTCTAAATAAACCAAATATTTTCTGAATTTCTGGGGAAAAATTACATTGAGAAATGTAAGCAAAACATAACTCTACTATATCTTAAACTTCTTGTTTTCTGAGAATATTAGTAATTATTTAAATCGAAATAAAATAATAGTCTTTTGTTTAGTTATATATCATATTACATTGTTTGTTTTTGGAGAAATTTAGATTATAGAAGATGTATTTTGCCTATTTTAATACACGTATTTGTTTTGTAAATTTTTCGAGCAAAATGATGATTTATTTTATGAAAAACTGAAAAAAAATTGTGCTATTAGTGTATATGTATTATATTAGTAAATGTGTTGTTATGCAAATGTTCATTATGTTATGAAAAAATGTTCAACAAGTTATATTATTAGTCCTCATAATTAAAATTATGGCTAACAAAATAAATATAATACCACGCATTTAAACGTTTTAAAGAACATAAACTATACTTATTTGCTAATTTTATTTCTGTAATTCATTTGAATAACAAAATCTGTTTTTTTAACGTTATAATTTTAAAGTTGAATTTATAAAAAATATATGAGTATTTATATCATAATAATTAATACAATTTTATTAAAACTTCTAACAATATAGTGTAAAATATTCTATTACATTAATAAAATCTTTCATATCAGAATATCAAGAACAACCTAATAGTAATTCATTAATTTATAATCTAATGGTTGTATTCAATTTCATTATTATTTTCATTATATTATATTTTCATATAATGAAAATTATTAAAGAAAATTATAATTATTATAATTACAATTAAATGAAATTATTATTTTTATTATATTATATACAATAATAATTATAATAACATAATATTTATATATATATATATATATATATATTATAAATGTATATCATAATAATAATAAAATTATTAAATTAATATTATTTTCATTACATTTATATTATTATTTTCAGACGTTAAATAATAATTTACTGTAAAAAAATTATAATAAATGATTTGTTATTCTTCAATAATTTAAAAGTTACTATTTAGAGATATTTAGATAAGTGAAATAACATTATATTAATTTAAATATTCTATTTTAATACAATAATTAAATAGGGATTTTACTGAATGAAATAATAATTGTTCATCGTTTAATATAACTAATAAAAATCTATTGTTTCGTGAACAATACAGGAAATTATTTAAGACTGTGGTACACATTAACGTTAGAGTTAGTTTTCCCTACTAAATGAGTCTCATTCATCTTTTCAGAGACCTTCGTTGACAAACCATTTCCTGTGTTAGTTTTCCGCTCTTTTGTACTTAATTTTAATCTTTCAACTGTTTCTGTGGCCAAATATAGTTTTTCCTCAACATCCATATATTAAACGAGCTCAATTTTTTTTCATTTCTGTCAGCAAAAACTATTCTGTCAACATTTGTTGACAGAATAGTTTTTTAAAGGAAATGATTAGTTAATAGTATGTAATCAAAATAACGAAACATAATTCTTTGATATCCATTTGAATAGAATGATAATGAAATTTTTAAGTGAATTATTTGCCAATGTGTATATTGACTATATTTGTATATTCTATATTGTTTATAATGAAAATAAAAATAATATGGTGAAATTATATATAGTATATAGTTATAATATATATTAGTGTTATCTACAGTATATTGTTATTATATATAGTTATAATGAAATCATATTTGCCAAAAGGCATAAGCAAGTGACTAAAGGTTTGTACGCATATTGCATTATTGCATTTATTATTTAAAATTAAAGTTATTGTATTATTTATATAAATGTATGTAAGTTTTGGTGAGTGTTTATTGGTATATCTAATATATTTGTACGATTATATTTGTGCGTATATATTGTGGGATTAATTAGTATTTTCTTCATTAGTTTCAACAATAAAAGCTTAATGAGAAATAGTTCTGTTGACTGATATATGATCCATGAGTGTTGTAAGTTACAAAGCAAGGAAATTGTGCATGGCAGAAATATATACATTATATTTGACGGTAAACAAAAGGTATACAATTTGTGTATATTATTAAAATGAAAAATAATAGCGATTATTCGGATAAAAATGATTTCCAATAATTAATATGATTTGTACGACTTAAATAATGTTACCTATATTGAATGTAATCAATGTGGTTATTAAAGTGGGATAGGATAGTACTTGTATAGTTCACTAGTACTTGTTATTATAAATGTGTCAAATTATTTCTTAATAATTAAACTGATATATATCAATGCTTATAATGTATTAATTTACCAATTAATATATTTATTATAGATAATTAAAGCCATTAAAGCTACTATATTATTTAGGTTGGGGAAAAAGAAATCCATTATTTTTATATGAACTTCAGGACTTTATTTAACATGCTTCGGATTGTCCGATTTGGGTCAAATATGCACCGTTTTGTTGTATGATTTGTTGCCATTTTAAAAGTAACTTCATAATGCCTCTCTCATAGAAGTCCTGGTCTCTATTTGCAAAAAACTCTAGTAGTCGATTTTTACAATCCTCCCTAGATGCCAATTTTTATCATTAAAGAAATTTTGCAATGCAAGAAAAAGATGATAATAGCTTGGTGCCAAGTCCGGACTGTATGGCGGATGCATTAAAACTTCCCAACCAAGCTCCCGAAGTTTCTGGCGAGTCACTGTAGATGTGTGTGGCCTAGCGTTGTCCTGGTGGAACACGACACCTCTCCTGTTGGCCAATTCTGGCCGTTTCTGGTCAATCGCTATCTTCAAACGGTCCAGTTGTTGACAGTAGAGATCAGAATTTAGTGTTTGGCCATATGGAAGCAACTCATAATAAATAATCCCCTTCCAGTCCCACCAAATGCATAACAGAACCTTCCTGGCCGTTAGTCCTGGTTTGGCCACCGTTTGAGGTGCTTCACCGCTCTTTGACCACGATCGTTTTCGCACAGGGTTATCGTATGTGATCCATTTCTCATCTCCAGTCACCATCCGTTTAAGAAATGGGTCAATCTCATTCCGTTTGGCCAAGGCTTCGCAGATGGAAATTCGATCCATCATGTTTTTTTCCTGTTAATTGGTGTGGCACCCAAACATCGAGCTTCTTTTTGAATCCAGATTTGTGTAAATGGTTTAAAACTGTTTTATGGTCGATTTTTAGCTCCTGGGAGATGTTACGACTGCTAACATGCCGGTCAACTTCGATCATTTCTCCGATTTTATCGACATTTTTTCGACCAAAATTGCACATAATTGGCTGTTACAGTATCGGAACCATAAACACCATTCACAATTTTAGCCGCCTGGCTTGCATTTTCGCCTTTGTCAAAGAAAAACTGTAAAATGTACCGAATTTTCTCTTTGTTCACTTCCATTTTTAACACCCTGTAACTCCCAACTGAATAATTTGACTTCATTTGCAATACAAGGGAATTAAAAAAGCGTCCATTGCTGTGATTTCCTTTTAATCTAAACTACAGACATTTGCATGAACAATGGTACCATGGATGTCGCAAATGAATAAACGAATGGTGCGAAATTGTCTTTTCAGACGGATCACGATTATATCTACAACTCCGATATGGTCGTGTCTAATGGCAACACCCAGATGAGAAGTTGCACAATTCTTGCTCTAGGTATCGCCATACCGGTCCGCTATTACACCAGATAAACTTTGGCAACTTGTGAAAGCAGCATGTACTGATATGCTCCAAGAATACATCCAAAGTCTCTTTAACAGCTGTTATTATTAGCCATGACAAGCTATACAATATACCAATTCCTCAACTCAAAGGGAGCTAGATGCATTTTCAATTATTTAATCTTTGTACTTCATGTTATTTGTATAATAAATTTTTTCCATGTCCTTCTTAGTGCTGCATTATGGATAACCAACAGTTTATTTTGATTAAAACTTTTATGCATAAAAAAATAAGCATTTAAAAAATTAAAGACATTTAAGGGCTTAAATAAATCTATGATTTAAACTATTCATTGCTTTGAGCTATTTAAAGCAAAATAAATTATTTACAAGTAAAAATATTTTTTTGAGTGAGTTTTATGAAAATTATATTAACAAATTTAGAAAAGTGCAATCATTGCCCAATTTAAAATATTCTTTGACTCACAAACATACTGGCTAGAATACTGGTTTTTTTTACATTTTAAATCAAGAACAAACACTGTATCAAAACTGAACATTGTATTTAAACTATTTTATAAATTAAAAAACTTTTATTTTCATACCAAAATTGAATTATTTAAAACTCATTTCCTTTAATTAAAACACAATAAAACATTTTGATAACTACACTTTTTTTTCATTATAGCTGCTTATATTCAGTCAAAAAGTATGTTTTGAAACAAATAAAAGATATTTTGATAATGTTTTGGTCTGGTAACCTTAAGCTAATGATGATTAAACCATAAATAAAAATAAATTGGTACCTAATAAAGAAATATTCTTCATTTATATAATGTAAAGATAAATTTTTAAAAATAGAAGCTCTTTTTTTACATGCAGAGATTCTTATAAAGTTACAATTTCACTAAAAGAAATGCATTTTTAGTATTTATATTTGAAAAAAACCCCATTTTCCAAATAGAACCATTTCTTAATTGGTGCAATTAGAATTAATATGTTTACAATACACCAAATAACTAATCATCAAAAACAAAAACATAAACAAATTAAGTAGATAAGTAATCAATAAATTTTTGTATTTTTTGGATAATTTTAGCAATTATTCAAATTCATTTTTATTTTTAAGAGATAATTATAGGAAAAACAACTTTTTGTGCACATTGTAAATTAATACATAATAATGCAAGTAAGTCATTTGTTTACATTGTAATAATGAAATATGATAGGAATAATTTTCATTGACGATTTGAGATTTTTTATACTTTTTTTTCTGAGAAAGAATGAAATCGTTAAGAGGAAGTACAATAATTTTTCTTAACATTTTCTTATTTTTTAAGATTTTTAGTTAGAAGAATATAAAAAATAATGTATTGATTGATAATTAATATGAAAGTTATTTCTTTTAGAAACAAAATAACATCTTATTCTACATTTTAAAATGGATGGAAGTATGCAAAACATAAATATGAAGCATATGAATTAAACAATTTTTTTCAAAAGACTTAAAAGACTGCATTTTAAATAATTAAAAATAACAGTTTAAAAATAAAAATGGAAAAAATAATTAAAAATAAGTTTTTAATTAATTTTTGAAAATATTTTAATAAATATACTTCCACGAAATAAAACCTGAAATATAAATGAATTAATTTTAATAATAGTTCTATACATATACATATACATATATCTATATATATGTGTGTGTTCTTTACATAATAGTTCTATATATATATGTATATATATATATATCTCTCTCTATATATATATATAATTAGAAACAAATTGTATTTGCTTACTTTTCATGAAATATAAATAAACAGAAATTCTATATTTTAGAAAATTTTTACTTTTTTCATTATTTCATATTTTCCTGTCTAGACATGATATCAGAAATGGAAAAAAATTATAAGGTTTTTTTCAGTTAAAATGGAAAAAATAATTCGTTAATAATGGAAAAAAATCTGTAATATTTTTTTCAGTTAAAAAATGGAAAAAATAATTCGCTAATAATGGAAAAAAATGTATAATGTTTCTTTCAGTTAAAAATATGGCAATGTAATTAATTCTAGAATCCGTCAAACTGAAAAGAATATGTATTTCATTTTTTTAATGATAAATAAGTTGGTATAGTAAATCATTAATCTATGTTAAGTCTTTAGATATAATAATAATTAATTTTATCTAATTAAATAAGAATCATCATACATAACATTAAATGCCTTCGCATTTGCAATATTGCAGAATTTTACAGCATACAAGATCAATTTATATATAAATGGTAACGAAATAAATTTGATTAATTTAATTAATTAATTAATTAATTTGGTTAATTTGGATTCTTGTAAAGGTTTACTTTCAAAATAATATTTTATTAAAACTTTAATTCAACGCTAAATGACAGTTAACAAATCAATTACTAATAAAATTCCAGCGAAAAAATACCCAATAATCGAAAAAATAACCGTGTAAGAGCAACGTCTCAAGTATTCTCCAATTAGAATTGGATACACACAGTTTATTATTGATAGCAGAGCAAACCAAACTCTTAGTTGAAGTTGTTAGCGCTTTTGTTTCAACTTACACTTGCGAATCGGTTTTTTCGAAAAGGAAATTGACCAAACACAAAACACGCTAAAACATAACCGACGCTAACCTGCAACATCTATTACGATGTGCAAATACCCAAATTGAGATCGATTTCCAGAAACTAAGTGAAAGAGTGGAGAAACAAATATCACCCTAGTAAACTAAATATTTTTAAATGATTTCATTTTTTTATTTCGTTTATATTTATGTATTTTTTATATTTCATTTTTAGTATTATATATTTCTTTACAACGGGCGTTTAGTATCATTATTATTATATTATCTATATTTTTGTACGAATGATAGTAAACACAAAAATAATAATTCATTATGTTTCAATTATTCCCTCTAAAAAATGTTTATAGTGGGTCTAAATCTAATAGGAAGATAAATAATTTTATATGCGGCCAGCGGAGTTAGGATGCATTTCCATAGTGGCCCGCAAGATCATTTAGGTTGGCCACCCCTGGTATAGTATAAGAGTATAGATTTAATATTTCAAATGGAGTATAAAGTAAAGAGTAAAAATGGAAATTTTCTGTTCTAGAAATTTTCTAAGGGTGTACACTCAGCTAAATTTAGAACAAAAGCGTGTTGATACCAGAAATTTGATTTTCGTAGCATACAAAGAAATGATATAAAAATACTTTTGCAAATGCCTTTTCATAAACACAGAAACTCTAACTCATGTCATTAATTCTTTGCTGCAAACCAAATTTTGCTTGCAGAGCATTTAACAAAAGTTACACACTTAGTCTTAATGACTCCTTTTAATATTAAGTGTACCAACTCCAAGCTATTCATCCAAATTATTTATCCTACTACTCTTTCACTCCTTATGACCTCCAGAGCTAATTTGCATAAGCACATTCACCTTTCCAGATCGCCGACGGTTAATCTGAATACTTTTCGGGGACCCATGTAAACAATGAGACCTGTGGAGCAATTTGGGGAAACGGATGGCCATTACAGTTGTCTGGGCTGTTGCTGTGCCTTCCTTTTCATTGAGGCTAAAGTTCTGATTTCGGGAACAATGCTTCCAGTTTTTATTGTTTGGGTTGGAACTTTGATTAATGGGGAAATTTATTCCATTTTAAACACTGAACTAATTTAGTGGCAGTATTTAGTCAAAGTAGGTAAGGGTTCTGACTTAATGCTGGCTTGAGGTTCTTGAATAATTAAGGGGGCTTGCTTCAGGCATGCAAGATTTCGTTTGACGAAGTGGAATTTGTTATATTTTGTGTTATTTTTTACATTTATCAAGTGGATAGACATCACTTAACGTATGCAATGCACGAAGGAATTTATGCGTAAGTTAATTTTATAACACAAAAAATATGCATCAATTAAAACTTTGTTGTATAAATTTCTTGGAAATCGGAGGTAAAAATCCAGTAAGAATCCTCTTTTTATTTATTTATAAATGTAACAAATAATAGTTATTGATTATAGTGCAATTTGAATTCATTTAATGAAATATTATTTATGGTAATTACTGTATATTGACAAAAATTGCTGTATCTGAATATATTATATATATATATATATATATATATATATATATATTGTATTGCTGTATATTGATAAAAATTGCTGCATCTGAGTTAATGCTTAAGGGTCTTGAATGTGCTGCATATTGACAAAAATATTCTTAAGGTTCAAATACAAATAATACAAGTTCAATTCAAATGAAATGCTCAAGATTCTTGAATAATTAAGAGGGTTGCTTCAGGCATGCAAGCTTTCTTTGACGAAGTGGAATTTGTTATATTATGTGTTATTCTTTACATTTATCAATTTGCATTCATTTAATGAAATATTATGTATAGTTGGCTGTATATTGATACAATTAGGACCTTTTTGCTTTATTAATATACGTAGCAAGACTTAAAAGCAAGTTCTAAAAAAAATAAAGATAAAGAAAACACTCCAAACACCCATGTTTTACATTTACAGTATAATTTTACTTTCTGAAGAGTTTACTTATTTAACATTAATTACAGCCAATTTTAGTAGTGAATGTAGTATCCCCACGTTTTTGAAAAAAAATATTTTTTCTAAATAATAATAACATTCCTACCGTAAGTTTCCCATTTATCATGCATTTTCGTCTCTTCATAGCTAAATAAAGCAAAATAAATAAAATAAAATAAATAAATAAATAAAAAATAAAAATAAGTGTCAAAAACCATTTGTCAGCATCACCACTGTGGGGGAAAAAACCTGTTACTCATTTTAGAAACTGGACAAAACTGGGAAAAATCACTAAGGGGTTTTCTATACGGCTGTTTATTATTTAATAAATTTGGAAAACAATATTTTTTTCATTGAAATACTATATTTTGACTTTATAAAAATAATATAAACTCCAGCTAACAACCTCCAAATTGAATTTACTAGTAATCATTGGAAAAAAATGCGGAATATACACGATTTTTCCCCTTTTTTTCAGTCTATATTTCTGTTTTCGTTCTTTTTCCACGAGTTTCATGCAATTGTTATGTCCAATAACAATGGAAATAGACTAATAGCTTCTCACATTTTATAGTTTGATTGTTGTAAATAAGTAGATATGAAATCATTTTTATTTGCGTATAAAGTTGATTTCTCATCTACTTAATTGCAGTAAGTTAGTATCTCGCAAACTATTCATAGGAAGAGTTCAAACTCGAAGAAAGCATATAGTTACCTGTTTTCATCATTGAAAGTGGCATCAAAATTTATTTTCATCACCTATAGAATTAATCTTTCGGTTTCAAATTTCTACACATAAACATTCTACGACGATGACTTTCAGTTGAACTATTCATAGAAGAGCTCAAACTCGAAGTGAACATATAGTAAACTTTTTCCGTCATTGAAAGTGGCATCACAATTTGTTTTCCTCACCTATACAATTAACCTTTCGGTTTCAAATTTCTACACATAAAAAATGTACGACGATACGACTTCGAGTTCAACTATTCATAGGAAGAGCTTAAACTTGAAGAGAGCATACAGTAAACTTATTTCCCTCATTGAAAGTGACATACCCCTTTTATTTTCATCACATATAAAATTAATTTTTCGGATTCAAATTTCTGTACATAAAAATTGTTCGATGATACTTCACTTTTGTAAACGACTTTGTACTAACTTTTTCAATTCTACTTGCTTCCGTTTTTCTTGGATCGCTTGAACATCACCCCTCCCCCCTCATCTGAAATTCATATCTCCCGGATTGAAAGAAGAAGAAAGAACATAATAATCATTTTCAAACTTTTCCACCCCAAAAATGCTGTCGGAGCCATTAAAATTCCGACACTCTTAGGAATCACTGAGCATTCCTCCAGCCAGCCCCGACCGAGACATCAGCAGCACGGATCTCAAAAATGTCAGCGGAAAACGCTTCAAGAATTTATCACCTCGAAACTGCAGTCCGCAATAAAAGGCGCTTTTCTAAAGCTATCGGCCGTTTTTACGATGGTTATACCGTGCCCGTTAATAACGGACCGTAAAATTTTTAGAAACGTTCGAATATGCGAAATAGGTGGAAATTAAACTGTTGGACTTTGAAGCGTTTCGCTTATAGTAACCAGTTACAAGTAACTCTATAAATGCTGGAGTGGGAATTTTATAGGGAGGTAGAACCTTTTATTTTCGGGTCAAGGAAATTAATGTGTAAGGCATGGGTTTTTAACGTGGGGGGAATTCGCGAAATTACGCGTAAGACTCGTTAGGAAGGGTAGTATAATTTTTCATTCAAGTTGTAGGGCACTTGTCTGGTGGCTTGTTAGATAGCGGATACATGCGGACTTAGAGGCAGTTTAGATAGCAGATTTTAAGTCCGCCAGGGCGACGAGTCATTAAACCTCTTACTCTGTTGATGAAACGCCTCATGAACTTTACATTTTGTAGAGTACTAACAAATGATTAAAGAGAATTTAGTACTGTTTAGATCTACATACTGTTCTTGATACATTTGTATCGCCACGATGAATCAATGAATTTAATCACGAACTTTATATTTTGTGATATTTTTACAAATGATTAAATAAAATTGAGAACTGTTTCGACCTGCATACCGTACAGACTTATAGTTTGATTGTTGCAATCATGAAGAAGTGAAATTAATTTTATTTTCATATAAACTGATTTCACATGTACTTAATTACAGTAAGTTAGTAGCTCGGCAAACTATTCATAAGAAGAGCTCAAAGTCGAAGAGAGCATACAGTTACCTTCTTTTATCATTGAAAGTGGCATTATAATTTATTTTCATCACTTATAGATTTAATCTTTCGGTTTCAAATTTCTACACATAAACATTCTACGACGATGTTTTGCTTTTGTAAACGACGCTGCAATTTCTTTTGCAATTCTTCTTGCTACCAATTCCCTTAGATCATTTGAACATCACACCCTCCCTCCCTCTAAAATTGATATCTGCCGGATTGAAAGAAGAAGAAAGAACATAATACCATTTTCAAACTTTTCCACCCCAAAAATGCTGTCGGAGCCATTAAAATTCCGACACTCTCAGGAATCACTGAGCATTCCTCCAGCCAACCCCGACCGAGACATCAGCAGCGCGGATCTCAAAAATGTCAGCGGAAAACGCTTCAAGAATTTATCACCTCGAAACTGCAGTCCGCAATAAAAGGCGCTTTGCTACAGCTATCGGCCGTTTTTACGATGGTAATTCCGTGCCCGTTAATAACAGACCGTAAAATTTTTAGAAACGTTCGAATATGCGAAATAGGTGGAAATTAAACTGTTGGACTTTGAAGCGTTTCGCTTATAGTAACCAGTTACAAGTAACTCTATAAATGCTGGAGTGGGGATTTTATAGGGAGGTAGAACCTTTTATTTTCGGGTCAAGGAAATTAATGTGGGGGGAATTCGCGAAATTACGCGTAAGACTCGTTAGGAAGGGTAGTATAATTTTTCATTCAATGTTGTAGGGCACTTGTCTGGTGGCTTGTTAGATAGCGGATAGATGCGGACTTAGAGGCAATTTAGTTTTAAGTCCGCGAGGGCGACGAGTCATTAAACATGTTACTCTGTTGATAAAACGCCTCATGATCCTTACATTTTGTAAAGTACTTACAAATGATTAAACAAAATTTAATGTTTTAATCTACATACCGTACCGACTTTACATTTTGTGATACTCTTACAATGATTAAATACAATTGAGCACAGTTTTGATCGACATACCGTACAGACTTTACATTTTGTGATAGTTTTACAATGATTAAATACAATTGTGCACTGTTTTGATCTATATACTATAACGGCTTATAGTTTGAATGTTGCAATTAGGTAGATGTGAAATCAACTTTATTTTCATATAAAACTGGTTTCACATGTATTTAATTACAGTAAGTTAGTATTTTGGAAAACTATTCTTCTATTAGGAAGATCTCAAACCCGAAGAGAGCATACATTTATCTTTTTTCTTCATTGAAAGTGGCATCCGAATTTATTTTCTTCCCCTATAGATTTAACCTTACGGCTTCAAATTTCTACACATAAATATTGTACCACGATAACTTCACATTGACGATACGACTTCGAGTTGAACTATTCATAGGAACAGCTCAAACTCGTAGTGAACATGCAGTAAACTTTTTTTTCTTCATTGAAAGAGACAAAACATTTTATTTTCATCACCTCTGCAATTAATTGTTCGGATTCAAATTTCTTTACATAATAATTGTTCGATGATACTTCAATTTTGTAAACGACGTTGTCCTTCTTTTGCAATTCTTCTTACTTCCGATACTCTTGGATCATTTGAACGTCCCCCCCTTTCAAATTCATATCTCCCAGATTGAGAGAATAAGAAAGAACATAATACCACTTTAAAACTTTTCCACCCCAAAAATGCTGTCGGAGCCATTAAAATTCCGACACTCTTAGGAATCACTGAGAATTCCTCCAGCCAGCCCAGACCGAGACATCAGCAGCGCGGATCTCAAAAATGTCAGCGGAAAACGCTTCAAGAATTTATCACCTCGAAACTGCAGTCCGCAATAAAAGGCGCTTTTCTAAAGCTATCGGCCGTTTTTACGATGGTTATTCCGTGCCCGTTAATAACGGACCGTAAAATTTTTAGAAACGTTCGAATATGCGAAATAGGTGGAAATTAAACTGTTGGACTTTGAAGCGTTTCGCTTATAGTAACCAGTTACAAGTAACTCTATAAATGCTGGAGTGGGAATTTTATAGGGAGGTAGAACCTTTTATTTTCGGGTCAAGGAAATTAATGTGTAAGGCATGGGTTTTTAACGTGGGGGGAATTCCCGAAATTACGCGTAAGACTCGTTAGGAAGGGTAGTATAATTTTTCATTCAAGTTGTAGGGCACTTGTCTGGTGGCTTGTTAGATAGCGGATACATGAGGACTTAGAGACAGTTTAGATAGCACATTTTAAGTCCGCGAGGGCGACGAGTCATTAAACCTGTTACGTTGTTGATGAAACGCCTCAAGAAATTTACATTTTGTAAAGTACTTATAAATGATTAAACAAAATTTACTACTCTTTCGATCTACATACCATACATGACAGATTTGTATCTCTACTACAAATCAATGAATTTAATCATGAATCATCAATGAATTTAATCACCAATGATTTTAATCATCATTGAATTTAATCACCAGTAAATTTTATCATCATTGAATTTAATAATGAATGAATTGAATCATCAAAGAATTGAATAATTGATTCATCAATGAATTTAATCATGAGCTTTACATTTTGTGATACATTTACAACGATTAAATAAAATTGAGCACTGTATCGATCTACATACCTTACGGACTTATTGTTTGATTGTTACAATTAAGTACATGTGAAATCAAGTTTATTTTTATATAGAACTGATTTCACATCTGCTTATTGCAGGAGGTTAGTATCTCGGCAAGCTATTCATAGAAAGAGCTCAAACTCGAAGAGAGCATACAGATAGCTTTTTTCACCATTGAAAGTGGCATTACAATTTATTTTCATTACTTATAGAACTAATTTTTCGGTTTTAAATTTCTTCGCATAAAAATTGTACGACGATGACTTCGAATTGGCGATACGACTTCGAGTTGAACTATTCATAGGAAGAGCTCAAACTCGAAGAGTTACCTTGTTTCATCATTGAAAGTGGTATATAAATTTATTTTCATCACGTGTAGAATTAATATATAGGTTTCAAATATCTATACATAAAAATTCTTTGATGGTACTTCACTTTTGCGAACGACTTTGTGCTTTCTTTTTCAATTCTTCTTGCTTCCGATTCTCTTGGATTATTTGAACATCACCCCTTCCCACCTCTAAAATTGATATCTCCCGGATTGAAAGAAGAAGAAAGAACATAATACCATTTTCAAACTTTTCCACCCCAGAAATGCTGTCGGAGCCATTAAAACTCCGACACTCTTAGGAATCACTGAGCATTCCTCCAGCCAGCCCCGACCGAGACATCAGCAGCACGGATCTCAAAAATGTCAGCGAAAACGCTTCAAGAATTTATCACCTCGAAACTGCAGTCCGCAATAAAAGGCGCTTTTCCAAAGCTATCGGCCGTTTTTACGATGGTTATACCGTGCCCGTTAATAACGGACCGTAAAATTTTTAGAAACGTTCGAATATGCGAAATAGGTGGAAATTAAACTGTTGGACTTTGAAGCGTTTCGCGTATAGTAACCAGTTACAAGTAACTCTATAAATGCTGGAGTGGGAATTTTATAGGGAGGTAGAACCTTTTATTTTCGGGTCAAGGAAATTAATGTGTAAGGCATGGGTTTTTAACGTGGGGAATTCGCGAAATTACGCGTAAGACTCGTTAGGAAGGGTAATATAATTTTTCATTCAAGTTGTAGGGCACTTGTCTGGTGGCTTGTTAGATAGCGGATACATGCGGACTTAGAGGCAGTTTAGATAGCAGATTTTAAGTCCGCCAGGGCGACGAGTCATTAAACCTCTTACTCTGTTGATGAAACGCCTCATGAACTTTACATTTTGTAAAGTACTTATAAATGATTAAATAGAATTTAGTATTGTTTCTATCTACATACCGTTCTGGATACATTTGTATCTCTACGATGAATCAATTAATTTAATCATGAATAAATCATCAATGAATTTAATCATGAATGAATCATCAATGAATTTAATCGTGAATGAAGCATCAATGGATTTTTATCATGAATGAATCATCAATGAATTTAATCGTGAATGAATCATCAATAAACTTAATAATGAACGAATTGTATCATGAGTGAATCGTCAATGAATTTAATCATGAATGAATCATCAATGAAATTAATTATGAATGAATCATCAATGGATTTAATCGTGAATGAATCTTTATTGAACTTAATAATAAATGAATTGAATCATCAATGAATTTAATAATGAACGAATTTAATCATGAGTGAATCATCAAAGAATTTAGTCATGAACTAATAATCAATTAATTGATTCATCAATGAATTTAATGGCGAATGAATTGAATCATGAATGAATCATTAATGAAATTAATTATGAATGAATCATCAATGGATTTAATCGTGAATGAATCTTCATTGAACTTAATAATAAATGAATTGAATCATCAATGAATTTAATAATGAACGAATTTAATCATGAGTGAATCATCAAAGAATTTAATCATGGACTTTACATTTTGTAATATTTTTACAAATGATTAAATAAAATTTAGCCCTGTTTCAATCTACATACCATACTTGATACATTTGTATCTCTATGTACGAACCTTATTGGAAATATTCTCTTCGACAAATGAAATATATATTTCAAATTCTGTTATTTTTTTTTTTTTTTTAGGACTTAAAAAAATTTATTAGAATAAACTGAAATGATCAATATAGAAATTATTTTAATCAACAATAAAAAATGCAATATATATAAAGGGCAAAAGGGTTTTATCCCATATGATAATTGGAAAAACCGATCACTTAAAAAAGGAAAGACACTCTACTTGACTGTAACACATTTTAATGTTTTACAGATAACACCGAAAAAAATTAAGATTTACATAAACATAAATTTTCCTTCCAAAATTTTACAGAACTCTTACTCAGGTATAATATATTCTTCCTTTACGGTATCACATATGTCGTTATCTAGGTATATCATTGAAAAATTCACCAGCTTTTTGATTGATTCTGTAAAAAGTTAATATTTTGTAAAATTGCCTCTTGCGAGCTATTTTCGTAGTAAGAATTAACGTTATTCTTGATGACATGCTTAAATTTGGAAAATGTACGGTTAATCTATTTTTGTGAATTAAACTTAGAATATCAAAAAATTTTAGAATTAAGGTAATACTCTTAATCGAAAACTCTTAAATAAAGTTCTTCTACATCAATGTCTGTATTGACATTATTACCCCAAATGAATTTGTAGAATCATCTCCACGAAATTATTTACAATGGAAACTTTTGTCTTGTTCTTGAAACCCACAACAAACAGTTTGAATATATATGTTACTTTGTTTTGTAGGAATAATAATTTCATTAATATTCGTGACAAAGTATAAGCATAATCTTAATTTTTCACTATTATACCGTTTGATTTACATCAGTAGCCTCATGTTTTTCTTACCACCTTCCTCAAACATCGCATACGTATGCAAATCAATAATTTGTTCATTTCGGTGACAAGGATAATAAATACATTGATATAGAACAGTATGAAAAATCACGCTTAAATTTTTACTTTTAAGTGAATTGCTTTAATTCCAAAACTTTTGGATTTTCTAACTTATTTCTACGAAAATAGTTTGATCATTTCTTTTTCAAATTTAAATATATCATCAGGAATATTACTAATTCTACTTAGAATGCTAAATTTTATATTCAATCAAGAAGTTAAGAATGTAGAAGTGTTGCATTGAAATTTTTGAAGAAATATAATTAGTTGAAAAGCTAATAACTAGTAATTTGTGAAATAGCTTTGTCTTTTGTCATTGTTTTCAATCTCAATGAAATTGAATTCCTAAATTTTTGAGTTAGTTTGAGATGTAATTTTATGGCACTTTTTCCGAAAAGTCGCTAGTCAAATCATTCTAATTTTTAATGTGATATTTACTAATTCGACAATCTAGACAGTCAAATCATATTACTGTGAGGTAAATATCAGATGTCTAGAGAAATGTTTTGACATGTTTTCGCACATTGTGGAATGTTTAAGAACATTAACTATTTAAAATATTTGTGAACTTTCAGTTTCTAATTTAGAGGAACTGTAACGTAAACTAAATTTTTTAATATTCTGGTAACTGTGTTGATTTATTAATTACTATACTATTACCAAATTGCCTAATCCAACATGACATTCACAAACAAATCGAATGTTTTCCAATTCATCTCATATTCATTGGTTCAAGTTCTGTATTTCATTTTTCCTCAAACATTTTAATGTTATGGATGTTAAACTTATTTTCATAAAAACAAATCACACATTTCAATTTTTTTATATTCTGTATAAAATCTCAACCAAGTTTTTTATCAAGCCAAGTCTCTTTTATGTTTATGAAGCTTCGTTATATTGTGCCTATCTATGTTACACTATGTTATGTTATGCTGCATGATAGTATGTTAGCATAATCTTTAGCACTAGTACCCTTCATTTCACAAACCATGGCAAGAAATTGCGTAACAAACCAAAATTCTTTTCTGCATAAGATTTCAATAATTTAATAGTAATAAGTTGATTTTTCATAATTCGTTTTGTAATGTTTAAACGCATGATTTGTCTCACAACTATTTTTTTATTTTTAAATACATCTCACAGCTTAAAAAGTTTTGATAATGTTTTGCCTCTCTGTATTCAATGTTATCACTAAATTCTTCAAATTACATTAAAATTCTTTGTCGAGGAATCACCAATAAATGATAGGCATATTTAATACCCAGAAGTTCAATAATTATTATAAATTTTTCGAAAATATTGGCAAAATTCAAAGAATGCACAAGAACTGTGTTTACCTTTTTTAACAATTTTCAAATATTTCAACTAACACAGCGCATATATACTTTTGTGATGTCAACAGCGTCTTATAAATAAGAAAAAATAGAGATCTACAATATTACAATTTCAGTCTTTTAGAAGTGTCAATCAAAAGTAATAAGTAGCAACATTCACTAAAATATCTGTCTTGATTTTATATAAAATTTTTAGACTTTTTTAACCGAAGATATGGCGAACATACTTACCTATTTGTTTAAGTGTATACTCTATTTATAAGTACATCACTATCATCGCATTTGTGGAAAAAATGTTATGGTACAATGCTGCTCTAATTCGGATGTTATATGAAAGTATAGCTGTAAATGATAGCATATTCATCTAATCATAACATGTAATAAAGACCATATGTTAGTTCATACTTCATAACTTTGTAATCACAATTTTTGTTCATTCTCTACCCTGCCATAATCACCATATTCGTTTAACCTTAATAAGAAATGGACATAAAATTAATCCAATATGTATATACTAACTATATTCCACCATATTTTATACCATATTTTGCTAACTGTATTCGACTTTTAACTTCCAAGGACTACCATATTCGTCAAATTTGAATTATGTAATGAAAGAAACATATATTCTCCCAGAAAAAAACACAGAATCTTCCGCATTTGGATTATGTGGTGAACACTACATAGAATGTACTAGATTTCTAATTCAATGAGTAGATAATTTTCTTAATGCATTACATGTTATGAGATTAAATTAATTTAATTTGCGTTCTATATGATGTATTAATTTATTCATTTGTAGCCTACTCTCAGTTGAATAATTAACTTAATTAATAATGTTAACTCATAGTTAAATATCTGAAACAGTTAATTTTATACGACATTTTTAATTAGTAAAAATATTTTTTAAATTATTTTAAATTTCCTAAGTAAGGTAGAGTTAAATCATATAATTAATAAAATATAATAGTTATATTTTAATAAGTACCTTGGATGTATACAATAAATATTCTTACGCAAAAGATCATGTTCCTCTGAACAAGAATTGATCAAATACATATGTTCCCATGAATTCAATCAACTTTCCTTCTGAATACATCGTATAAGTACAATAAAACAATACTTCCAAAAAGTACAATATAGAAATTCTTCCAATAAGTACAATATAAAAATTTTTCAATAAATACAATGGAAAAATTCATTCTCAATAACTAAAGAAATACTGTAACTTAAAATGAAGTCAATCGCATAAAACGGAACAGTTCAGAAACTTTTCTTTTTTAGTGCGAGACTGACTCATGCTTGCAGATTAGAGAAATTTTTAATCTTTTCTAGACTTTTCTCGTAAAAAATTGCTTATACGATATTCTGGAAATGCATATTCGCATTTAGAATCTTTTTTTTTAAATTTGAATGCGATATTTTATCGTCAGAATATCCAGTTTGCCTGAAATATATAACGAAAATACTATCTCTCAGCAGCTGTTTAGTTTATGTTTTCTTCCGTAAACTTTTGTTTGCTCAGGGATATTTTTAATGCAAGAAGGAACATCAAAAGGACTTTTTTTCAACAATTTGTATAACCTATTTATAAATTCTGTATTTGTTTGTATCGAATTCAGGTTCACTTATTACTTTTTGGATGGTTTCCGTTACCAAAATACAATAATAGTTTGAATGAAATAATAGTTTTATTAAAACTCCTTCTTTAAAGGCAAACACAAGCAAAACAAAAATAATGAATGCATAAATCGATAAATAAATAAATATTTCTTATATGAGTTACATCAAGGTATTCATTGAAGCTTCACTAACATTACGAGAAAATTTGCTAAACTTATTACCGAATTTGCCAAATCGGTTCGTCATTTGGAGGTCTATTTTGGTTTGGACTGAATTCAGCTTCACTCATTCCTTTTTGGATGATTTCTTTTACCAATTATTTTTCGTTCTAATGCAGCTAGCATACACTTAGACAGTTGTCTTGGATGCCTTAAGGCAAGCACTGCACCGATGTTACTCAGCACTACCCAGGAAGTGCCTGTAGCTTGAAGATAAGCTACGGACGCGGAGTAGCAATACCCGCTCAACGCACTACGATTATGTTAGACCGGGACCTATGGTTTGAAATTTATTCCGAACCACTACAAACATCCAAGCACCGCCGGAACTCGAACCCTGTGGTACCGAGCGCCAGAGTGGTAGCCACTCGGCCATTCAGGACCCCACTTTTACCAAAATAAAATAATAGTTTAAATGAAATAATAATAGTTTTATTAAAATTCTTACATGGCAAATGCAGGCAAAACAAAAGTAATGAATGTGTAAATCAACTGCATAAACAGAAATCATGTAGAGTTACTTCAAGGCATTTATTGGAGCTGCACTAATGTCACCAGAAAATTCGCTAAACTTATTACCGAATTTGCCAAATTGATCGTCATTTGGAGGTTTATTTTGGTTTGAACTGAATTGAGGTTCACTCATTCCTTTTTGCATGATTTCTTTCACCAAAATAAAATAACAGTCTCATGAAATAATCATTTTATTAAAACACCTTTTTAAAAGGCAAATAAAGACAAAAAAAGTAACGAATACGTAAATCAACAGCATAAAGTAGATATCATGTATGAATTACTTTAAGGTATGTATTGAAATTTCAAATTCACTAACATCATCAGAATATTCACTACATTTATTATCGAATTCGCCATATTGATAGTCATTTGGAGGTTTATTTTTACAATTTACATTTAGCGTATATTTTTATAACAATTTTATTTGTTAAAAATAAATCGAATAAACAAACATAACGGAAAATAAGATATATTTAATTAAATGACATTTCCATACGTAAATCTGACAGACAAATTCGATGAGATAATGATTGATTTGATATCACACAAAACTTCAGAGATAATTTTTTTTTTCCATTTAAGATTTCATCTTTTCCACGAAACCAGTAAAAAATATTACTAAAAAAAATAATAACAGCAACAATAGAATTAATACCTTTATTTCAATTCCTTTTATTAGCTCACACTCTCCCTATATATATCTTGTTAAAATTTTCAATCGTTAATTAAATACTTTTTATTCATCCACTCAAGTTCAAATACATTTTTTTGAACTTGCAGTGGATGACACTTGATGGTAATACTGCTTTTTCAAATATTAACTCAGTAATTAAATTTATTTAATTAATTTTAGTTCGTTTTAGATTTAAGTTGCATATATCTACCAATATATGGCGCCAGATAAACTTAAAAATATGAATGAAAATTATTTATAAAGGACTTTCCACAATATAGTAAATAAAAAGAAGGAATTGACTTAATTTTTTTTTCTTTTATATTACTTGTTTTTAGTTTAAAATCAATAATATATATATATAGTTATATGTCGTATCTATAGTTGTATATATGTATATAGTTGTTGTTTCCTTCTCACTAGACAGACATCATAGCCAAGCCCACGAACCCGTGGGGGCTCATGTTTGAAGGGAAAGAGGGCAGCTTTTGTTGTAATGAAGCACCCGTTGCTAGAAGTCTGACTTGGCTTTGACTTTTTGTCTGGGCAATATTGTCATCCTTACGCCCAATGCTGTACAGTTATATTGGCTTAAAGTGACTTCCAAATCACTATAAACATCCACACATCACCGGGACTCGAACCTGAACTTTGTAGCACCGAGCGCCACAGCGATAGTCAGGCGCAATATATATATATATATATATATATATTTCATTATACTGCCTAATAAAAATAATATCAAAAGCTACATTTTTAATGCATGCACTTTTTTTCCATTAATTTATGTAACAAAAAAATGTTAAACCATTTTAAATATCTTTTTAATATATATATATAAATATGTATATGGAATAAAAAATAATTAATTTCTCGAAATAGAACTAATTACAGAGAAAAAAAAAAGGATCGATGAAAATTCATCCCATTTAGAAAACTTTTAATTTAACAAATGCCCTAACTATTATGCAGATTGAGGTAGAAGAACTATTGTGTTTTCAAAAGAATTTGCAATGTTAATGAAATAAAATGAGTTGTAGAAAAAAAGGTGATTAATATCTCAAGCATACAAAACCTTTAGGACAAATTACATTGCCATCAGATTAAAAAAAAAGAAAGAAAAAAACTGAACATTGGAAAATAACCTTTTCAAGTTTTTTAGGGATTCTCAAACTTCTAATTTGTGATTTTAAAAAGGTCGTTCTTTATTAAAGCCATTAATGGACATTTGTGACCAATTAAGAAAACTAATCTCGACTTCAAAATGCTAATTACATTAACTAAGACTTTGATCCCATCTATGCAAAGACATTAACTTTTTTTTTCCCAATTTTGTTCATTTTTTTCATTTTTTTTTTTTTTCTGTGAAGACCTGAAAATAATATAGACTTGATTAAATAATTTATAATTTTGTTAATTAAGTGGCTGCTAAAGTACTTTTCTAATTTACATGAATAGAAACTGAAAAATTAATATAAAAAACATAGATAAAAATTGAGAAAATGTATTTTGTGTGTACTATTTTGAGTTTTCATAGTTTAAATGCCCTACAGAAATATTTACAGATTTGAATACATCTCGTTGTACAAATAGTTTTTTATTTATTAATCACTTGACTTTAATTTAATTAAAAATGATTTGGATATTATCGGCTGAATGATTTAAAAATACTTAGCAGAAATTAAATATCTTGACTAGGAAATTCATTGATTTGTTGACACTTGTCTTAATTTCACAAAAAAAATGTATCACTACAGTAAATTAATTCTGTTAATTTAAAGTGTAAAAAAAGAAATATATAAACCATACTTAACAATTGTTTTATTTCACCTTATTTATTAAAGTAAATAAATCATGATTTTTTCGAAGCAATTTTAGCCATATCTGGTTCTTCTCAACAGAAACAACCAGCGATCCGTGGCTGTTCACCTACTTGGAGACTTACCGGGCATTTTGCCATTTCGTCGAACAAATCAGTGTCAAACACGTTTCAGACATGTTTAGCCGATACATTTATTACCTGGGCTGTATCGAATTAGTGGGAAACGGGTTGACATTGAGTAAATATGTGTTAGCTTCACTATTAATGCTCAAAAGGGATCATATATGTTGCATAACAAATGCATACAAAAATCGCAAATATAATTTAGCTTGAATAGTTCAGAAGAGGAAAAAGTATCAGCTTTGCGATATTGTGGATTACTAACAATTTCCAACGAATAATTCCCAATAAATCACAACGAAATTTTCACAGTGATAAATCTCTTTTATTACATCAACGACTACTTTTAAAATTGCATTTTTTGTATTTAAAAAAATAATTTTGTTGTTATTTTTTATCCCAGTTGGTGGATAGCAACATGTAGAATATTAGAAATTTACGTCTCACCAACTTAAATCTATTTTTTATTATTTTTAGTAAAATTTATTTTTCAGCAAAAAATTTTTCTTAAGTTAAATTATTTTTTTAACGAAAATATGTAAAAATTCCTTCTTTTTTTTTTAGTACAACGGAACTTTTTTTTTTTTTTATCCCATTTGATAGACAACAACAACGTAACTAAGTCCAAGAAACCGTATGGTCTCATGAAAGGAGGGAAAGGTGGGTGGGGCGTCAGCTTCTGTTCTGCTGGAACACTGCTAGTTAGAAGTCTGTCTCCGAGACGCTAAAGCTCAAGGACAGTGTCCTTCGGGAGGACTTTAAGTAGGAAATATCCCGCATTTACATATCGTATGGGAGAAAACCCGGAAAACTCTCTTCAAGTAGTCCGTCTAAACCAGGAAAGATGATGAGTATCACAAACGCCATCGAGTCTACACATTTTTTTAAATAGTGTCTACAACAAGACCGCCAGCTCATTGAACCTCCACCCCAATGCTCACCAGTGGTGCACGTTGCCACTGAGCCACGAGACGGGAAAATAATAATAAACGGCTGTATATAAAATTTAAACGTAACACTTTGAAACATATTTCCACTATTTATTGCAAACTTATATTGTTATTCTTAAATGACAGCTTATTAAACAAAAGAAATCTCTTTAAAAGGCTACTTTTAAAGGCAAAGGCATGAGTGAATGTTCGACGAAATTTGTAGGTTTAATTGGAAAAATTATATTGATAAAAATGTTCAGTGCTTCATTCAGATCTAAAATCATTATGACATAAGTAATCATCAAAAATCATCATCAGATCTAAATCTTTCAATTGACAATAATACCTCATTTTAACAAAAAAAGGCAATATGTAAATAATTAAAAAAAATATTATATTTTTCATATTTATTTGACAAATGATTTTACCACAAAAATTAATAATGTTGCTGTTACAAATAACAAATAATTTCTATGAAAACGGATACACAAAAGTTTAAATTTATCTATCAAAGAATCTCCGAAAAAACAAGTGAAAGATATATACCTAAAAATGATTTTGTTTTTCAATTAAATTAACAGTTTAATTAGTTCTGACTCTTTAATTAAGTTACTTCACGTTACAAATGCTCCATTTATACCATTGCTTCCTTTATTCTATTGCTTACATTATTCTATTGCTTATTATTCTTCTGCTCATTTCCGGCTATTGAAATAAACACCAGTACCAATATCTATTTATATGAATGAAATAATGTTATTTTGTAACTGTTTTCATTTTTCAAAATGTAATTAATGGTCGAATTTTGAGTAAATTAAAAAAGGGATTGAGTTGGCAAACAATGTTAATACATATCGTTTTTGTTTCAATTTGTGTTTAGATTCTAATCATGAAATAATTTGAAGATTTTGCAAACCGAAAAGAAACATTTATTAAAAATTAAACCATTGGTTATAAAATTTTGAAAAACCGGTTTTTTTAAAAGCAAATTTTGTGAAATAGTTTTTTTTTCTTTTTCAGTAATGTTTTTTATTACTGCATCCTTAAAACGTTTTAAATGAATTTATTGTTCATTTTCTGTTTACAGTGACATAATTGGATTGCAAAAATGGTTGAATTTCAATTTTTATGTATTAAAAGCCAACATTCTATCTATCGCGTATATCGAGCCTTATATCTTTCAAGAAAAATTAATTTATTTATTTAAAAAAAATAATAAAATATACAGCAAATTAATTTTTCGTCAAAGATCTGAAATTTTTATCAAAATTTATGAATAAATTTTTAAATTTAAAATTTTTTTATTAAAAAATGTAATAAAATAAATAATATAAAAAAACTACATTTAAGCATTTAATTTTTCATGAATATTTCTTTCTGATGTTTTTTATTTGATTTTTAGATTAAAAAATGGGAATCTCACACTAAAGCAAATTTACAGATATATATATTTACTTTCGCAATTGATTAAATAGTATTCTATAGAATTGATCATATTTATATTTTATTCTAAAAAAGACAGGCAGAAAACTACAAAATAAAATCTATTTCTTATCAGATTCTCAAACTTGAATTCTATTTTTTTACTGTATTCTTTTTTATATTTCCCCGAAAATTTTCAATATTGTAGATTTCATTCTAATTAAATAATAAACAAACCTTAATACGATTCTCTAATCCAAAAAATGACGAAAGAACCATAATAAAAATTTAATTTACGTATGTAGTTGGGGAATGAAATTAAATTTTCAGACTAAGTAAAGACAATCCTGGATTATTGAAAATGAAAGATATATTTTTTTCTCTTTTTCACTTTTTCCAGCAACAAAAAAATCCCCCCTTTTCAATGCCTTTCTCAAATCCATGCATGTGCTATCTGTGATGCTCTTACTTAATTAACAACTCACTTACAATGATAAAAATTAGCTTCTTTTATTTTCTCTTTACAGAATAGGTGGCCAGAGGAACTGTGAATAACAACACAATTAAAGTTTCACAAAAAAACATCTGAAAAGTATATTTTTCGGAAGGAAAGAAACTTTATAAAATTACCTTAATTAAATACGGAGTTTTCATTCCTTTTTACAAAATTTAATTAGTGTGCATCGGAAAGAATTCATATCAGTAAGGAAAGAGATTTGCACAAACTCGATAAATAAGTAATGCTGACGAAAAATAATAATAATAACAACTAAAATACAACAATCCATTTTGATTAAACTATTTTCTATTGTTTGTGGATTTTGTACAAAGAAACTGCAGCACCTATTGTTGGTGTCAGTGTTTTTATTATTAAATTTTTTTTAATCTATCGCTCAAAGGAGTTTTAATTTTTTTTTCTTATTGCCTTCCTTTTTAGATTGGAAATCTCATCGGAAATTAAAGATTGAGCCTAGAAAACAATGATTCCTTTTTATAATCGAAACTGTTCCAAAAATATTATTTTAAAAAGAGCAATGAAATGAGAGAGAGACAGAGAGACCGAAATAAGACTGGTGGTGTTTCTGGATAAGATTGCAAACGCTTCTGCTTGTTTTGAGAAGAAAGAGGTTTTTCTTCTGACTTGCACTCTTTTTATTAAAAGAAATATTTTTTCTTTCCCTTCTCTGTACTCTTCAGCTGGTTGATTCTAGAAGACAGATTAATACTTGCATCTTTTCGAATAACAACGCATAGATGCTTATGAATGTAGCAAAATAACTCGATATTTAATTTAAGTTTTACACGATGAAATAATTTTTAATCAAATAATCTCCCAATATTTCCTGAATAAAATCAAGATCTAACAGAGAAGCATAAAGAGCAATATAATAATAAATAATGTTATAGATTATTTAGTGACGACATTGTAATAACTGAAATATACGATCTAATCAATATTTTATCTCTATTGGAAAATATTTTTCATTTTGAAAATTTCTTCATTTGCATCATTGGGTTTTTCATTTAAATATCAATTAAATATCTAACCTTTCATGTGAGACATGTTTTTTTTTTGTATAGTAATTAATTTTTCTAACACCAACATCAGATAGTTTTTTTGTTAATTTATCTTAATTTTTGTTATCAAACATTGATATAAGATAACTATATATAAACATTTAATAATTTTTATAAATAACTTACATCATTGACGAACAATTATTTTATTTTATATTTTTTATTTAAACAAAATATTGAAATATAAATCAAATTAATTTTTCGTTCAAGATGTAAGATTTGCTTTAAAAATTATTAATATTATATTTAAATTGAATCATGTAAAAAAATACTACACTTAAACTTTAATTTTTAGTAATTATTTCTTTCTGGTGTTTTTATTAGCTACAAAAAAAAAGTTAATCTATCACTAAAGCAAATTTACAGATACATGTTGACTGACACATGGCTGACACAAAACTATAAAAGAAATATATATTTCTTATTAGTTTTCTCAAACTTGAGTTCTATGTTTTGGCGGTATTCTTCTTTATATTTCTCCGAAAATTTTTATACTGTATCTTTCATTCTAATTAAATAATAAAAAAATCTAAATATAATACTCAAATCTAAAAAAATGTTCAAAAGAACCATAATACAAATTTAATTTACGTATGTATTTGTGGAATCAAAATAAATTTTGAGACGGAATAAAGGCAATCCTGGATTACTGAAAATGAAAGATATTTTTTGTTTTCTTTTTCATTTATTCCAGCAACAAAAAAAAATCCCCCCTTTTCAATGTCTTTCGCAAATCCACGCATATGCCATCTGCGATGCTCTTACTTAATTAACAACTCACTTACAATGGTAAAAATTAGCTTCTTTTACTTTCTCCTAACAGAATAGGTGGCCAGAGGAACTGTGAATAACAACACAATTAAAGTTTCAAAAAAAAAAAAAAAACATCTGAAAAGTATATTTTTCGGACGGAAAGAAACTTTATAAAATTACCTTAATTAAATACGGAGTATTCATTCCTTTTTTACAAAATTTAATTATTGTGTATCGGAAAGAATTCATATCAGTAAGGAAAGCGAGTTACACAGACTCGATGAATAAGTAATGCTGTTCGAAAAAAAATAATAACAACAACAACTAAAAACAACAATCCATTTTGATTAAGTTATTTTCTATTGTTTGCGGGTTTTAAACAAAGAAAATGCAGCACCTATTGTCAGGGCCGTTGTTATTATTTTTACACTTTTTTAATCTATCGCTCAAAGGAGTTTTACTTTTTTTTTTCTGATGGAATTTTTTTTTAGATTGGAAATCTCATCGGAAATTAAAGATTGAGCCTAGAAAACAATGATTCCTTTTTATAACAGAGACTTTCCCAAAAATATAACTTTAAAAAAAACAATAAAATGAGAGGAAGAGATAGAGAGAAGAGAGAGAGAGAGAGACCGAAAAATGACTGTTGGTGTTCCTGGATAAGATTGCAAACCCTTCTGCTTGTTTTGAGAGGGATGAGAGTTTTCTTCTGACTTGTACTCTTTTTATTAAAAAAGATGTTTTTTCTTTCTCATTCTCTGTACTCTTCAGCTGGTTGGATGCTAGAAGACAGATTAATACTTGCCTTCTTTCGATTAACAACACAGGAATGCTGTGAATGAAGCAAAATAACTTGATTTTTAATTTACATTTTTTAATTTAATATCGGCGCAATGAAATAATTTTTAATCAAAAAATTCCCCAGTAGTTCCGGAATAGATTCAAGTTCTTACAGAGAAGCATAAAGCACAATATTCTCCTAATATATATGATCGTATAGAAAGTTTAAATTTGCCTGTGGCATTATTTCAGACTATAAATGTAAATCAACATATAGCAGAAATAAAAAGAGAAATTTAAACAATAATTAAAGACAGTTAGCATTAATTAAAGACGGCTAAACAATAATTTAAGACAGTTATAATAATTTAAGTTATAAACTTTCTTAATTATTGATTAGAATTCATTTTATTTTAAAAATTATAGAACATAAAACAAAAGATAGAAAACGGAAATCTGCTCGTGAAATTTCAACTTATCATGTGTACACATGATAAGTTCCATATACGCAACCCGGCCATTGGCTGCACAACTACTGCCTACTATGCTGCATTGGATATCCATCATCATCACCTTCCCAGTCAATTTGTGCGGCAAAATTCCATGGATCGTTCCCACACTCCAGTCTTTGATCGTCGTCTTCTGGTGGATGGGCCGTACGAAGCCTTGATTTTTCCCAAGGGGCTTGAACGTATAGAGGCAAGTGATGACTGAAAACACATCATATAGGTCACATGTTCTTACGCTATGTGTTGAAAACACTGCATCAATGCTCGTCTGAGTTCTCCTTGTATATTGAGCGATGTTATTCCTCAAAGTAGAAGTCTCATCCATTATTTTCCAAAATTCTAGCAACGCTCGGTACACATATCAATATTTAAATCACCTGCCAATATTATTTTGTAATCACGATTGTTACTGTCCAAGCTCTCGTCAATGGCGTCGGTAATGTCATCGACGCTGGATCCGGGTTCCGCATATAAAATGGTCACATTTTGTTTTAAAGTTTGCAACCATCACATGAATCCTCAGATCTTGATTTGTAAATATTTCAACGCTTTATACCAAGGGTTTAAGATGGTGTTTGATGTAAATGGACACACCACGCGGCCTCCGCCGGGAAAGATCGCTTACTAAATGACGGTGATCGAAACCATTTAATTCGAATGTGTCTCTTAATATTGTCCACGGTTCAGACAATAGCAATATATATATATATATATATATATATATATATATATATATTCGCACATTCGTAATTGAGTCAATAATATCCATTAAAATTAATATTTTTCATATTTTATTCTAAAAAAGACTGACAGAAAACTACAAAATAAAATCTATTTCTTATCATATTTCTCAAACTTGAATTTTAATTTTTGACGGCATTCTTCTTTATATTTCTCCAAAAATTTCAGTATTGTAGCTCTCATTTTAATTAAATAATAAACAAACCTAAATACAATTATCTAATCCAAAAAATGACCAAATAACCACAATAAAAAATTTAATTTACGTGTGTATTTGTGGAATCAATCTAAATTTTGAGGCGAAATAAAGACAATCTTGGATTATTGAAAATGAAAGATATATATTTTATTTTTCTATTTATTCCAGCATCAAAAAAAATCCCCTCTTTCAGTACCATTGAAAATCCACGTATGTGCCATCTGTGATGCTCTTACTTAATTAACAACTCACTTACAATGGTAAAAATTAGCTTCTTTTACTTTCTTCTAACAGAATAGGTGGCCAGAGGCACTGTGAATAACAACACAATTAAAGTTTCACAAAAAAACCTCTGAAAAGTACATTTTTCGGAAGCAAAGAAACTTTATAAAATTACCTTAATTAAATAAGGAGTATTCATTCCTTTTTACAAAATTTAATTATTGTCCATCGGAAAGAATTCATATCAGCAATGAAAGCGAGTTGCAGAGACTCGATAAATAAGTAATGCCTGTAGAAAAAAAATAATAATAGCAACAACTAAAATAACAATACATTTTAATTAAATTATTTTCTATTGTTTGTGGATTTTAAATAAAGAAACTGCTGCACCTATTGTTGGTGTCGTTTTTATTTCTTTTTTTAATCTACCGCTCAAAGAAGTTTTTTTATTATTTTTTTTTTTTGTAATTGATTTTTTTCTTTTTTAGATTGGAAATCTCATCGGAAATTAAAGATTGAGTCTAGAAACAATGATTCCACTTTATAACAGAAATGTTTAAAAAATATTATTTTAAAAAGAACAATAAAATGAGAGGGAAAAAAAAAAGAGAGAGAGAGAGACCGAAAAAAAAAACTGGTGGTGTTTCTGGATAAGATTGCAACCGCTTCTGCTTGTTTTGAGAAGATAGAGGTTTTTCTTCTGACTTGCACTCTTTTTATTAAAAGAAATGTTTTTTCGTTCCTTTCTCTGTATTCTTCAGAGGGTAGGATGCTCAAAGACAGATTAATGCATGGATGTTTTTGAATAACAACACATGCATGCTCTGATTGGAGCAAAATAACTGGACTTTTAATTTAATTTTGATACAATAAAATAGTTTTTTGTCAAAAAATCGACAAGTATTTCCTGAATAAAGTCAAGTTCTTATAGAGAAACATAAAGAGCAATATTATAACAAATAATGTTATAGATTATTCAGTGATAAGATTGTATTAACTGAAACACACATTCTAATCAATATTTTATCTTTTTTAGAAAGTATTTTTCATTTTGAAAATATATCCATTTGCAACATTGAGTTTTTCATTCAAATATTAATTAGATTATCCAACCTTTCATGTGAAACGTTTTCTTATAGTAATTAAAATTTTTAACACAATCATTAGTTATTTTTTTTTATTTAATATCTTCCTTTTTTTGTTATCAAATATTGATATAAGTTAAATATCTAAAATAATTTAATTTTTTTTATAATACCCTTGCATGTTTGATGAAAAACTAATTTGTTTTAAATTCATTTTTTACAAAAATTTATTAATAATACATTTAATTTAATAATTTATTATTTAAACATATATAAAAATGAATAATATGAAAAAACTACATTTAAAATTCTAATTTTTAGCCAATATATCTTTCTGACGTCTTTATTTCATATATAAAAAAAGGCAATCTCACACTAAAACAAATTCACAGATATATGTTTTCACCTTCGTAACTGTTATATAGTAATCTATAAATTTAACAATATATATATTTTATTCTAAACACGACTGACACAAAACCACAAACTAAAATCTATTTCTTATTAGATTTCTCAAACTCGATTTCCAAATTTTGACCGTATTCTCCTTTATTTTTCTCCGAAAATTTCAATATTGTAGCTTTCATTCTAATTAAATAATAAACAAACTTAAATACAATTCTCTAATCCAAAAAATGTGGACAGAAATATTCAAAAGAACCATAATAAAAATTTAATTTACGTATGTGTTTGTGGAATCAAATTAAATTTTGAGACGAAATAAAGAGAATCCTGAATTATTGAAAATGAAACATATTTTTTTCTCTTTTTCATTTATTTGAGTAGAAAAAAAAATTCATTCTTTCAATGAATTTTTCAAATCCACGTATTTGTCATCTGTGATACTTTTACTTAATTAACAACTCACTTACAATGATAAAAATTAGCTTCTTTTACTTTCTCCTAACAGAATAGGTGGCCAGAGGAACTGTGAATAACAACACAATTAAAGATTCACAAAAAAACATCTGAAAAGTACATTTTTTGGAAGGAAAGAAACTTTATAAAATTACCTTCATTAAATACGGAGTATTCATTCTTTTTTACAAAATTTAATTATTGTCCATCGGAAAGAATTCATATCAGTAATGAAAGAGAGTTGCACAGACTCGATAAATAAGTAATGCTGTCGGAAAAAAAAATAATAACAACAACAACTAAAATACAAAAATCCATTTTGATTAAATTATTTTCTATTGTTTGCGGATTTTAAACAAAGAAACTGCAGCACCTATTGTTGGTGTCGTTGTTTTTATTATTAAATTTTTTTAATCTATCGCTCAAAGGAGTTAAATTTGTTTTTTCTTATTGCCTTCCTTTTATAGATTGGAAATCTCATCGGAAATTAAAGATTGAGCGTAGAAAACAATGATTCTTTTTTATAACAGAAATTGTTCCAAAAATGATATTTTAAAAAGAGAAAAAAAATGAGAGAGAGAGACCGAAAAAAGTCTGGCGATGTTTCTGGATAAGATTGCAAACGCTTCTGCTTGTTTTGATAAGAAAGAGGTTTTTATTCCGACTTGCACTCTTTTTATTAAAAGAAATGTTTCTTCTTTCTCGTTCTCTGTACTCTTCAGCTGGTTGGATGCTCGAAGATAGATAAATACATGCATCTTTTCGAATAACAACACGTGCATGCTGTGAATTAAGCAAAGTAACTGGGTTTTTAATTGACATTTATTAATTTAAATTTGACACAATAAAATAATTTTAATCAAACAATCCCCCAACATATTCTAAAAGAGTCGACTTCTTATGGAGAAGCATAAAGCCCAATATTCTCAGAATATATCTTATCGTATAGAAATTTTAAGTTTTCCTGCGCCATTATTTCAAAGTAAAATTTCAAATTAATATACAGAAAAATAAAAAGCAATAATTAAAGTCAGTTAAGCAATAGTTCAAGACAGTTAAGCAATAATTAAGGACAGTTAAACAATTATTAAAAAGGGTTAAACAATAATTTAAGGCTTTAAGTAATAATTATAGACAAGCAATACATTAAGGAACTTTTAATATTCTAAATTATAAACTTTCTTAATAATTGATTATAATTCATTTTATTTAAAAAATAATAAGATATAAAACAGATAAATTTTTGATCAAATATGTAAGATGTTTATAAAAATTAATAATAATATTATTTAATTTAATAATTATTCATTGAAACATATAATAAAAGGAACAATATAAAAAAACTGCACATAAACTTTTAATGTTTAGCGAATATTTCTTTCTGATATTTTTTTAGATAGAAAAAAAAGACGATCTCAAACTAAAGCAAATTTACAGATACAAAATTTTCACATTCGTAATTAATTAAATAATATTCTATAAAATTACTAATTTTTATATTTTTTTTTAAAAAGACTGACACAAAACATCAAAATAAAATCTATTTCTTATCAGATTTCATAAACTAGGATTCTTTTTTTTACTGTATTCTGGCTTATATTTCCCCGAAATATTCAAAATTGGATCTTTCTATCTAATTAAATAATAAACAAACCTAAATACAATTCTCTACTCCAAAATATGTCGTAAGAAATGTTCGGAAGAACCGTAATAGAAATTTAAATTACGTTTGTATTTGTGGAATCAAATTAAATTTTGACACGAAATAAAGGCAATCCTGGATTATTGAAAATAAAATATTTTTTATCCTTCTTTTTCATTTATTCTTGCAGAAAAAAAATTCCCTTCTTTCAATGCCTTTTACAAATCCACGCATGTGCCATCTGCGATGCTCCTACTTAATTACAACTCACTTACATTGATAAAAATTAGCTTCTTTTACATTCTCCTAACAGAATAGGTGGCCAGAGGAACTGCGATTAACAACACAATTAATGTTTCACAAAAAAACATTTGAAAAGTATATTTTTCGGAAGGAAAGAAACTTTATAAAATTACCTTAATTAAATACGGAGTATTCATTCCTTTTTTACAAAATTTAATTATTGTGCATCGGAAAGAATTCATATCAGTAAGGAAAGCGAGTTACACAGACTCGATAAATAAGTAATGCTGTTCGAAAAAAAATAATAACAACAACTAAAAACAACAATCCATTTTTAATTAAATTATTTTCTATTGTTTGCGGATTTTAAACAAAGAATCTGCAGCATCTATTGTTGGTGTAGTTCTTTTTTTTTTTAATCTACCGTTCAACGGAGTTTTAATTTTTTTTTCTGATTGCCTTTCTCTTTTTAGATTGGAAATCTCATCGGAAATTAAAGATTGAGCCTGGAAAACAATGATTCCTTTTTATAACAGAAACTGTTTCAAAAATATTATTTTAAAAAAGAACAATAAGATGAGAGACAGTGAAAGCGAAAAAAGACTGGTGGTGTTTCTGGATAAGATTGCAAACGCTTCTGCTTGTTTTCTTTTTTTTTTTTTTTTTGGGGGGGAAGATGTTTTTCTTCTGACTTGCACTCTTTTTATTAAAAGAAATGATTTTTCCTTCCCTTCACTGAAATCTTCTGATGGTTGGATGCTCAAAGACAGATAAATGCATGCATCATTCTGAATAAAAACGTATGCATCTTGTGAATGAGCAAAATGACTGGATTTTTAATTTACATTTTTTAATTTAATTTTATCACAATAAATTAATTTTTAATCAAACGATCCCCGAGTATTTCCTGAATAAAGCCAAGTTCTTATAGAGAAGCATAAAGGGCAACATTATAAAAAATAATGTTGTAGATTATTTAGTAATGCGATTGTAATAACTGTAATATACATTTTAATCAATGTTTTATCTATGTTAGGAAATATTTTTAAATTGTGAAAATTTCTCTATTTGCATGATTGGTATTTTTCATTTAAATATCAATTAGATAATTAACCTTTCATGTGAAACGTTCTTTTATACTAATTAAATTTATTATTATTTTTTATTTTTTTTATACTAACACCCATCAGTTAGGGTTTTTTTTAATTTAATATTTTCTTTTTTTTTATCAAATATTGATATAAGATAAATATACATAAATATTCAATATTTTTATAAAACTTTTCGTTAAAGGGGAAGTATTTTTATAAGAAATTATTAATAATATATATAAATTAAGTAATGTAAAAAAAAAAATACACTAAACTTTTAATTATTAGTGAATATTTCTTTCTGATGTTTTTCTTAGATACAGAAAAAAAGACAATCTCACACTTAGGAAAGTTTACAAATATATGTTTTCACGTTCGTAATTGATTAAATTGCATTCGATAAAATTATAATTTTTTAAATTTAATTCTAAAAAAAACTGACGAAAAATTTCAAAATAAAATCTATTTCTTATCAGAATTTTCAAACTTGAATTCTGTTTTTTGATTATATTCTCCTTTACATTTCATCGAAACATTCAATATTTTAACTTTCAGATTAATTTAATAATAAACAAACCTAAATACAATTCTCTAATCCAAAAAAATACGAAAGAACCATAATAAAAATTTAATTTATGTATGTATTTGTGGAATCAAATTAAATTTTGAGACGAAATAAAGGCAATCCAGGATTATTGAAAATGAAATATATTTTTTTTACTTTTTCTTTTATTCCAGCAACAAAAAAAAAGCATTCTCAATGCCTTTCGTAAATCCACGCATGTGCCTTCTGTGATGCTCTTACTTAATTAACAACTCCCTTACAATGATAAAAATTAGCTTCTTTTACTTTCTCCTAACAGAATAGGTGGCCAGAGGAACTGTGAATAACAACACAATTAAAGTTTCTCGAAAAAACATCTGAAAAGTATATTTATCGGAAGGAAAGAAACTTTATAAAATTACCTTAATTAAACACGGAGTATTCATTCCTTTTTCACAAAATTTAATTATTGTGTATCGGAAAGAATTCATATCAGTGATGAAAGAGAGTTGCACAGATTCGATAAATAAGTAATGCTGTCGGAAAAAAAAAATAACAACAACAACTAAAATACAACAATCCATTTTGATTAAATTATTTTCTATTGTTTGAGGATTTTAAACAAAGAAACTGCAGCACCTATTGTTGGTGTTGTTGTTTCCATTTTTAAAATTTTTTTTTTTTAATCTACCGCTCAAAGGAGTTTTAATTTTTTTTTCTGATTGTCTTTATTTTTTATTGGAAATCTCAGCGGAAATTAACGATTGAGCCTAGAAAACAGTGATTCCTTTTTATAACAGTAACTGTTACAAAAATATTATTTTAAAAAGAACGATAGATTGAAAAAAGAGAGAGAGAGAGACCGAAAAAACAGTGGTGGTGTTTCTGGATAAGATTGCAAACTCTTCTGCTTGTCTTGATAAGAAAGAGGTTTTTATTCTGACATGCACTCTTTTTAGTAAAAGAAATGTTTTTTCTTTCCCTTCTCTATACTCCTAAGATGGTTGGATGCCCGAAGACAGATTAATATGTGCATCTTATGAATAACAGCACATGGATATTGTGAAAGAAGAAATGGAGTTGATTTTTAATTTACATTTTGTAATTTAATTTTGGCACAATAAAATAATTTTTAATCAAATAATACCCCAGCATTTTATGAATAAAGACAAGTTCTTATAGAAAAGCATAAAGCGCAATATTATAACAAATAGTGTTATAGATTATTTAGTGACGAGATTATAATAACAAAAACATACACTATAATCAATATTTTATCTATATTAGAAGATATTTTTCGTATTAAAAATTTTTTCATTTGCATCATTCGGTTTTTCATTTAAACATCAATTTGATATCAAACCTTTTATGTGAAACCTGTTATTTTATTGTAATTAAATTTTCTAACACCAACATCAGTTAGCTTATTTTTTAAAAAAATTAATGTTTTTTTTTTTGTAATCAAACATTGATTTAAGGTAAACAGATATAAATATTTAATAATTTTTATAAACCCCTTACATGTTTGCAGAAAAACTAATTTGTTTTATATTCATTATTTAATAGAATGATAAAATATGAAACAAATTAATCTTTCCTTAAATATCTAAGAATGTGATACAAAATTAATAATAACATATTTAATTTAATAATTTTTTATTTAAAATAGAATAAAATGAATAATATAAAAAAAAAAGCATAATAAACCTTTAATTTTCAGTGAATATTTCTTTCTGATGTTTTTTAGGGGGAAAAAAGGCAATTTCACACTAATTAATTAAACAGTATTTTATAAAATTAATAATTTTTATATTTTATTCTGAAAAAAAGCTGACTTAAAACTAAAACTAAAATATATTTCTTATCAGATTTATCAAACTAGAGTTCTATTTTTTGACTGTATTCTTCTTTATATTTCTCCGAAATTTTCAATAATATAGCTCCAATTCTAATTAAATGATAAACAAACCTAAATACAATTCTCTAATAAAAAAATGTTGAAAGAAATGTTCGTAAGACAAATAATAAAATTTAATTTACATATGTATTTGTGCCATCAAATTAAATTTTGAGACGAAATAAAGGCAATCCAGGATTATTGAAAATGAAAGATATTTTTTCCTTCTCTTTTTTCATTTATTCTATCATCAAAAAAAAAAAAAAGAATCCCTTCTTTCAATGTCTTTCGCAAAATACACGCATGTGCCATCTGTGATGCTCTTACTTAATTAACAACTCACAATGATAAAAATTAGCTTCTTTTACTTTCTCCTAACAGAATAGGTGGCCAGAGGAACTGTGAATAACAACACAATTACACTTTTACAAAAAAACATCTGAAAAGTATATTTTTCGGAAGGAAAGAAACTTTATAAAATTACCTTAATTAAATACGGAGTATTCATTCCTTTTTTACAAAATTTAATTATTGTCCATCGGAAAGAATTGATATAAGTAATGAAAGCGAGTTGCACAGACTCGATAAATAAGTAATGCTGTCCGAAAAAAAAAGCAACTAAAATAAAACAATCCATGTTGATTAAATTATTTTCTATTGTTTGCGGATTTTAAACAAAGGAACTGCAGCACCTATTATTGGTGTCGTTTTTTTTTTATTATTATATTTTTTAATCTGCTCAAAGGTGTTTTATTTTTTTTTCTGATTGCCGTTCTTTTTAGATTGGAAATCTCATCGGAAATTAAAGATTGAGCCTAGAAAACAATGATTCCTTTTTATAACAAAAACTGTTCCAAAAATATTATTTTAAAAAGAACAATAAAATAAGAGGGAGAGAGAGCGAGAGACCGAAAAAAGGCTGGTGGTGTTTCTGGATAAGATTGCAGAACGCTTCTGCTTGTTTTGAGAGGGAAGAGGGTTTTTCTTCTGACTTGCCCTGTTTTTATTACAAGAAATGATTTTTATTCTCTTCTCTGTACTCTTCAGATGGTTGGATGCTCGAAGATAGATAAATAGTTGCCGCTTTCCGAATAACAACACATGGATGCTTATGAATGAAGCAAAATAACTCGATATTAAATTTAAGTTTGGCACGATAAAATAATTTTTAATGAAATAATCCCCCAGTATTTCCTGAATAAAGTCAAGTTCTAGTAAAGAAGAATAAAGCGATATATTATTATAAATAATGTTAGTTATTATTTAGTGACGACATTGTAATAACTGAAATATCCATTCTAATCAATATTTTATCTATATTGGGAAATATTTTTCATTTTCAAAATTTGTTCATTTGCAGCATTGGGTTTTTCATTTTAATATCAATTATATATCTCACCTTTCATGTGAAACTTGGTTTATTTTATATTAATAAAATTTTCTAACAGAAACAACAGCTTTTTTTAAATTTAATATCTTCTTTTTAGTTATGAAATATTGATATATAAATAATTAATATTTGTATGAATATCTTTCAACTTTGAAGAAAAATTAATTTGTTTTAGATTTTTTTATTTAAAAAATAATAATATGTAAAACAAATTAATTGTTCATCAAAGATGAAAGTTTTTATAAAAATAATAATAATATATATTTAATTTAATTTTTTTTATTTAAAAATATGATAAAATGCATAATATAAAAGAACTGTAGTTAAACTTTTAATTTTCAGTGAATATTTCTTTCTGATGTATTTTTTAAATAAAAAAGACACTCTCACAATATAGCAAATTTACAGATACCTGTTTTCACGTTCTATAATTGATAATTTTTATATTTTATTCTAAAATAGGCCATCGAAAAACTACAAAATAAAATTTATTTCTGATCAGATTTCTCAAATTTAAATTCTGTTTTTTGACTGTATTCTTCTATTTCTTGGAAAATTTCAAAATCGTAGCTTTCATTTTAAATAAATAATAAACAAACATATATATGATTCTCTAATACAAAAAATGTCGAAAGAAATGTTCCGAAGAACCACAAGAAAAATTTAATTTACGTATGTATTTGTGGAATCAAATTAAATTTTGAAACGAAATAAAGATAGTCCTGGATTATTTAAAATGAAAAAAATATATTTTTCTCTTTTTCATTTCTTCTATCATCAAAAAAAAAGAATCCCTTCTTTCAATGCCTTTCGCAAAATACACGCATGTGCCATCTGTGATTCTCTTACTTTATTAACAACTCACTTACAATGATAAAAATTAGCTTCTTTTACTTTCTCCTAACAGAATAGGTGGTCAGAGGAACTGTGAATAAAAACACAATTAAAGTTTCACAAAAAAACATCTGAAAAGTATATTTTTCTGAAGGAAAGAAACTTTATAAAATTACCTTAATTAAATACGGAGTATTCATTCCTTTTTTACAAAATTTAATTATAGTCCATCGGAAAGAATTCATATCAGTAATGAAAGAGAGTTGCACAGACTCGATAAATAAGTAATGCTGTCGGAAAAAAAAATAATAACAACAACAACTAAAATGCAACAATCCATTTTGATTAAATTATTTTCTATTGTTTGTGGATTTTAAAAGAAGGAACTGCAGCACCTATTGTTGGTGTCGTTGTTTTTATTTTTATTATTTTTTTTAATCCACCGCTCAAAGGAGTTTAAATTTTTTTTTTCTGATTGCCTTTCTGTTTAAGATTGGAAATCTCATCTGAAATTAAAGGTTGAGCCTAGAAAACAATGATTTCTTTTCATAACAGAGACTGTTCCAAAAGTATTAATTTAAAAAGAAAGATAGAATGAAGAGAGACCGAAAAAAGACTAGCGGTGTTTCTGGATAAGATTGCAAACTCTTCTGCTTCTTTTGAGAAGGAAGAGGTTTTCCTTCTGACTTTCGCTCTTTTTATTAAAATAATTTTTTTTCTTTCTCTTCTCTGTACTCTTTACATGGTTGGATGCTCGAAGAAAGATTAATACTTGTATATTTTCGAATAACAACATAACATGCATGACGTGAATGAAGCAAAATAACGGAATTTTTAATTTACATTTTTTAATTAAATGTTAGCGCAATAAAATAATGTTTAATCAAAAAATCCCCCTGTATTTCCTGAAAATATTCAAGTTCTTATAGAGAAGCATAAATCGCAATATTCACATAATATATCTTATCATATAGAAAGTTTAAATTTACCTGGTGCATTGTTTTATGGTACAACTGTATATCAACTTATAGCAAAAATTAAAAAGAGGCATTTAAGCAATAATTCAAGACATTTACCAATAATAAAAGACAGTTCAACAATAATTAACTATCTTCAATACAGTGAAGCAATAATAGTATAGAGTTAAGCAATAATTCAAAACAGTACAACAATACTACTAATATACTATAATACTTATTAACTTACTTATTAGTCTTCAAAACAATACTTACTATATACTATATACTATAATACTTATTATATACTTAATTATTGATTATAATTCATTTTATTTAAAAAAATTATAAAGTAAAAATCAAATTAATTTTTCATCAAAGATATAAGATTTTTGTAAAAAATTATTAAAAAAATATATTTAATTTAATATTTTTTTAATAATATATAATAATTGATTATAAAAAAATGAATAATATAAAAAATCTGCTTTAACATTTTAAATTTTTAGTGAATATTTCTTTCTTATTTTTTTTAGATAAAAAATGATAATCTCACAATAAAGCAAATTTACAGATATATATTTTCCCGTTCTTAAATGATTAACTAATATTCTATAAAATAATAATATTTTACATATTTTTTTCTAAAAATGGCTGACACAAAACAACAAAATAAAATCTATTTCTTATCCGATTTTTCAAACTTGAATTCTATTTTTAGATGGTATTCTTCTCTATATTTCTTCGACATTTTCAATATTGTAGCTCTCATTCTAATTAAATAATAAACAAACCTAAATACAATTTTCTAAACCGAAAAAAATGTCGAAAGAACCATAATAAAAATTTAATTTACGTATGTATTTATGGAATCAAATTAAATTTTGAAACGAAATAAAGGCAATCCAGGATTATTGAAAATGAAAGATTTTTTTTTCTCTTTTTCATTTGTTCCAGCATAAAAAAAAAAGGAAAAAAATCACTGTTTTCAATGCCTTTCGCAAATCCAGGGATGTGCCAACTGTGATGCTCTTACTTAATTAACAACTCACTTACAATGATAAAAATTAGCTTTTTTTACTTTCTACTGACAGAATAGGTGGCCAGAGGAACTGTGAATAACAACACAACTAAAGTTTCACAAATGAAAACTCTGAAAAGTATATTTTTCGGCAGGAAAGAAAGTTTATAAAATTACCTTAATTAAATACGGAGTATTCATTCCTTTTTACAAAATTTAATTATTGTTCATCGGAAATAATTCATAACAGTAAAGAAAGAGAATTGCACAGACTCGATAACTAACTAATGTTGACGAAAAAATAATAATAACAACAACAACTAAAATACCACAATCCGTTTTGATTAAATTATTTAATTTTTTGTGGATTTTAAACAAAGAAACTGCAGCACCTATTGTTGGTATCGTTGTTTTAATTTTTTATTTTCTAATCTGCTCAAAGGAGTTTTAATTTTTTTTCTGATTTCCTTCCTTTTTAGATTGGAAATCTCATCGGAAATTAAAGATTGAGCCTAGAAAACAATGATTCCTTTTTATAACAGAAATTGTTCCGAAAATATTACTTTAAAAAGAACAATTAAATAAGAGGGTGAAAGAAGACAGAGAGAGAGAGAGAGAGAGACCGAAAAAAGACTGGTTGTGTTTCTGGATAAGATTGCAAACACTTCTGCTTGTTTTGAGAGGAAAGAGGTATTACTTCTGACTTGCACACTTTTTATTAAAAAAAATGTTCTTTCTTTCTCTGCTCTGTACTCTTCTGATGGTTGTATGCTCAAAGACAGATTAATACCTGTATCTTTCTGAATAACAACATATGGATGTTGTGAATGAAGCAAAATAACACGGTTTTCAATTTACATTTTTTAATTTAAATTTGAGACAATACAATAATTTTAATCAAATAATCCCGTAGTATTTCCTGAAAAAGTCAAGTTCTTTTAGAGAAGCATAAAGCGCAATATTATAACAAATAATTTTATAAATTATTTAGTGACGAGATTTTATGAACTGAAATATACATTCTAATCAATATTTTATCTATATTAGAAAGTATTTTTCATTTCGAAAATTTGTTCATTGACATCATTGGGGTTTTCATTTAAATATCAATTATATATGTAACCTTTCATGTGAAACATGATTTTTTTTATAGTAATTTAGTTTTCTATCACTAACCACAGATGTTTCTTTTTTAAAATTCAATAACTTTTTTTTTGTTATCAAATATTTATATAAGATGAATATATATAAATATTTAATATTTTTATCAAAATCTTACATCTTTGACGACAAATTAATTAGTTTTATATTGCTTATTTAAAAAGTAATAAACATAAAACAAATTAATTTTTCGTCAAGAATCTAATAGTTTAAAAAATTATTAATGATATATTTTATTTAATAATTTTTTATTTAAAAATATAATAAAATAAATAATATAAAAAAAAATACTCTTATAGTTTTAATTTTTAGTGAATATTTCTTTCTGATGTTGTTTTAGGAAAAAAAAGGTGATCTCACCAAAGCAAATTTATAGATATAAATTTTGACGTTCGTAATAGATTAAATAGTAGTCTATAAATATAATAAATTTTATGTTCTATTCTAAAAAAAAACCAACGAAAAACTATAAAAGAAAGTCTATTTCTTATCATATTTCCCAAACTTGAATTCGGTTTTTTGACGGTATTCTTCTTTATATTTCTCCAAAATTTCAATATTGCAGCTTTCATTCTAATTAAATAATAAACAAACCACAATATGATTATCTAATACAAAAAATGTCGAAAGAAATGTACCATAACAAAATATTTAATTTACGTATGTATTTGTGGAATCAAATTAAATTCTGCTACGAAATAAAGGCAATCCTGGATTATTCAAAAGGAAAGATATTTTTTTTTCTCTTTTTGATTTATTTCAGACCAAAACAAATATCCCTTTTCTATGCCTTTCTCAAATCCACGCATGTACAATCTGTCATGTTCTTACTTAATTAACAACTCCCTTACAATGATAAAAATTAGCTTCTTTTACTTTCTCCTAACAGTATAGCTGGCCAGAGGAACTGTGAGTAACAACACGATTAAAGTTTCCCAAAAACACATCTGAAAAGTATATTTTTCAGAAGGAAAGAAGCTTTATAAAATTACTTTAATTAAATACGGTGTATTTATTCCTTTTTACAAAATTTAATTATTGTCCATCGTAAAGAATTCATGTCAGTAATGAAAGCGAGTTGCACAGACTCGATAAATAAGTAATATTGCTGTAAAAAAAATAACAACAACAACAACTAAAATACAACAATCCATTGGGATTAAATTATTTTCTATTGTTTGTGAATTTTAAACAAAGAAAAAGGAGCATCTATTGTTGATCTCATTGTTTATATTTTTTATTTTTTTAATCGACTGCTCAAAGGAGTTTTAATTTTTTTTTTTCTGATTGCATTTCTCTTTTTGGATTGGAAATCTCATCGGAAATTAAAGATTGGGCCTAGAAAACAATGATTCCTTTTTATAACAGAAACTGTTCCGAAAATATTATTTTAAAAATATCAATAAAATGAGAGGCAGAGAGATAGAAGAGAGAGAGAAAGAGACCGAAAAAAGACTGGTGGTGTTTCTGGATAAGATTGCAAACGCTTCTGCTTGTTTTCTTTTTTTTTTTTTGGGGGAGAGGTTTTTCTTCTGACTTGCACTCTTTTTATTAAAAGAAATGTTTTTTCTTTCCCTTCTCTGTATTCTTCACATGGTTGGATGCTCGAAGACAGATTAGTACATGCATCTTTTCGAATAACAACACATGGATGCTGTGAATGGAGCAAAAGGACTTGATTTTTAATTGACGTCATTTATTTTATTTTTAGCACAATAAAATAATTTTTAGTCAAATAATCCCCCAGTAATTTCTGAATAAATTCATCATCTTATAGAGAAGCATAAAGCGCAATATTTTAACAAATAAGATTATGTTAATGTTATAGATTTTTTAGTGACGACATTGTAATAACTGCAATATACATTCTAAACAATATTTTATCAGTATTAGAAAATATTTTTCATTTTAAAAATATGTTCATTTGCATCTTTGGGTTTTTCATTTAAATATCATTTAGATATTTAATCTTTCATGTGAATCATTGTTTTTTTATAGTAATTAAATTTTCTAACAACAACATTAGTTAGCTTATTTTTGAAAAATTTAATATGTTCTTTTTTGTTATCAAACATTGATATAAGTTAAATACATATAAATATTTCATATTTTTATCAAAATCATACATCTTGACGAAAAATTAATTTGTTTCATATTGTTTTACATCATATCATTTAAAAAATAATGTGATGTAAAACAAATTAAGTTTTTGTCAAAGACATAATATTTCAATAAAAAATTATTAATAATATATTTAATTTAATAACTTTTTCATTTAAATGTATAATAACATGAATATTATAAAAAAATTCACTAAAACTTTTAAATTTTAGCGAATAATTCTTTCTGATGGTTTTTTTAGATAAAAAAAAAAAATACAATTTCAAACCAAAGCAAATTTACAGATATATGTTTTCACGTTTGTAATTGATTAAATAGTATTCTGTAAAATTGATAATTTTTAAATTGCATTCTAAAAAAGGTCGATAGAAAACTACAAAAGAAAATACATTTATTATCGAGTTTCTCAAACTCGAATTAAATTTTTAAAACAAATGATTCATGATATTTCACCGAAATTTTCAATATTGTAGATTTCGTTAATTAGTAGATTTTAAAAAAGACCGATGAAAAATCACAAAAATGTATATATTTTTTATCAGATTTCTCAAATTTGAATTCTAATTTTTGACTAATTCTTTGCAATATTTCTCCGAAGATTTCAATATTATAGCTTTCATTCTAATTAAATTATAAGCAAAGCTAAAAACAATTCTCTAATTCAAAAAATGCCAAAACAACCATAATAAAAATTTAATTTACGTTTGTATTTGTGGAAACAAATTAAATTTTGAGACGAAATAAAGGCAATCATGGATTATTGAAAATGAAAGATATTGAAAATAAAATCCACCTTTTCAATGCCCTTCGTAAATCCGCACATGTGCCATCTGTGATGCTCTTACTTAATTAACAACTCCCTTACAATGATAAAAATTAGCTTCTTTTACTTTCTCCTAACAGAATAGGTGGCCAGAGGAACTGTGAATAACAACACAATTAAAGTTTCGCAAAAAACGTCTGAAAAGTATATTTTTCGGAAGGAAAGAAACTTATAAAATTACCTTAATTAAATACGGTGTATTCATTCCTTTTTAGAAAATTTAGTTATTGTCCATCGGAAAGAATTCATATCAGTAATGAAACAGAGTTGCACAGACTTGATAAATAAGTAATGTTGACGAAAAAAAATAATAATAACATCAACTGCAATACAACAATCCATTTTGATTAAATTATTTTCTATTGTTTGTGGATTTTAAACAAAGAAAGTGCCGCCCCTATTGTTGGTGTCGTTGTTTTTATCTTTTTTTTTTTTTTTTTTTTTAATCTATCTCTCAAAGGAATTTTAATTTTTTTTGTCTGATTGTCTTTTTCTTTTTAGATTGGAAATCTCATCGGAAATTAAAGATTGAGCCTAGAACACAATGATTTCTTTTTATAACAGAAACTGTTCCAAAACTATTATTTTAAAAAGAACAATAACATGAGAGTGAAAGAGACCGGAAAAAGACTGGTCGTGTTTCTGAATAAGTTTGCAAACGTTTCTGCTTGTTTTAGGAGGAAAGAGGTTTTTCTTCTGACTTGCACTCTTTTTATTAAATGAAATGTTTTTTCTTTCCCTGGTTGGCTGCTCAAAGACAGATTAATACTTGCATCTTTTCGAATGACAACACAGGCATGCTATGATAGAAGCAAAATAACTGGATATTTAATTTAAATTTGTTAATTTATTTTTGACACAATCAAATAATTTTTAATCAAATAATTCCTAAGTATTTACTGAATAAAGTCAAATTCTTATAGAGAACCATAAAGCGCAATATAATAATAAATAATGTTATAGATTATTTAGTGACGAGATTATATTAACTGATATATACATTTTAAACAATATTTTATCTATATTAGAAATTATTTTTCATTTTGAACATTAGCTGATTTCCATCATTGGGTTTTTCATTTAAATATCAGTTAGATATCTAACCTCTCATTTGCAACATGTTTTTTTTATATTAATTAAATTTTCTAATATCAACATCAGTTATTTTTTTTTATTTTGATTTAAAACCTTCTTTTTTTCCTTAAATTTTGATATAAGATAAATATATATAAATATTTAATATTTTTAACAAAATCTTACATCTGTGACGAAAATGTAATTTGTTTTATCTTCATGATTTAAAAAAATTATAGTATATAAAACAAATTAATTTTATTTGTCAAAGATCTAAGAGTTTTATAAAAATGTATTAATAATAAATATTTAATTTATTAACTTTTTATTTAAAAATTTAATAAAATGAATGATAAAAGAAAACCACACATAAACTTTTAATTTTTAGATAATATTTTTTTTTACTTTTTTTTAGATAAAAAAAAGCAATCTCACTCTAAAGCAAATTTACAGTTACTTTATTTCACGTTCTGCGTTTGATTAAATAGTATTCTATAAAATTAATAATTTTTATATTTTATTCTAAAAATGGCTGGCTGAGACAAAACTACAAAATAAAATCTATTTCATATCAGATTTCTCTAACCTGAATTCTTTGTTTTGACGACAATCTGCTTTATATTTCGCGGAAAATATGAATATTGTAGCTTTCATTCTGATTAAATAATAAACAAACCTAAATACAATTCTCTAATCCAAAAAAATGTCGAAAGAAACATAATAAAAATTTAATTTACGTATGTATTTGTGGAATCAAAGTAAATTTTGAGACGAAATAAAGATAGTCCTGGATTATTTAAAATGAAAGATATATTTTTTTCTCTTTTTCATTTATTCCAGCAACAAAAAAAAAAAATCTCCCATTTCAATACCTTTCGCAAATCCACGCATGTGTCATCTGTGATGCTCTTACTTAATTACCAACTCACTTACAAGGATAAAAATTAGCTTCTTTGACTTTCTCCTACCAGAATAGGTGGCCAGAGGAACTGTGAATAACAACACAATTACACTTTCACAAAAAAACTTCTGAAAAGTATATTTTTCGGAAGGAAAGAAACTTTATAAAATTACAATTAAATACGGAGTATTCATTCTTTTTTACAAAATTTAATTATTGTGCATCGGAAAGAATTCATATCAGTAATGAAAGAGAGCTTCACAGACTCGATAAATAAGTAATTCTGTCGAAAAAAAATAAGTTGAACAACAACTAAAATACAACAATACATTTTGATTAAATTATTTTATATTGTTTGCAGATTTTAAACAAAGAAACTGCAGCTCCTATTGTTGTTATTACTTTCATTTATTTATTTTTTTAATCTACCGCTCAAAGTAGTTTTCAATTTTTTTTCCTGTGGTTGATTTTCTTTTTAGATTGAAAATCTCATCGGAAATTAAAGATTGAACCTAGGAAACAATGATTCCTTTTTATAACAGAAACTGTTCCAAAAATATTATTTTAAAAAGAACAATAAAAGAGGGAGAGAGAATGAAAAGAGAGAGAGAAAGACCGAAAAAAGACTGGTGGTGTTTCTGGATAAGATTGCAAACGCTTCTGCTTGTTTTGAGAGGAAAGAGGTTTTTCTTCTGACTTGCACTCTTTTTATTAAAAGAAATGTTTTTTTCTTTCCTTTTTCTGTACTCTTCAGTTGGTTGTATGCTCGAAGACAGATGAATACTTGCATCTTTTCGAATAACAACCCATGGATGCTTAGAACGAAGCAAAATAACTTGATTTTTAATTTAAATTCGATGCAATAAAATAATTTTTAATCCATAACTCGCCCAGTAGTTCCAGAATAGATTCAAGTTCTTACAGAGAAGCATAAAGCGCAATATTCACAGAATATATGTTATCGCATAGAAAGTTTAAATTTATCTTTGGCATTATTTCTGAGTATAACTGCAAAAAAACATACAGAAAAATAATAAGAGACCATTAAGCAATAATTAAAGACAGTTCAATAATAATTAAAAAAAAAGGTTAGCAATAATTTAAGACCGTTAAGCAATAATTAAAGACATTGCTTAACTATCTATTACATTCAGTTAAACAATAATTTAAGACTGTAAATTTGACAGTTAATAGACATGTATTTCGAGAATTATGAGGAATCATATTTCTTGGGTATCATACTTTATTGTTCATTTTTGTCTGTGTTATTTGGTTATTGCAAAGGAGTTTATAAAAAATTGGTTGTAGAATAAGTAATTTTTCTTCACAAACGAAATTGTATCAGATTAGATAACGGAAAGGCGAACTGTAAAAAGAGCCTTTTACTACTGAAGGCATCGAAATGAAGAAGGGTCTTTTTTTCATATTATACTTTCCAAATTTAATTATACTTTTGGAATTTTTATTTAAATTCATCAAATTTTCCACATATTTTCGATATCTTATATATTTTTTCATTATGGCTACATATCTATTAAGACATTTATCATCCGGGAAGCCTATGTGGAACATTGATTTTTAACTAGAAATTTTTCATGGAATTTCTTTAAGTGTAGCAAACAGACATGACAGGCAAACCTATGATGATAAATCCTAGTTAATCGATAATTTGGAGAATTGATAAGTGAAATTATGCATATCAGAAGTTTTTCTGAAGTTATACACATCAGTTTTGTATGTAAATAGGTTTAATTCATTAAATGACAGTTGCTACTTATTTTAAAATCAGTCGATTTTGATCATTACCTTAGTAAGTCTCTTCAAATATGTTGCTATATAAGTATATTTGTGTTTTTAAATTTATTTCATAAATTTAATTTTATTTCAAAATATTTATTTACATTTGAAGAATTTTGTTGTCACAGTATGGTACAAAAGATGGAATTTTTGAAGAGAAATACCTTATGAATACAATATTAGCTGTTACAATTCCGCTAATATTTCCTTTTAATGGTGGACATAATTAAAGATTACTTCTGTTTCTCTGAATTTACTAGAAAATATAATTTGGAAATTAGTAGCAAATATTCAATAAATTCAACTTAGTTCCCTAGTTCTTCTATTATTTCTAGTTCTTGAAATATCTATAATAAAAAAAATAACTGAAAATCTGCGAGGAATGTACTACAAAATAAATGAGTTATCTTTAACATTGTAATTATAAAATTTCTAATGAATAAAATTAATTATTAGTAATAAAACTGGTAAAAAAAACGTTAAATAATTTCATAATAGTTTTATTTATTCTTTTGGAATTTTCATATTAAAATATTTTCCTTTAATATAAGCTATTCTTTTTAATTAAAAACAGAATTGTAATATGAGTTTTTCAGTTTCTTTTTAATTCAGGATATTTTGAAATTTCCACAAATAAATCATTTAAGGAATCTCAAGAACGATAGAGTAGAAATATTTTAAAGAAATCAAATAAAAGAACAAACATTAAAAAATACAATAACAAGGGTAAAGGTTGAATAAAATATAATAATAAGACAGATTGTATTAGAAATTGATGGAAAAATTGATTAGTTTTCCGCTTTAATTTCTTTTAATCTGATACCATACCATATTAAACTGAGAGCCGATTGTATTTTGATCTAACACCCGGAATGGTTTTTACATTTTGTATAGAGAATAATAAAAACTTTTGGAGGTAATCCTCCAAAAGAAAAAGTTACCGATGTTAAGATGTACGGTGATTTGAAATGTCTAAAGAACTTTGGGCTGAAAAAATATTTGTTAAGGTTCTCACAATTCACACACAAGTGAAGAGGATATATTACATAGAATAATCATAAAAAATGCTTTAGTTTTATCGCTCTATTCATTGATGTATCCTATATAATTTATTTAATCTACTTAACAATTTGAAAAAAAACATATTTCTTCCAAACGGCAACTTTTGGAAAATTTTTTTTCTTTGGGACATCATACTCATCACACCTATATTAGTTCACCTTTATTAGCTCATGCTATTAAACTTATTTTATTGAGCTGCATAACCATCTGAATAGAATCAGGTTAAATATAACAATTAACTATAATTAGATTAATTATATATCAGTTTAATTGCAATTAATTTAATTATATTTAATAATTATATATTATAGTTATTAATATTTAATAATTATAATATAACTGATAATTATTATAATTAAACATTCTAATTAACTAAAATATATATAATGTTTGTTAATTAGAATTAGTTTAATTTAAAAAAATTCAGTTATATTATGATTATTATTATTTTTGGTTTTGTAAAGGATTTCATTCAAAATATATATTAATATTTTATTTACTAAACACCTCTTTTAAATGTGTTTATATTTGTTTGTATATAGATGATTTTCAATTTACATAAAATATTTATATTTTTACTAAAAAAAAAAAAAAATTAAAAACTTAACATTTTTGAAAAAAAAATATATAAATAGCAATGTCTTTTTCAGTTTAATATCAAAAAGTAGGTTTACAAATCCGAGTTTATAAATTCATTAATTTAATAATTTTTGTGTTTATTAATTCCCTTTTCACTAATATAATCATTATCATTTTTTTAAAATCTGACCCATCAGTAATAATTTAAAATTTTTATATTTCTGCCAGAATATGTTTTTCTTATAGCTCATTTAGCAGCAAATTACAAAATTAACCTATTTTATTTCCTTCAATAAATGAATATTATATATATATTCAATATAGAAAAATATGACATTCCTCATCATTTTAATCGAAAGTATCTAGTGTACAATATGAAATATATTAAAGAATACATTACGTACAATGTACAATATGGACGAAATTTAAAAAGACGAAAACATATAGTATTTAGAAATTATGATAGCTATAAAAAGAATTTATTGCTTTTAGACTTTACTTTGTGAAAAGAGAGAATATATATATATAATATATTTTTTATAGGAAGATCAAAAGAAATTTGTAACTTTTATATTTGATATAGAGATGATAAATTTGGTAACACAAAGGTTAAATTTTTGACAGAATGTTTTATGTATGGACAAGAATTCAATACAAGGATCTAAGAGTTGAATAAAACATTAAAGATGTGAATATAATGAATAATATTTTTAAAAAAAACTATATACATTATGATTTCAATTTAAAATTTTCTATAGAGATGAGAAACTACTCACCCATTGCACATGTTAAAATTAATTAAATATGAAATATGCATGTTTAAATAATTTTTTAGCTGTTGGGATATTATATAATCAATACCTTGATTATATAATACCTCTATAGCTAAAGATGTAGCTAATAGCAAATATAGCTAGCCTATAGCTAATTTTTGATAGAAGTAAAGAACCAATATAATATTATTAAACTATTTAAACAAAATTAGATTGAATTCGATTTGGTCAATGAAAATTATGTATTTAGATATAAAAAGAATAAGGAAATGATTAGATACACTTGCATGTCGTTTCTATGGGAAAATTAACAATTGTTCCTCTTTAATTTTACTACTTGTCTTTGGCAGGAAATTCACGTTTAAATTGACAGGTAACTTTTTGTATTGGTCAAAAAAGATTTGAGCGTTGAAATGAATACTTAATGGTGAATAGAAAATAAGAGCAAAAAGGTGTAATTTATAATTTTCTACTCAACATTAATATTGAATGCTGGGGGGTAGAAATGTATTAATGTTGAGTAGAAAGTTCAAAGCTTTGATTTTTTTTTTACTCGACTATCTATTGGGGAAAGTGTACTTTCATACAATAAGAAGCATCTTGGGCAAAAAAGTTATTTTGGGAATTTAGACAATTAATAATAATGCTTAAGGGAATATTAATTATGGTGGCTGGTGTAGCTTGGTGGATAACATGCCGAGTTTTTAAAGCCTAAGATACTCAACTGGTAATGTTGAAGTGAAAGCTATGGTGGTCTAATACTGGACGAGATTGATAAATATTCCTTCTACTGGGTTTGAAGAAGAGTGATAGCAGGTTTGAATCCCTATCCCCCAGGTACCGCCTCTGGGATGTTTGTTTCTAATTACGGTGGCACAATTTTAATGTAGGTCCTCTTGTAATAGTTACAAGTACAGATTAGTAAGAATGTTTGACCCTCATTTATAATACAACTTTTACTACTGGAAGGTAGCTATAAATATTATTCTTTAAAAAGAAATAGTTTAATTTCAAGCGACAAAATCATTTCAGATTCAACTTTGTGACTTCGAAATTGCTATAAATTAAGTGTAATCTATTTTAGATTGAATGACCTTAACCACTCCAATCCTATTCATCTGTATTTTATTCTTATAACAACCACATGATAGTTTTTATATTATTTTGTAGATTCTTTTGTTCAACTTTCATATTATAATGTAATTTAACTTTTTTATAGTAAATTTTTGATTTCATCAGCAAAAATAATTATTTTCACAATTATGCAAATTTTGGTCAGTTACTACAACAGTACAGGAATGTTTTTCTTAAGTACTTCGTTAGAAGAAGCTTTATGTTAAAACCTGATCTTCGCTAAATTTATTAAAAATGAGCTAAATTTATTTAAAATTAAGGAGGAATTTTTCAGTATTCTTCATTGTTTATCTGATTGTTTGTGTGTATTTATAGCTTCCATATTTGAGCCAAAATATATTGATTCCCACTTTTTTAGAAATAATAAATGTTTATCAATCATTAACAAAAGCAATCTACATCAGCATTTTAATCTTAATCAACATTTTAACAAAGCAATCAATAAATTAATGAATTTCGTGAAAGGAAGGATAACCGAAAGTCACAAGACTTAAAATTGAATTTTTTTACGATATTGTTTTGTTAAGAGCAGTAATAAGATTATTAATCCCCCTTTTCTCTAAGAAAATGAAAATGTTTGGGAATAAATAGATTAATTAAGTCACATTTTTATTGTGGTATAGATTTAATCTTTCTATTCAGTCTTTGAATTTCTTTCTTCATAGAAAATGAATAAACTTTTGTATTTGTAACATGTGAGAAAAACCACAAAAAACATTTAAAGATAGGAAGCTTAATTTTTGAAAATAGATTGGAGAACATTTTACCAAGCACTATATTACACAAATGGTTCCTTAAATTTTCTTACATAGCACAGCACATATAATTTCATTTTTAAGTATTAATATGTGAATTCTTTCAATCAGTTAAAACAAAATTTTAAATCATGCAGAATTACTAAGGTTTTTTTTTTTTTTTTTTTAATTTTCATTTACAAAATTCATTTTTTGAAAATCTCCTGTCTCGAAATCTTCAAGTATTAGAACGGCCTAGGTCACTGTGGCATTGTTGCACCAATGAAGATTTGGCTTGGTTTGTCGTTCTACGATCGTTTTGAGCACACTTTGGGCTAACTAGACCGAGACCTAGAGTTTAACTTTGATTACGAAGCACTTACAAATATTCATCCCACCTCCAGGATTGAAATCTGAAACCTATGGTACGAAAGACCAAACCATTAGCCAATTGGGCATCAGGCTGCGAGCCAATGGAGAAGAAGAAGAATAGAATTAAACAGTAACGAGTAATGCAAAAGCCTTTAAGACAAGAAGAAATTAAGTTTTTTCCAGAAACGTCTGTTGAAAAAATTGATTTACTAAAAATGAATCATGACGAAATTCAGGAAGAAAGCTATATATTTGTTTCTGTATTTATGAGAGAACTTAGAATAATGGAAGAGAAGATGCGAAGTATTCACATAGTTTATCTAAAGATTAGTAACTTAAGAGAAAAATGTTTAATGCAATGTAAATGTTTTTTGAAGAATACAAAATTTTGTTTATTATAAATTTCAATATTGTTAATAAAGGTAAAAATTATTAGTTGTAAGAAATTTCTTCATCCCTTTCCCAATAATGGGCTTAAATATTAATAGATTTTTGTTTTGCCTTCTATGAAAATAAAGTGCAAGACATTTTTGAAAAATATAGAGAACTACAACCTAATTAAAAATTTTTTTAAATATCTTTTTAACCATTGAAGTCAAATTACTTTTTATATTTTGCTTTTTTGCAAGAAAATATGAAATACTTAGCTTGTTAATTGTTACATTTCAATATATATAAAGATTAATTAAAAGTTACATAATTGACTTAAGTCTACTTTTCTGAATACTTGCGTAAAAAGGATTGTCATAAGCAACAAAAAATTAAAATTAAATGTTTATAAATGTCATTAAATAAAACCTGATAAATCTAAAATAAAAGTATAAAAAATAATATTTTAAATGTATTTAAAACATTCTATTTTTGCATAGGGTGCGCAGAAGATCTACCTCACCGTGGTCCACCTGGTAACACTTTTTAGTGGCTGAACGATCTGCAACTTGGCATTATTGTTAGATTAATGAACTCTGTTTCAGCATGTTTTGTTGTATTTTTGTTGTTGTATGTTTTGTTCTTTTCATTGTTCCCTTTTTGCTGTAACTGTTCATAATCTGCCATTGGGAAAAAAAATTTGCATAATTAAATATTTCAACTTTATGATGCAGTATTTTAATTGAAATTTAAAATACAGCATAATCATACATTAACTTATATCCAAAATTTGGAAAAGTTAAAAAATTTAAGACAAAATAATTTGTATGAATTATTTTTTAAATTTACTAATTTGAAAATAGAATTGCTGTAATTAAATTAAAATAATAGTCATTTAAGCTATAAATTATATTAGGAATATGCTAAATAATTAATAAAGGAAAATTAGGAAATAATAAAGGAAATTAGGAAAAAGTATAAATAATTAATAATTTAAATATTTTTAAAACTTTCTCTTTTTGGATAATTAAATATTTCAAATTTATGATACAGTAATTTAATTGCAATTTAAAATACAGTATAATCATAAATTAACTTATCCCGAAAATTGGTAAATGTTAAAAGATTCAGATAAAATAACTTGTAGGAATTATTTTTAAAATTTTTTAATTTGAAAAATGAATTCCGGGCATTATTTTAAAATTATTGTCGTTCAAGCCGTGAATTCTTTTAGAAAAATTAATCAATGATGTGATAATTCAATACAATATTCCTCTATGTTTAAAAATCTGTTTTAATAATTCCTCATTAAATAATTCTCTTGTAATTTTATATTACTTATTTATGTTTAAATGTTTAATTACTTGTTACTGATATTTTAAATTGCATCAGCCCTCGATTTTTTTAATCCAATTCATTATTAAATTCCTAACAGTTAACAGTTAAATATTAAAAAAAAAAAGTATTTAAAGCAAAAATTATTAAATATCAAAACATAATTAAATTTCTAAAATAGGTTTAACAATTTATTATTAAGAATAAAAAAATAAGTATTTCCTGAACTTAAATGGAAAGTGGGGTGTAGGATCTCTATATATTATGCTAATGACCACAATTTCTGTTTTAATTATTTGAATTTGAAAAGTAAACCCTTTACCTAAAGGCGTATGAGATTCGGTAAAAATATTTCCAAGTAACATTTACCAGTGCAGTAGCAATTCCTTATTATAATGAAAACAGCTTATTTAAAACATCGACAAATCCGCATCGGGCACCTTATGTAAGCCACTCATTAAAAAAAATAAGGTAATTTCTTCATTATATTTCCCAGCGAGAGATGAATCGTTGCAGATATTCTCATAAAGAAGTGTTTAGAGAATCCCACAAGAGTCAAGAAGAGCGAATCCGTTTTGGCTGCCTTTCTGCCAAATTTCCAATTAAAAAACTAATTAAAAACTGAAGGGAAAAATTAAATATTAATAATATTTTTTTTAAATTAAAAAAAAATGAATTCACCGTCTAATGGAAAAATACGATTAATTATGAATAAGGGTGATAGTGAAATGAATTATTTTCGTATCGTTAAAATAAAAATAACAATAAAAGTTGGGAAAAAGATTATTTTTTTAAAAAAGTGTGAACAAAACATTGGGTGAAATTTAAAATGACACCACTTCTTGTAATTTAGAAAGAATTTCAGAAAATTACAGTAAAAAAAAGGTAACATTTGCAATGATTTTCTTCACACAATAAATAAAACACACATATATATAGATAGAAATTCAAGAATTGAAGATGATTCAACGTTATCAAAAATGCATCAACTGAAGCTTATAACTCTACATTCAAAATAATTTGGAACATTATTTACTTTTTTGTATGATATTTCTTGGGAATACTAAGTGGCATATAGGCTGCATTCTACAGTAAAACTCTTAAACCAGGCAAATAGAATAATGGCAGCGTTGAAAATTTATGTGGCTCATATCACTGGTCACAAAATAAATAAAATACACATGCATAAAGATCGTTATTCGAGGAATGAAGATTCAACTTTATCAAGGATGTATGTAAGAAAGTGTATAACTCTACATTCAAGATAATTTGGCACATTAATTCCATTTTTGTATGATTATTTTTATTAATACTAAGTGGCACATATGTCGCTTTCTACAAGAAACCTGTCGAACCTGTCATTTAAACTCTAAATTCTCTTATAAAAATTATTTAATGATTTGATACTTCAATGCAAGATTACTCTATGTTTAAGAATCTGTTTTAATAATTTCTCATTAAATAATTTTCTTGTCATTTTTATATTTTTTTTATCGTGTTTAAATATTTAATTATATTTAATTTATCATGTTTAAATATTTATTTAATTATTACTGATATTTTAAATTGCATCTGCCGTCGATATTTTAATTCAACTCATTATTAAATTCCTAACAATTAACAGTTAAATATTAAAAAAAAAATATTTAAAGCAAAAATAATTAAATTTCAAAACATAATTCAAAAAGTAATTAAATTTTTGAAATAGGTTTAATAGTTTAATATTAAGAATAAAAAAACTAGGCATTTCCTAAATTTAAATGGAAAGTGGGATACATGATCTCCATATATATTCTAATGACACAATTTCACATTTAATTATTTGAATCTGAAAAGTAACCTCTTTACCAATAGAAGTATGAGAGTCGGTAAAATATTTTCAAGTAACGTTTACCAGTCCAGCAGCAATTCCTTATTATAATGAAAACAACTCATTTAAAGCATCGACAAATCCGCATCGGTCACCTTACGTAAGCCACTCATTAAAAAAAAAAGGTAATTTCTTTTTTATATCTCCCAGCGAGAGATGAATCGTCCCAGATATTCTCGTAAAGAAGTGTTTAGAGAATCCCACAAAAGTCAAGAAGAGCGAATCCGTTTTGGCTGCCTTTCTGCCAAGTTTCCAATTAAAAAACTAATTAAAAACGGGAGGGGAATAATTAACGTTTTAGTGCGCGAAAGAAAAATAAACCAGTAAATAATATTTTTTTTTAAATTAAAAAGAAAAAAACACTCGCCCTCTTTTGGAAACATACGATTAATTATGAATAAGGGTGATAGTGAAATGAAATGAAATTTATTTTCGGATCGTTAAAATTAAAAAAAAAAATTTTTAAAGTAAATAAAAGAAAGTTAAGGAAAAAAAATTTTTTTTCAGAAAAGTGTCAAGATGAGGTCCGATGAAATTTAAAATGACACCACTTTTTCTAACTGAGAAATAATTTCAGAAAATTAATATAAAAAATGTAAAATTTGTAGTTATTTGAAATATTGATATAAAAATATAAAATAAAGTATAAATAAAAGATTATATAAAAATATAAAAGAAAAAAAAGCAAATGATTAATAAATATGTAATAATTCTACTATACATCCACAGCATGGTAAATGAATATGTCTTCCCGTTACTATCCGATGATTAGGTCCAGAAAGACTTTTTAGATGTAATTTGTATTACGATATATATTATACTTCTAAGCTTTAGATTGTATAATTGCTTTTAAACTATATATATATATTTTGCTGCTAAACTTGTATATTATATTATAAACATATAGTGCTTCTAAACTTTAGAAGCCTGGCTGGAAAGTCGGCAAGCGAAGGCCAAAAATCTGTCTATGAAGGTCTGTGTCTATTTCGAGAATAGCCTGGATAATTTAAAAAAAAAAAAATAAATAAATAAATTTAAAATCATTAAAATTATGCTGAAAAGTAAAAGACTTTAGAAAAAATAATTGGTATGAATTATTTTTTAATTTTTCTAATTTGAAAATTGAATTCCTGTAAATAAATTAAAATAATTGGCATTTAAACTATAAATTCTCCTAGAAAAATGATTCGAATATTCGATAATTTAATGCAAGATTCCTCTAGAAAGGAAGTGGAATGCAAATATAGAATACAAGATTCCTCTATTTTAGAAATCTGATACAAATTCTGTTTTTATTATTTCTCATTAAATTATTTTGTCATTTTGATACTTTACTTTATTTTTGCTTAAATATTTAATTACTTGTTACTGATATTTTAAATTGCATCAACCCCCGAGTTTTTAATCTAAAACATAATTAAATTTCTAAAATAGCTTTAACAGTTAAAAATGACGAATAAAAAAAAAGTATTTCCTGAATTTAAATGGAAAGTGGTATGTAGAATCTCTATATATGCTAATGACCACAATTTCTCATTTAATTATTTGAATTTGGAAAGTAACCTCTTTACCTAAAGTCGTATGAGATTCGGTAAAATATTTTCAAGTAACGTTTACCAGGTCAGTAGCAATTCCTTATTATAATGAAAACAGCTCATTTAAAGCATCGACAAATCCGCATCGGGCACCTTATGTAAGTCGCTCATTAAAAAAATTAGGTAATTTCTTCATTATATTTCCCAGCTAAAGTTGAATCTCTGCAGATATTCCGTAAAGAAGTGTTTAGAGAATCCCACAAGAGTCAAGAAGAGCGAATCCATTTTGGCTGCCTTTCTGCCAAATTTCCAATTAAAAAACTAATTAAAAACTGAAGGGAATAATTAACTTTTTAGTACGCGAAAGAAAAAAAACGGAAAATAATATTTTTTTTTAAATTAAAAAAAAAATTAATTCACCGTCTAATGGAAAAATAAGATTAATTATGAATAAAGGGGATAGTGAAATGTAGTGAAGTTTGTTTTCGGATAGTTAAAATAAAAAATAAAGAAAAGTAAGTTGGGAAAAATTGTTTTTTTACAGAAGTGTGAAGATAAGATCGGGTGAAATTTGAAATGACGCCACTTCTTGAAATTTAGAAAGAATTTCAGAAAATTAGAATAAAAAATGGGTACAATTTGTAATGATTTGAAATATCAATATTTGAAAACATATAAAGAATAAACAGGCAAATGATAAATAAATATATAATAATTATGCTGTACGACCACAACATGATAAATGAAAAAGATTTCCCATTACTATTCGACGATTAGGACTAGAAAGACTTTGTAGAAGTAATTTACTATATACTATTTAATAATTACTATAATTAAGTAAGATATATATTGTACTTCTAAACTTTAGTCCCTTTTAGTTTCCTATTTGCATTGCAGACAATATGTTTATTAATTGTAGGTCTCTAATACGTAACTTAATTAAAAATTATAGTTCTCGATTTATTTTTATTCTATTTATTTTGAAACTCTTAATATTACATTTAAATGAAATTCTTATTTTATATTTTCAATAAATGTAAAATAAATGGATTAAAAATAAATAAAGAACTAACATTCTATGAAATTATGTATTAAAGACCTATAATTAATATACATTTTGTCTGCAATGCAAATACGAAAGTAAAAGGGACTATTTTGTTAATCTCTCATGTATATCTTATCTAAACCTCCTATGTGAATTATATCCATGTAACATAAGCAGCAATTGTAAATTATTGAATTTATCTTCGAATGCTGGCACTTGGACATAAGGTCTTTTGCATTAGAACTGCAAATTCAGCGTTACATAGGGTCCTTGATGAAACTCTGCTACACTGCACAAATATTTTGCCACTGAAAATTTTGGAAGGATGGCATTGAGAGTTTTGCATTCTCACGTCCTTCTTGTCAAACACATCTGAAACACGCGTACAAACACATCAAACTGTCTTTGCGTGTTATATAACTATTAAGACTATTCTAGAAATAGACAATGTGTTCTTCTGTTGGACTTCACTTGTCTGGTTTCGAGCCCGGATTCTAAAGTTTACAAGCACAAAGAAGCACTATATATATATATATATATATAATATAATATGCATATTTAGCAGCACAATATATATATAGTTGATAAACAATTATACAATATAAAGTTTAGAAGTACAATATACATAGTAATACAGATTACTTCTACAAAGTTTTCCTAGTCCTAATCGTCGGATAGTAAAGGAAAAATTGTTCATATATCATGATGTGGCTGCATAGCATAATTATTATATACTTATTTATCATTTGCCTGTTTATTCTATAAATGTTTTCAAATATTAGTATTTCAAATCATTACAAATTTAACTTATTTTTTATTTTCTCAAATTCTTCCTAAATTACAAGAAGTGGTGTCAATTTAAATTTCACCCGATCTTATCTTCAAACTTTTCTAAAAAAAAATTTATTTTTACTTAACTTACTTTTATTTTTTTTAATTTCTTAATTTTAACGATCCGAAAATAAACTTCACTTCATTTTACTATCGCCCTTATTCATATTTAATCGTATTTTTCCAAAAGATGTCGAGTTTTTTTGTTCAATTAAAAAAAAAAAAAAAAAAAAAAAAAAATTATTTACCGTTTTTTTCTTTCGCGTACTAAAAAGTTAATTATTCCCCTCCCGTTTTTAATTAGTTTTTTAATTGGATATTTGGCAGAAAGGCAGTCAAAACGAATTCGCTCTTCTTGACTCTTGTGGGATTCTCTAAACACTTCTTTACGAGAATATCTGGAACGATTCGTCTCTCGCTGGGAAATATAATGAAGAAATTACCTTTTTTTTATTTTAATGAGTGGCTTACGTAAGGTGCTCGATGCGGATTTGTCGATGCTTTAAATGAGCTGTTCTCATTATAATAAGAAATTGCTACTGCAGTGGTAAACGTTACTTGAAAATATTTTACAGAATCCCATACGCCGTCAGGTAAAGAGGTTACTTTTCAAATTCAAATAATTAAATGAGAAATTTCGGTCATTAGCATATATATAGATATTCTGCATCCCACCTTCCATTTAAATTCAGGAAATGCTTATTTTTTTATTCCTGATATTTAATTTTTAAAGCTATTTTAGAGGTTTAATTACGTTTGGAATTAAAAAATCGAAGGCTGATGCAATTTAAAGTATCACTAGCAAGTAATTAAATATTTAAGGTTAAATAAAAAAGACATCACAATTACAAGAAAATTATTTAATGAGAAATCATTAAAACAGATTTTTAAACACAGAGGAATCTTGCATTGAAGGATCGAATCATCGATTCATTTTTCAAATAAAATTTAAATATTAAATGACAATTATTTTTATTTAATTACCGAAATTAAATTTGTAAACTAAAAAAAAGTTTTAAAATAATTCATACAAAAATGGAATAAAAATGAATCAAGATTGAACATTTTCTATTAAATTTTGTATTAGAGACCTGCATTGATTTATCAATGTAGGTGTACACACAATCTACACTAATTTTATTTTATTCACTTTTTTTTATTATTATTCTTAGCTGTACACTAAGCAGAAAAAATGCAAAGTTATAAAATTTACAAGCTCATATTCATATTCTAAGTAAACTAATTCTAGGGATAACTGTGGCATTCTAGGGATAATTGTGGCAAAAAAAAAAAACTCATGTTCAAGTACCAACATTCGAAAACAACTATTCAAAGTTTTGCAAGTTATCTTCGCTGCTTATGTGACATGGATGTAATTCACATAGGAGGTTTAGATTATGCATTCATGAGGAATTAACAAAACAGTCCCTCGTTACTTTCATATTTTTATTACAGAAGATATGTCAATGTAGGTCTATAATACATAATTTCATAGAAAATGTTAGTTCTTGATTCAGTTTTATTCCATTTAGTTAAAAACTCTTGGTGTGTACTAAGCAGAAAAAATTTAACGTTATAAAATTAGCATGCTTATATTCATATTCTAAGCAAACTAATGTTAAAACGAAATACCAAATTAGTTAGTAGCATAAGTAAATCTGAACCACAATGCAGACTGATAAAAGGTAATAAAATATGCGATCTGAAATCATAATTACAAGGCTTCTTTATATCCATGAATTTCAAAATTATTTATATTTACATTTGTTATTTACTGTAAAATTCCGTATTTTTAAATTTATTTGGGGAATCTCAATTAAAATTCAGAAAAGGATTGTAGCTCTTAATTTCACTCGCCTATATTTATCCCTTTACTTATCGGTATTAAAAGTATTAAGCTTCTTGATACCACGCAAGCTTTTAATATATATATATACATATAAAGATAATTTATTTCAATAATATAATTTCAGTATATTAGAATTATTTGTACAGAAATGTAAATTATTTTTTTTCTATTTCAGTTACTTTACTACCCATAAGTAAAACTGGAAAGTAAAATAGCATAACGTAAGCAAATACTCACATAAGGAAGCAATAACATAAGCAAATACATAAGGAAACAACATAAGCAAATACACACATAAGGAATGAATAAAATAAGCAAATACATAAGGAAACAATAAAATAAACAAATACATAAGGAAACAACATAAGCAAATACACACATAAGGAAACAACATAAGCAAATACACACATAAGGAATGAATAAAATAAGCAAATACATAAGGAAACAATAACACAAGCAAATACATAAGGAAACAACATAAGCAAATACACACATAAGGAATGAATAAAATAAGCAAATACATAAGGAAACAATAACATAAGCAAATACATAAGGAAACAAAATAAGCAAATACACACATAAGGAATGAATAAAATAAACAAATACATAAGGAAACAATAACATAAGCAAATACATAAGGAAACAACATAAGCAAATACACACATAACGAATGAATAAAATAAGCAAATACATAAGGAAACAATAAAATAAGCAAATACATAAGGAAACAACATAAGCAAATACACACATAAGGAATGAATAAAATAAGCAAATACATAAGGAAACAATAACATAAGCTAATACATTAGGAAAACTAACATAAGCAAATACATAAGGAAACAATAACATACGCAAAGGCACACAATAAAATAATACGCAATATACAAAATAAATAAAATACTCATAACTAAGGATCAAAATTAGAGAAATGAAGAAGATTCAACGTTATCAAGGATGCATCAACGAAAGCTTATAACTCTACATTTAAAATAATTTGGCACATTAATTACTTCTTGATATCATATTTATTATTAACACTAAGTGGCATATGTATCGCATTCTACAGGATACAGGTTAAACAATGCAAATAGTTGGATAGCAATGTTAACAATTTCTGTAACTCATATTATTGTTCACAAAATAAGTAACATACAGAATGAAATAAATGAAAATTGAAATTCGAGAATTGAAGATGATTCAACGTTATGAAGAAAGCATCTACGAAAACTTATAGCTTTCCTTTAAAAATATTTGCGCATTAATTACTTTCTGGTATAATATTTCTCGGAATGATAGCAGCTTTGACAATTTCTGTAGCACATATCGTCAAATTAAAACCGATTGTTTAACCGTAAACATTGTATTATAAATCAGTTATAATGTTAAAATATAATAAAAAACAATACAATTTTAATATTGCAAAAATATAACTTGCAACTTTTGCTATTCAAGCTTTATTATTCAATAACATTAAATTTAAGCATGCTAAAATAAATTATAGCAAATTCAAAGTTAAGATATCTTAAAAATTTGAATGAATAAATTTAAATCTAAATCATCATCCTCATTTCTTCAAAAGCAGCTTTTTTAAATATTCATTAATAAAAAATAAATTTAATTCCTACAGTTTTTGAATTGTTACATTTCAAAAGCAAATGTCGTAAATTCTAAAGGAAGGCAGCTACAGTTTATTTCCTTGAGTGGATTTCAAACAAAGTGTTTACATTATTTTGTTTGCTTTTTTATACTGTTTGGAAGTCATCTTCCTCCCGAAGTCATTTATATGGATATTTCTTTTCATTGTTTGGGTTCGAAATAGATCCATCAGCACTTCACTAAATCATGGAAAAGATCCACAACGAAAAAGATAAAAATAATAGTTGTGTTTTCACCATAGAAATTCAGGATTTTTTTTTCAGTCTTGAAAGATTTTTTTTTTCTTTGAAATAAATGAGTTTTAAAACCATTCTTATGCATAATAAATGACTTCGGAAAGCTAAATGAAAGTAATGTAAATTTAAAAACTAAATGGTGAAAATATATTGATTGAAAGAAGTGAAAATTAAAAAAAAATTTTTTTTGCTATTGATTGCTTTATATCAAACAGAAAATAAGTATCATCTAAAATACTTTTAGCAAATTTGTACATTTCGTACATTTTTTTGAATATGCATTGTAAAATAACCTGATATAAGGATTAATTTGCTAAGAATATAGCGCATCAAATGAAATGCTTCAATACACATCAAAGAAAACTTATACATCTACGTTCAAAATATTTTAACACATTAATTACTTTCTGGTATACTGTTTTCTAGGAACATTAAGTAAATGTATGTCGCATTTTACAGGTAATCTATCAAGACATGCAAATAGAATGATGGAAGGTTTTACAATTTCTATAGCTCCTATCATTGGTCACAAAATAAATAAAATACACATAAATAAACATCGAAATTCGAGAAATTTAGAAGATTCAACGTTATCAAGAATGCATCAACAGAAGCTTATAATTCTACATTGAAATAATTTGCGCATTAATTACTTCCTGGTATAATATTTCTTAAGAATACTAAGTGATATATATGTTCCACTCTACAATAAAGTTGTTAAAACATGCAAATAGAATGATGACAGTGTTGATATTTTCTGATGCTCATGTTATTGGTCCTCTATTAATATTTAAAAGATATTATATTGCAACGTTCACTATTCAACCTTTGTTATTCAATAACATTCAATTTAAGCAAGCATGCAAAAATAAATTATTTTAAAATTTGAATTATGATATCTTAAAAATTTGAATGAATAAATTTAAATCTAAAACATCATTCTTATTTCTTTAAAGCTACTTTTTTAAATATTCATTAATAAAAAATAAAGTTAATTCCTACAGTTTTTGAATTGTTACATTTCAAAAGCAAATGTCGTAAATTCTATAGAAGGGACAGTTACAGTTTATTTCCTTGAGTAGATTTCAAACAAAGTGTTTACATTATTTTGTTTACTTTTTTATACTGTTCTGAAGTCATCTTCCTCTAGAAGTCATTTATATGGATATTTCTTTTCATTGTTTGGGTTCGAAATAGATCCATCAGCACTTCACTAAATCACAAAAAGTTCCACAACGAAAAGGAATAAAAAGAATAGCTGTATTTTCACCATTGGATGTCGTGACTTCTTTTTTTTGCAGTCTTGAAAGATTTTTTTTCCCTTTGAAATAAATGAGTTTTAAAACCATTCTTATGCATAATAAATCACTTCGTAAGCTAAATGAAAGTAATGAAAATTTAAAAACTATATGGTGAAAATATATTGAGTGAAAGAAGGGAAATTTTATATAATTATATATTTTTTTTTGCTATAGCTTGCTTTATATTAAGCAAAAAATTAAGTATAATTTAAAATACTTTTAGCAATATTGTACATTTCAAACATTTTTTGAATATGTATTGTAAAATGCCTTGAAATGAGGATTAAATTGCTAAGAACATAGAACGTCAAATCAAATGCTTTTCTGTATCTTGTATATTGCATGAATTATCTACAAAATTACCAATGAGGCTTGAAAATAAATATTCAGAATTGTTTTGATAAAAATACATAGTATATCAAAAAATGTGTTAAAAAATAGCGGTGTTGTAGAGAATACTTTTAATTGAAATAAAACTTTATGAGCGTTTTCCGAGATTTTTTTTCCTATTAATATTTTGAATGACATTCCATTCACGTAAAAAGATTTTGGATCACCATTTTAAAATGCATAAATGGTGATGAAAAATCATTACCTATTTGATGTATGTATTAGGTGTATTTAAACCTTCCTTTATTAGGTATATGTATTTCATTGATACCATCATGTTTTGGGTGACACAAAACCAGAGACAGCATATTTGGAGGTATGGTGACTGCATGTATTTTACTTAGAAAATGTCAAGACGTGTAGTTTTATCTAAATTTTTAAACTTAGTTTTTAATTTAAAAAATATATATATAGCATTGTAATTAAATAACATTAAAAATAAGCACCACAAGTAAATTATATCAAATGCTGAGTTGTGATATCTTAAAAATTTGGATGCATAAATTTAAATCTAAAACACCATCCTCATTTCTTCAAAATCTACTTTTTTCCCATTCATTAATAAAAAATAAATATAATTCCTATGCTTTCTGAATTGTTACATTTCAAAAGCAAATGTCGTAAATTTTAAAGAAGTAAAGCTACAGTTTATTTCCTTGAGTGGATTTCAAACAAAGTGTTTACATTATTTTGTTTACTTTTTTATACTGTTCTGAAGTCATCTTCCTCCCGAAGTCATTTATATGGATATTTCTTTTCATTGTTTGAGTTCGAAATAGATCCATCAGCACTTCACTAAATCATGAAAAGTTCCACAACGGAAAGGGATAAAAAGAATAGTTGTGTTTTCACCATTGGATGTCCGGATTTTTTTTCCAGTCTTGAAAGATTTTTTCTTTTTGAAATAAATGAGTTTTAAAACCATTCTTATGCATAATAAATCACTTCGAAAGCTTAATGAAAGTAATGTAAATTTAAAAACTAAATGATGAAAATATATTGATTGAAAGAAGTGAAAAGTAAAAAAAAAAAAATTATGCTTTGTCATTGCTTGCTCCATATCAAACAAAAAATAAGTATCATCTAAAATACTTTTAGCAAAATTGTACATTGCTAAGAACAAAGAACATCAAATGCTTTTCTCTAAATTGTATATTTTATACATTTTCTACAAAATTACAAATAAATATTAACAATTACTTTGAAAAAAATCCATAGCATATAAGAAAGAATGTGAAAAATTCCATTGTTGTTAAAAATACTTTTATGGGAAATAAAATTTTATTACCTTTTTTTTAAAAGCTTATTTTTTTTTTCCATTTATATTTTGGTGTCATTCCATGCATGTGAAAAGTGTTTTTATCAACATCTTAGAAAGCATATTTATGTTAGGTGTATGAATATCCTTGATGGCATCACGATTTTGGTCATACAAAACCGGAGGCAGCATATTTGAAGATAAGACGTTTGCATATATCTTACTTAAAAAATGTCAAGACATATAGTTTTATTTTATATTATAAGTTTTATATTTATAAATTATTCAGATATAAAGTTAAAAAGTTACTTTTGAAGTTTTTCAATTAGGTTTCAGAATATTTATTAATAGTTTAATTAATTGTATATAAGTACAATTACGATGAATTTATTATTTCAGATTATCTAATAATCCAAAGATATTATAGATTCCATCTCAAATTTAGGACATGTTTAGAGACTTTGTCTATAGTTTAGATACAGTAGTTTTTTAATTAGATTTGCAATATGGCTAAAGAAAATTTAACTACATTTTAATCATTAATGCTTTAAAGTGATTATATATAAATAACCCTGTAATTATTCATCAGAAAATTTCAAACTGAAACTAAATTGCTAATTGATTGGTTCAAATTATTAGGAAAATTTTGTTTAAAAAGCTAAGACAGATGCTATTTATTTCAAGCAAGTGTTTTGCAGCCTGAGTAAAATCTAGTCAGAAATATTTATACTATAAATATTGGAAATAAGGCATGTTTTAAAATCTCTTGAACAGAAATCCCTCGAAATTTAAAATAATTTGTCAAAATTTTCACTCGAATGGGTAAATCTGATATTTATATTGTCAAATATATAAAAAGGTTGTCTCTGATTTTTAAATATTGAAACATCATCGTTTACAAAACTTTAAAATTCATTTTAAATGACTTTTTAAATTCATTCTTTGATTTCAAAATATATTACATATGCTGAATTGAATATTGTAGCCTTTGAGAGTTATGTTGAAAATTTCTGTTTCAACTGATGTATTATTAAATTTGAATCTGTAATGATCTAAATGATAATCTGTTTTGAAATCTAATAAATCAATTGTAGTAGTCTCAAGCCACGTATGAAAAGAAAACGTTTTGGAAAACAAAATTTAATTAAATATAAATTAAACACTTTAATTAATGCTTAAAAATTATGAAGACATCAAAACTCGTTAAGTTTTTAAATGTACAAAAATATATTTTATTAAAAAACCTTACTAAGGTTTCATTGACAATACACAATACAGATTCACATGGTATCCTTGCCATTAATTAGTAAGCTACAATAAATTGAAGATAATCGTTCTTTGTTGTCTCTTAACTTTTCAAAAACTTTTCTGGCTTTTATTAAACAAAAATGTTTTCATACACCAAAATTCTACAAAAAATAATATATAGCATGAAGAAAATAAAACATGGATTGTTTAGAAAAAGGAGCCTTTAATTTAACTATCGACAGTATTCAAAATCTTTTCAATATTAAATTGTGGTCATCTAAATCGTAATATCGAAATTATTATAAATAATGTAAAGTTTTAAAACTATATGTGACTTCTTTTGCAATGTTAAACCATTGTAGAAATGTTGTATGAATTTTTGCTACTTTGCAGGACGTATGATAGATTCAACAATGTCTTAATTCAACAGAATGTCTATGAATATTATTTTTCACATCATAAATTATAATATTATATATTAAATTTATTTCTCATGGAACATGGCGTTTATTAACAGTGTACTAATTTAAATAAAATATTTTATTAAAATATCGCCAATTTGGCGACGACAAACAAAGCGAACTGTTTTGACGTTGCAGAAATTGATCAATCAAAAAGTTACTAGAGCAGAACCCAGAGACACTTAAAGCATTAAAAAATAATTTATAATTTTACTAGGTTGCAAAGAAAATAAATCCTGATTAGGAAGTACCTACTTTAGCCTTAATGGTAAAATAATAGTTATGAGATTTCTTTTGGAATATTAAAACATTGTAGCAATATAGGAAGAATTTTGCTACTTTATGAGATGTAATAAATTACAGTATTATATATCACATTTATTTCACATGAAACAGGGTGTTTATTAATAGTGTACTAATTTAATTAAAATATTTTATTAAAATATCGCCAATTTGGCGACGACAAACATGGCAGACGGTGCCAGAAACAGATCATTCAAAAAGTTACTGGAGTAGAACCCAGAAACACTTAAGAATTAAAAAATAATTATTTACACAACAGAATAAAAAATAATTTAAGATTTTACTAAGTTGCAAAGAAAAATTCTGATTAGGAAGTACCTACTTTAACCTTAATGGTAAAATAGGTAATTGTGAGATGATAAATGTGTGTTTTTAAACAATCGTTTCACAGATCTTTTCTGTATATATTTATTTCTTTATTAAATAATTTTAATAAAATTAAAATTCCAGATTATTATTTTGTTAAAATTCATACAAAAAATAATTTATAAATTCAGTTCAGAAAAAAAATAACAAGATGCAAATTTGATTTTTAGGGATTTTACATATTTTAATGAATATTTAACATAAATTTAGAGTTTTTTTACCCTTACCACAACATGCATATTTTTAATACAAAATTAGTATATATTTTTTTCCAGCCATAGTTTATGATGCTTTATATGCCAAAATTTATATTCTTGTGATAGACAGTAATTTATTACAGTGGCAGAAATATAAATAATATCATAAAATTTAATTAAAATTTTATTTAAATATTTAGTTTGGCTGCCATAATAATATTTCCTGCGCTGTTAAAATTTCAAGAAGAATAAATTTTTCGATTCTCTAAATTATTAAACCAACCAATGATGAAAGATAGAAAAATTAATATACTTTAGCATTTATCAGTTTTTGGTTTTCTACGGCTAATTATTCAATATGGATTTAATTAAAATAATAAAAGTATATAATAGTACTACAAAAAAGAAAAGATGTTACATCAAATTTATAAAGGGTTATTAATATGTATGGATATATTAATGCATTGACAAATATATATTAATATATTCTAAAAAGATGTTAAAATATTTTAAGTAGTGTTTAGTAAATAATTATACTAACTCAGATAAATTAATATGATAATTGTAATAAGATAAAAAATTATTTTAAATCATATTAGTTAACTTACTTTTTAGAATTGTGTGGATGCTACTTTAATATATTCTTCTGTTACAGCAAACTGTAAAAATTGTTTAGATTTCTAATCTACTTTACATTCATTTTGATATTTTCTTATTTATTATTATTTGATAAAATGCTTATGAATTTAATGGAATACGCTAAATCAATAAATTTTTAAAACTAACAAATTTTTTTCTTACCTTACAAATTTGAAATAAAAAAATCAGACTATTTTATTTTTAAAAGTATTAAACATAAAAATAAAATACAAAGTTAAAAATAAACAACGTAAAAGGTAAATTAAAATGAAACAAATTAATTAAAAAGTCAAGCAAATACTTTTTATGTTTATATACAAATATTTTAAAGATGATAAAAAATAATTTCCCTTGCATTAAAAGGAGAAATATATTTCGAGAGTTTTATATTTCGTTCTAAATTTACATGGCACATAAAATGTTTTTTTAGAGAAATTGTTATAAATTAACTTATATTAGAAGAAGTATATATTTGAGTAAAACTGGAATTATATATTAACTTATTTAACAAAGCAATACAGCTCAGGATGCTCGTATAACTTTGCTATCACCTTTGTAATAACACTTTTTATTTCAATATGAAAGAAGAAAATTTGCTGATGTCTTGAATGATTTGTGCAATCTCACTTAGTTTATAAAAAAAATCATACTTAAATTTCTCACATAAAGTACTCACATAAAATTGTGAATTTCATATTAAAATACCATGATTACGATTTTGTATTCTAAATTTATTAAACCCAGTAAGATGATGTCCTAAACTATTTTAAATCATCCAATAATTTTTTTTTCATTTTTAATTATTCACCATTCCCTTATTAATCAACAATGTTTAATTTTATCATTTTTTAATCAAGCACAATAAAATATTATATAAAGTGGATCTCATAAATAGTGTTAAAAAATATATAATTATAATTTTTTAGAAAATTTGCCAAATTTAAAAGAATATGGTAAAAAAGTCATTTACATCTAATTTAATAATTTTTCGAATTAAATTTATTTCAATCTGGATTTCTAGGAACTAATTTCTGTGATTATGAAAAGTCGCAAACTTATATTGGAATTGTAAAGATTATTTCTTACAAAGCAATTCAATACTGTAAGATAGGATTACAATCGTATCACTACCTTTGAAGAAAAATTTTTAAAATGTATTGAATTTTTATAAAGAATTTTAAATCGTCTTTTATATTTAATAAAAATTGTTGGTGCTGTATTTTATGTTTTTTTTAATTAAATCTTCTTTTTTATTACTTCATAATTCCAATTAACATTATCCCCATTTTTTTTTATTATTACAGAAGGAAGAATTAGAAAATGACATTATTTTTTTAAAATTTCAGCAACAATGTAATTTGGATATATTCTTTCCTTCAAAAAATGAAGATATGATTATTACATATTTATTTAAGGGACTATATTTCAAACGTGCGATTCATTAAAAAAATAATAAAATAACAATTAGTAGCATAAAAAATTAAAAACATGACATAAAAATTTAAGCTGGGATATATTTTTCACCTTGTTAATCCTCTTACAGCACTGTAATAAATTTTTCAGTTTTTTTAATTCTTTTTTTTAATTAAACGCCTTTTTAGTGGAAATTCGATACATACAAAATAAGATCCTTATAAAAAAGAATAAAAGAACTGAAATAATCCATAAGAATGAGAAACTTTTTAAATGTTTTTTATAGCAACTTTCTTTTCTATGTATTTATCATTTAAGAGCATTAGATGAATTTATGTTAGTGCATTGCAACATATAAAAAACAGATTACTTATTTGAAAGATGCATCCATAATAAAATGGCAATACAGCTTGAAAAATACTTATAATAAAGCTTAAGTTCAATTATATTTTCAAATGCAACCTTCCAATTAAAAAAAAGCTATTTCTTCGAATTATAAATTTTGTTTGTACTTGTTTATTTATTTATTTTTTTACTTAAATCTAAGCTCTTGATTTCCAACTTATTATTTTTAATATCCAGTTTTAATATTCACGAATTTTTAAGCTTTAAAATTTCTTTCTGTGGTAATTTTATATGAATTAAGCACGTTTTATTAAAATTCTTAATTTAATCAGCATAAGAGCTAACAAAGATACAATAACTAATTATGTATACAATCTCAAACACATCAAATAAATTATATGCTTGTTAAAATTTGAGTGACTCTTACTTGAATATACCTATTATTAATAAGTAACAATATTTTTTTATTATATTATTGTGAGACGTTTTTAGGAGTATAACTAAAAAAAGCAAATATTTCTTCTAAAACATTAAGTTTATTAAACAATTTCAGCTGATTATAAGAGTTAATTTATCATTTATATAAGCACAAAAATTTGCAGCAATATGTTGGTTAACCAGCTTTAATTTGAATTGAGTGGTTTTAGAAGTTTAATTAAATTTAGATGCTTGATCAGGTTCCTAAAAAATAATTTCCAGTACCTAATTAAAATAATATCCTGTAAAAAAGAAAATAAGGGAAAGTAATTTTCAGTAAAAATAATTATTACTAATCTTATAAAATCTTATAGTAGTAAACAGTAGCAATTGTGTAAATTATTAAAATATAAACTAAAAATATATATAACAATACATATTTTATCAATAATGATATATATAACTCAAAAAAAATCACATTTGATTTTATTCCTTATTTGACTATTCCTGTAAAAAAGTTGTAAGTAAACCAAAAGGTATTATGCAATTACAAACGAAAGATTTTAAATTAAAAATTTCAATAAATTAAAAAAAAAAAATTAATTTTAAGTAGGAAAATAATTTTAATCTTTATCTATTTATATTATCTGTCCCATGAATATATATATATATATATAATCTCATGGGCGTCAAATAAATTGTTTGCTTGTTAAACTTTGAAACTATTAATTGAGAATATTTCTTATTAATAAGTAGCAATATTTTAATTATATTATACTGAAGCATATTTAGCAATTCATTAAGATAACTATTTTTTAGAAGTACATCGGATTTCTAAGAAATACATAAGATACTTATATATCATACATATTTTTATCTTATACACATTTCTATCTTAATATCGTATAATATTTTTTTAAGATGAAGTCAGTTTGATGCACTTTTTCGTATAATAAAGACAGGCATAGAAAAAAACAGTTTTCACTGAAAGATGCATCTAACAACATTGCACTTCGTTGAAATATGCGAAATCCCCGTCAATTTTTTTTTTTTTTTTCGGTTTGCTTTGGTTTTGACTTTTTGTTTTGCTTGATTTTTGCTTTTTTGTCACGGCCACATTCATCAATGTGAACTGAATTAGAACAACAGTTTTTGTCGATACTTCTTTATAATCATGCCTTGAAATTTAATTGATTATTAACCTGTTAAAACAGATTTAAAAAAAAAAAAAAAAACTAAAGTGCTATAATATTGTAAATATTTACAATTGGTAACAAAAATTAAAACAAAACATTTTATGACTCCATACATTATTTGATATACACTTAGAATTAGTTATATATATATATATATAGATAGATAGATAGATAGATGCATAATGTAACTTAAGGTTCTAGTCGAAAATTTGGAAATTATTTGGTATAAATAATAAATAATTCCACATTTTTCTACTAGTATTTCAAATTGCATTATGCATCAAATAAGGACGCATAACGCAATTTAAAATTCAAAAAGTTCAAATAAACAGAAAAAATATCAAATCTATTACATTTTTTCTGATGAAAAGAAAGTTTCCAGAAGCATCCTGAAGTTTCCAACACGTGAGTTTCCAAAACCTTTTTTTTCCAGATAAAATAGACGCGCATAAATCAAGAAAATTTACAAGGAAAGATACATTTAACAACGGTGCGATGCGCTGATGTTCGTGAAATCCATGCCTTTGTGATATATGTGTTTTGGCCGCATTCTTGAATGTGAAAGTTACCGAGCGTGAGTTCAGAACGACAGCTTTTGTCCGCCTCTTCTTTATAAATCATGCAGTGGAATTCTGTATTAAAAGTAATAAAAGTGAGAAATTTGAACGAGCGATGTTAAGAACAGAAACTTGAATGGCGGCCAGATAAAGTTTGCGGCCATTGGATTCCCGCGAAAAAAAATGGTCGAATGATCGGTATCACCGGATTTGGAACTTTTCTTCTTGTTAAGAGAATTTCGATTATTTTTTCTAGAAGTTTCGTTTATTTTGTTTATTATTTGTATGGAAAACTAGGTTGTTATAACAGAATAGCAGATCTCTTGATCCAAAATTCTTTTTTGGATGAACGGTTTATTCAAAGAACAAAAATAATAAATAAGATGAAGGCTAGATGGATTAGGTAAAAAAATTATTTTCTAAATCTAAACTTAGCTAAAAATTCCGATGTTAGAGTATAAATATAATATTTTCTTATAAAAAAAACACGGTGAATGAATATATTTTTACAGTTGAGGCTATTCAATCTTCAAATGTAATGGGTCAATGAAAACCTTTTTCAGTTAAAACCATTCTTGATATTTCTATTAGAGTATGTTAACTCACAGTATTTCAAAGCATATATATTATCCTTTATCAAACATATGCAATATCCTGACAATAGAACTTTAATAAAGTTATTGATATTTTCAATAATCTGAAGAAGATTACATTTTCTGATTTTCGAAATATTATTAAGGATGTCTTTGACTTTGGTATTTGATTAAATAAAGAACTTCTCTGTGGCAGCTGCACTTTTCATCTATTTTTGGATATGTCTTATTTGTTGGCTCGCATATATTTTGGTACATTATTATTCAAATATTTAGATTAAGGCTAACATAAAAATTTGATTTAATTACAATAAACATTTTATATAATTTTTTTTAATTTTTGTGTAAACCAAGACCATTTGGTGTATTAAATTTTAAAAATCATGAATTTTGTAAGACTTTTGAATATATTAAGACAGAACAATTACACTATTTACAATTAATTAAATCACTATTTGGGCTATACTTAAAATTGTTTTCAACAAAAATAAAAAAAATTGTTACATAATCACACCAATTAATTTCCTAATTTTGGATTAAAATTCTTGATATACTTAGAAAACCAAATTACATTATGCCTCTAGTCTTCAAATAAATAGAAAAATTATCAAATCTGTTACATTTTTGCCGTTGAAAAACTTATATCCACAAGTTTCCAACACGTGAGTTTAAGAAAACCTTTTTCTATACCCCCGATAAAATAGACGTGCATAAATCAAGAAAATTTACAAGGAAAGATACATTTAACAACGGTGCGATGCGCTGATGTGCCTGAAATCCATGACTTTGTGATATATGTGTTTTGGCCGCATTCTTGAATGTGAAAGTTACCGAGCGTGAGTTCAGAACGACAGCTTTTGTCCGCCTCTTCTTTATCAATCAGGCACTGGAATTCTGTATTAAAAGTAATAAAAGTGAAAAATTTGAACGACCGATGTTAAGAGCAGAAACTTGAATGGCGGCCAGATAAAGTTTGCGGCTATTGGATTCCCGCGAAAAAAAATGGTCGAATGATCGGTATCACTGGATTTGGAGCTTTTCTTCTTGTAGTTGTTAAGAGAAATTCGAATTTTTTTTTCTAGGGACTTTATTTATTTTTTTATTTGTATGGAATACTAGGTTGTTAACTGAACAGCAGATCTCTTGATCCGAAATTCTTTCCTGGACGAACGGTTTATTTAAAGAAAAAAATAAATAAGATGGAAGCTGGATGCATTAGGTAAAAAAATTCGTTTCTAAATCTAAACTTAGCTGAAAATTCCGATGTTAGAGTCTAAATATAATATTTTGTTATAAAAAAACACGGTGAATGAAAATAGTTTTTCAGTTGAGGCTATTCAATCTTCAAACGTAATGGATCAATGAAAATTTTTTTCGGTTAAAACCAGTTTTGATATCTATAGTTGAATATGTTAACACATAGTATTCCATACTAGTAGTATATATATTATACTTAATGAAACCTGAGTAATATTCTGAAGATATATCTTTATGAAAGCTATTGATATGTTCAATGATTTAACGAGGATTATATTTTCGGTTTTTTGAATTGTTATTATGGATATTTTTGACTTGGTATTTGATTAAATAAAGAGCTTTTCTATTGCAACTATTTGTCATCTATTTTAGTCTATGTCTACTTCTGCTCTGGCAGATAGTTTGGTAAATTATTATTCAGATATTTAGATTACAATTACCATAATAATTTGATTGAATTCCAATAAACGTTTTATTTCATTTTTTTAAAATTTTTTGTATAAACAAAGATTATTTTGGGCTATTACAATGTTAAAAACCATCAAATTAGAAAGACCATTAAATAAATTTAGACATAGCAATTACACAACTTACAAAATTTACAATTATTTCATTCACTATTTGGGCTTCACTTAAAAATGTTTTCTCCAAAAATGAAAAAGATGTTACAGAAAAACACCAAATAATATCCAAATTTTTCGACTATAATTTTAGAAAATCAAATTACATTAGGCATCAAGTCTTCAAATAAACAGAAAAATTATCAAATCTATTACAGTTTTGCTGACGAAAAACTTTTATCCAGAAGTTTCCAACACGTGAGTTTCCAAAACCTTTTTTAAACCCCGATAAAATAGACCTGCATAAATCAAGAAATTTACAAGGAAAGATACATTTAACAACGCTGCGATGCGCTGATGTGCGTGAAATCCATGCCTTTGTGATATATGTATTTTGGCCGCATTCTTGAATGTGAAAGTTACCGAGCGTGAGTTCAGAACGACAGCTTTTGTCCGCCTCTCCTTCATCAATCATGCACTGGAATTCTGTATTAAAAGTAATAAAAGTGAGAAATTTGAACGACCGATGTTAAGAACAGAAACTTGAATGGCGGCCAGATAAAGTTTGCGGCTATTGGATTCCCGCGAAGAAAAAATGGTCGAATGATCGGTATCACTGGATTTGGAACTTTTCTTCTTGTAGTTGTTAAGAGAATTTCGAATTTTTTTTCTAGGGATTTTGTTTATTTTTTTATTATTTGTATGGAATACTAGGCTGTTATAACTGAATAGCAGATCTCTTGATCCGAAATTCTTTCCTGGATGAACGGTTTATTTAAAGAAAAAAAAATAAATAAGATGGAGGCTACATGGATTAGGTAAAAAATTCTTTTCTAAGTCTAAACGCAGCTGAAAATTCCAATGTTAGAGTATAAATACAATATTTTCTTATAAAAAAAACCACATTGAATGAAAATAGTTTTTCAGTTGAGGCTATTTCATCTTCAAACGTAATGGGTGAATGAAAATTTTTTTCGGTTAAACCCATTTTTGATATTTCAAGTTTATGTTAACCCATAGTATTTCAGCGTATATATTTAATCCTTCATCAACTTGAGTAATATTCTAAAGATATATCCTTAATAAAATAATTGATATTTTCAATTATTTAAAGAGGATTACATTTTGGGATTTTTTAAAATATTATTATGTATATTTTTGATTTTTGTATTTGATTAAATAAAGACCTTTTCTATAGCAGCTGAATTTTAAGCTATTTTAATCGATTTCTTTGTAGTGTGCTGGCAGATAATTTGGTAAATTATTATTCAGATATTTAGATTACAGTTGCCATAAATATTTGATTGAATTATAATAAACATTTTATATAATTTTTAAAAATTTTCGTATAAAACAAGAAATTTTGTTCTATTATAATGTTAAAAATTATCAATTTTGTAAGATCATTAAATAAATTTAGACAGATCAATCATACAATTCACAATTAATTAAATCTTTATTTGGGCTTCCACTTACAGTTGCTTTCACCAAAAATAAAAAAAAAAGATGTTACAGAATAACACTAAATAATTTCCAAATTATTTCGACTAAAACTTTAAATATACTTAGAAAATCAATTTGCATTATGCATCTGGTCTTCAAATAAAAAGAAAGATTATCAAATCTACTACATTTTTTGCTGACGAAAAACTTATACCCAGTAGTTTTCAACACGTGAGTTTCCAAAACCTTTTTTTTAAACCCCCGATAAAATGGACGTGCATAAATCAAGAAAATTTACAAGCAAAAGATGCATCTAACAACGGTGCGAGGCGCTGATGTGCGTGAAATCCATGTCTTTGTGATATATGTGTTTTGCCCGCATTCTTGAATGTGAAAGTTACCGAGGTGAGTTCAGAACGACAGCTTTTGTCCGCTTTTTTTTCAGCTTTTTTTTTTTGTGACAGGCACTGGAATTCTGTATTAAAAGTAATAAAAGTGAGAAATTTGAACGACCGATGTTGAGAACAGAAACTTGAATGACGGCCAGATAAAGTTTGCGGCTATTGGATGCCCGCGAAAAAAAATGGTCGAATGATCGGTATCACCGGATTTGGAACTTTTCTTCATGTAGTTGTTAAGAGAATTTCGAATTTTTTTCTACGAATTTTGTTTCTTTTTTTTATTTGTATGGAACACTAGGTTGTTATAACTGAATAGCAGATCTCTTGATCCGAAATTCTTTCCTGGATGAACGATTTATTTCAAGAAAAAATAAATAAATAAGATGGAGGCTGGAAGGATTAGGTAAAAAGAATCTTTTCTAAATCTAAACTTAGCTGAAAATTGCGAAGTTAGAGTATAAATATAATATTTTCTTATAAAAAAACACGTTGAATGAAAATAATTTTTCAGTTTAGGCTATCCAATCTTCAAATATAATGGGTCAATGAAATTTTTTCAGTTAAAACCATTTTTGATATATTTAGTAGAGTATGTTAACACATAGTATTTCAAAAATATATATATTATCCTTTACTAAGTAATATCCAGACAACAAAACTTTAATAAGGTTATTGATAGTTTCAATAATCTGAAGATTACATTTTCTGATTTTTGAAATATTATTAAGGATGATGTTGACTTTGGTATTTGATTAAATAAAGAACTTTCTGTGGCAGCTGCATTTTTCATCTATTTTTGGATATTTTTCCTTGTGGGTTCGCAGATATTTTTATAAATTATTATTCAGATATTTACAATACAGTTACCATAAAAAAATCTGATTGAATTACAATAAATATTTTATATAATTGTTTTAAATTTTTGTATAAACCAAGATCATTTGTCCGATTATATTTTTAAAATCATCAAATTTGTAATACCATTAAATAAACTTAAGTAGATCGATTACACAATTTACAATGAATTAAATGACTATTTGGGCGTCACTGCTTTCACCAAAAATAAAAAGGAAACAAGTTACAGAATAACTCAAAATAATTTTCAAAGTTTTTGACCCGAATTTTAGATATGCTTATAAAATCAAATTACACTTTACATCAAGTCTTCAAATAAACAGAAAAATGATCAAATCTGTTACATTTTTGCTGACGAAAAACTTATATAAAGCAGTTTCCAACACGTGAGTTTCCAAAACCTTTTTTTAAACCTCCGATAAAATAGACGTGCATAAATCAAGAAAATGTACAAGGAAAGATACATTTAACAGCGTTGCGATGCGCTGATGTGCGTGAAATCCATGTCTTTGTGATATATGTGTTTTGGCCGCATTCTTGAATGTGAAAGTTACCGAGCGTGAGTTCAGAACGACAGCTTTTGTCCGCCTCTTCTTTATCAATCAGGCACTGGAATTCTGTATTAAAAGTAATAAAAGTGAGAAATTTGAACGACTGATGTTAAGAACAGAAACTTGAATGGCGGCCAGATAAAGTTTGCGGCTATTGAATTCCCGTGAAAAAAATGGTCGAATGATCCGTATCACCGGATTTGGAACTTTTCTTCTTGTAGTTGTTAAGATTATTTGTAGGGATTACTAGGTTGTTATAATTGAATAGCAGATCTCTTGATCCGAAATTCTTTCCTGGATAACCTGTTTATTTAAAAAAAAAATAAGTAAGATGGAGGCTGGATGGATTAGATAAAAAAAATTCTTTCTAAATCTAAACTTAGATGAAAATTCCGATGTTAGAGTCTAAATATAATAAAAAAACACGTTGAATCAAAATAGTGTTTCAGTTGAGGCTATTCAATCTTCCAATGTAATGGGTCAATGAAAATTTTTTGCTGTTAAAACCATTTTTGATATTTCTAGTTTATGTTAACACATAGTATTTCAAAGTATATATTTTATCCTTTAAACAACATGAATGATATTCCGAAAATATATCTTTAATAAAGCCATTAATATTGATTTAAAGAAGATTACATTTTCTGATTTTTCGAACTATTAAAGATGTTTCTGACTTTTGTATCTGCTTAAATAAAGAGCGTCTCTGTGGTAGCTGTATTTTCCATCTATTTTTTCCTAGTACGCTGGCAGATATTTTGATAAATTATTATTCAGAGACTTAGCTTATAATTAGCCATATTATTTATATTATTTATTATTATTATTATATTTTTATTTATATTATTCATTATTATTGTTAATATGTTTTTATTTAGATTATTCATTATTGTTGTTATTATTATATTATTTAAATTATTCTTTATTAGCCATATAAATTTCAATGAATTGCAATACACATGTTATATAATAATTTATAAATCTTTGTATAAGCCAAGATCATTTTGTTTATTACGAAGTTAAAGATCTCAATGTTGTATGAACATTAAATAAATTTTACATTTCAGGTAATTTATATAGATGTTATATAAATTTATGATATTTAACGGATAATAATGTATCACTTTACAGCATGCATCTACCATTAATTTATCGTTTCAATGACATTTTAAATAAATGTTTAAATAAATAAATAAATTTTTTTAAGTTTATAAACGTTTGAGAACATATATTTTCACTAACATTAATTTTGCTCATGGAAAACATTATATGATATTTCAATACAAGCATGAATAAATTTATCTATACATCATTGTAGAGAAAGGAAAATCAATGATAATAATAAAACAGTGACATTCATTTGAATAAAATTATTTTTATTTTCTTAATTGATGGGAAAAATATTAAATTTAGATGATGATATAAAAATATTTTTCTGTACGTATTTATTTATTGCCAGTATAGTTCACATTTACTTACAGCCAAATGAGTTTTGTCATCGTGCCATTGCGAAACGTAATGCAATGATCATATCCTTAACAAGAGTGGGATCAAATATGTCACTGTATTTCATGGTTAATGAAAGCACTTCATTCCTGTCGAAATATATTGTGTTCAAAGTGAAATTAATGACTGACCTGATACAAAAGGGTGACATCGGGTTTCAAGCTTTTAAATAAATAAATGTTAAATTGTGTTCAAAATTTTGCAATGGGCTTACGTTAAATTTGAATGAAAGAAATAATTATTCTGACGATGTGGGAAATTTATGTTCATAGAATTTTTTCAAATGTGTAAAACTTAGTTACGTTTTCAAATAAATTTAAGTCTTAATTAATAAATAACACGATACGTAGAAGAAGATCTATTGTTTGTTAAGTCTTAATGTCAAATACCTCAAGTTCACTGATTTAAGGCAACAACTTCTACTAACTTCTATATTTTTTCAGTTCCTTCCATTAATTCACACACTCGCTATATATATATATATACCTTGTTCAATTTTTTAATCGTTAATTAAAAACTTTTTATTCCTCCACTGAAGTTCAAGTACATTTTATGGACTTGTAGTGGGTGATACTTGATGTTAATACATTTTTTTCAAATATTAATTCATTAATATTTGTTTAATTAATTAATTAAATTTTTTTTAGATTTAAGTTGCATGTATCTACGGATAGATGGCGCCAGTTTTAAGAGGAAAATTTGAACTTTATTTATAAAGGACTTTCTGCAATATAGTGAAAAAAAAGTAGGAATTGACTTTAATTTTTTTTTTTTTTTTTTTTATATTGCTCGTTCTTTTGCGTTATTATAGTCTCGTGGTATGATTAAGATTTATTGTAATTTCTAGCCAAAAAGCAAATGCCAAGTCTCGTGCTTTATGAATATTTTCAATACTGAAAAGAATCATTCATTCAACAATTACTAATACTTCTCCAGTACTATGATTTTGACTGATTTGGTGACATTTGACATATTTTGATGCATGTAGGGAGCTATTTGCTTTAATTTAGAGATTAAAAGCTTTTAATGCATTATATTAGATTTCGTAAAATTATGAAAGAAACTTGACGAAAATAAAGAAAATTTTCAATGAAAATTTGACTATTTTTATAGTGCATGTTTTAAATCCAATAAATATTCGTGTTTAGTAATAATGATTCATGTTTCAAAATATTATTAGTATAATAGAAATATTTCATAAAGTATAATTTTATTACAATTTAGTAGAATTAATTATAAAATTATAGACTTTTTTTTTCTCGATATGTTATTCCTTTATTTAAGACTTACTTTCAATAACATACAACCCTGAAGTCTTAAGCCTTTTACGTCACATCGAATGTATAGTTAAATAAGAAATATATATTTAAAACTAATTGCAATTACATACAATTTTAATATTTAAAAATCATAGTTTAATAATTCCTTTGATGGGTTGACAGGCATTTATGAAAGATAGTAATTACTGTTAAACTAAATGAAATAGTTTGTAATAACATAACACTTGAATTAGTTCTAAAAGATTTAAAGCAATAGAGGAATCATCAAATTTCACGGTATTCCTAGCGATTCGATGGCATCTATCGGTGATGTCCATGTTATTTTTCACTACAGAGGACAGCGTAAACAGATGTTTGAACTCAATATTAAGTCAAGTTGCAAGATCAAGTTTTGAGTGGATAGTGAAACATTCTTTTATTTGTTTAATTCTTGAAAAGTTGTTTATTTATTGTTGAAATATACTGTAAACATTTTTAGTTTGATGGTGAATTGCTACTTTGGCGTAAAATAACATAATTACTAAAGAACGAAATTTTTTCAAATAAAGACTAGATACTGGTTATCTTCTGGTTTATTGTTTGTGGGTTTTTTTCTGATTTTTTCACAGGGCAATCGGATTTTAAGTATTTTCAAAGTAGTATTGAGAAAAATGTCAACAAACACATCAGAAAGAATCCACTATGTTTTCCAAAAACAAAATTTAGCCAACGGGGAAACGTTTAAGGTTGATAGATCTCCTTGAAAGGAGTTTCAAGAACTGTTTGACCCTTACGTTAGACTTTGGACTTAGCATGGTTTTTTCCCCACCCGTTAGTCTTCGGAACCGATAATGGGAGGGGGAGAAAAAGAAAAGGGAGTGTGCGAAGTCGAGTGAAGTATTCCAGGAAGTACAGATTGTACAAAGGATGAACTGGCTTAAACGAACTTGTTAAACAAAAATTGTGTTTTTATGTTACTGTTGTGCAAAGCTGCCTTAGAAAATTTTAATAAATATGGCAGTTAAATGTTTGGACTCATCATTTAAAGAATAACTATTGTTATAACAATTGTTTCAACCATGAAAGAACATTGAATTAAGACCATACGCATATCCGGTCTCAACCTTTACTGTATCTCCAATATTTTCGCAAATATCATCAAAATAATATGTCTAATATTTTATTTATACGCATTTAATTAAGTAAATTGTTTTAATCAGTGGGCCTTTGTAATGTTTAAAGAATAAAATCGCTTAACACCTTAAATTATACTATTTAAGAAAACATATCTTATAGAAACTGATTATTGAATGAAAAATTTTGAATGATTATTGCTGATTTTTGCTATTTACAAAATAGTTTTATAGAAATGTTAAATACATTTTAAGAAAAAATTTGAATTTGAATTTTAAACATATATTTGAAATATTTATTTATTTACTCATAACTTTATAAATAATACAGCATTTATCTATAAAAATTATTACGTAATAATTTTTTTTTAAATTTTGATGATTAATAGCATGCATTTCTGGTATGTGTGGCTCAATACCACATATTTCGGGTTCGATTCGCGGCTATGGCGTGGATGGTTGCATAATTTCGGAATCCATTTTAAGCATAGCTCCCTGTCTAATAGGATTGCAGAGTTTGGGTGTAGGTCTCACAAGCCTACCTATAGAAAATCTCAAATTTTCTGTCTCCAAATCCACCATTGGGCTTTTGCGACAATTAAGAAGAATAACATGCATTATAAAAAATTATTTTTTTAGTCTTATTTCTCTACTAAAGTGGGTTATATTTCGTATACTTAACTGCTCATGAATATTTTGAAAATAACTTGAAATGTTCTCCATTCAAACTGTTGAAATTTTCAATATAAATGGAATCCAAATTTCAATCCTACTAAGATTTACAATTAGGTGACAGCCCCCTTAATTCCACTTTAGAAACTTTCGTGTATCTTATCTTTAGGCAATTTTCCAACAGCATCGAGCGATATCAACTTCTGTCATGGCCAATTAGGAATCAGTATCTGAGAGCCAATAAAAGGATAGAAATAGAAATCATGAGATGCTGGGTCAATTTGTTTTATAATATGGATTTTTCTATACTTAGTTTGGATATTTACTTAACGAATGGACATTACTATTTAGAAATGATTTTTTAATTTTTAGGTTTTGAAAAATGAAAAAAAAAATTAAAATATCAGTCTATAAAATTTGAAATTTAAACCACAGAACCTTTTTGAATCAAAACGAAAGATTAATCAAAATCCAAATTATTTTGAATTCTTATTTCTTAAAATTCCAGTATCGATATTATGTTCTAAAATTGAATCGATATAATTTAATTATTTATTTTTAGCTTCAATATTTAATATCCATAAAAATAAATCTAATCCAATATATTTTTGAATTCCTACTACTTAAAATTCCAGTATCGAATATTATGGTCTAAAATTGAATCGGTATATTTTAATTATTTATTTTAGCTAAATATTTAATATCCGTAAAAATAAATCTAATCCAAAGTATTTTGAATTCCTACTCCTTAAAATTCCAGTATCGAATAATATATTTTAAAATTGAATCAAAATATTTTACCTTTTTTATTTTTAGCCCCGTATTTAATGGTGTGCTTAAATCATCTGACTGTATTTTTTTTTACTAAGCATTTTTTACGTAAGAAATGTTGCAAATTAGACTTTTATTGTTATTAATTTTTTATTGATGCCTTTAAAATGCTATCTTTTGATAAGAAACGGACAATTTAATTATTATGATTTAAAAAATATTTACATTCACGTAAGAATTCAATTTAATGTTTATATTTATATTTCAGAAGGCACAAATTGAAGCTGCATAACATTTGAAAAAGAATAATTTGATCTTGAATTGTATATTTAAAGAAGTAAAAAAAAAAAAAAATTAAATATAAAGAGAATATTTAAATAATGCAAAAAAGGCAAACGTCTTTACTCATGAAAAACATACGCTGAAATAATGTATTTTTCATTCTGTGATAATCGAAGCTTGAATGTAAATGACAGAAAAATTATAGCTTTATTAAAAGCAAAAATTACATTCTTTAAAAATCAGAAAAATTCTCATGGGTTTAATGCATTCCTTTTAAATGATCAAGAAATAAATTCTTATCTTCGTATACAGAAAATGTATTAAGAGGTTTTATGAGAATGCTTTTTAGACTAATCGAAGAAATAAGGAAATGATCACATTTAGAAGAAAATGCATTTAGTTCGCGATTTATAAAAGATTCTGAAATGTTTAAATTATTCAGATAGCTTAAAAGGTAATAGCAATACTTCAGAAAACGTATTTTTAAAATTGATATGTAGTTTTATTTTGCATATTTAACCGGTTTTCCTTTTTATCAAAAAAAGGAATCCTGAATAAATTAATCTTATAACTTGATTCTTAGAACTATTTAAAGTAAAAAAATGATAAAGTTAGAAAATTTATTTTTAAATGACTTTTTTTATTTTGGGAAGTGTTTATTAGTTCGGAAAATGTTTTCTTTTTCCAAACATACATTTTGTCTAAAAATAACGTAAAATTAATTTTTAAAAAAATGAGATTTTACTTTTAATTTTTAAATAATAACTATATATGTTATTTTATATTAACACATAAAGTAATGAAAACCATGAGAGATAATTTTGTTTTATTATAAACCTTAACATTACGATAATAATAATAACATGCAAACAACAAATATCCTTTTGAATACACACATAAAAAATGATGCATGTTTTATAAGCATAAAAAAATCTAACATAGTTAGATTCAGATTAATTTTTACTAAATTCACAGATCAATTAAAATATTTCTAAAGTATTATAATCCGAAAAATAAAAATTACAAATGAATCTTGTATTGGATTTGTAAAATTCAGTTGAAAATGATATATTTTAATGATGTTAATATAGTGACACGTTTCAATTGATTTAAAGAGAAGATTAATTAAAATTATGCTTATAGATTATGCCTTTAACTCGTATAAGTAATTAGGAAATACAATTATCGATTATAACGAAAGATATTCAGCGAACAATTTCAACGAAAGATATTCAGCGTATTATGATTTTTTAAAAAAACTAGAATTTTTAGAAGCGTTTTATTTAAAGGTGTATTAGAGAACTGATAGAACTGATAAACATTTATCAGTTCTATCAGTTTTTAGAGAACTGATAAACATTTCAATTAAATGCCTGAAATGTTTTCAATCCAAAACAAAATGAAAAAAAAAATCGAAAAAGGTTGAAATCTAAACAGGGGGAACGCTGAAGTTATTATAAAAACTCTTGCAAATTAGAATAGTAGTTAAGATACTATAAACATAATAAGTAATATTTGTAGAAATAGTTAGGATAGTAAATAAGTAGTAGTTTGTAGTTAAGATTTAATATAGTTATGAATGTAGGAACGCCACACTGCAGATTTTTTTTTAAGGATAACTGCACACATATAATAAAAAAATTAGGAAAATATCTACATATCAAGATTGATGACAATGAAACATATTGACAAAATGAATCATTATCTATCAATTTATCCATCATAATCAATCATTATTAATTTAAGTTTTCTTAGTTAAATGAAGTGTGATGAAAATCATTTTTTTTCTTTGCAGAATGATAAGCAGTTTTTGTTCTAAATTCAAACTGAGCAAATAGTAGGGTTTATTTTGGCGAAAAAAAAATCACAGAAAAAAATGACAGAAATCCTAAATACAGCGCAAAAAGAACATAGGTAACCTAATTTATATTGAATGTCTTCATAAGATATTCTGTAAATAAATAATTGCAAATATACTGATATAAATATTTTTTTTGCAATGATTGAGACATTTTTAATAATGTTTATTTCTATTTAATATGTATTTTTTAATTTTCCTTAAAACAACTTAAAAATTAAGCTTAGACTGTAAACAACAAACTGACTAAGGTTATTGACGAAAAATAAAATTTATAACTAAGAAAAAGTAAAAAAAAAAGTATAATAGTAACTGATGAATCAAAAATGAATTGATCATGTACATTCTTAAAAACTTTTACAAACTTATGCAAATTTTTATTTTTATTTCGAGGAATTAAATAGTTTTATTCTTTTAATTTTGATAAAAAATTAAAAATCCATATTTAAAAAGAAATATTATCAGAACTGCTGAAGTATCTTTGTAAACTCTAATTATCGAAATACTTAAAGACACAAATGAATATTTTTAAATAATTTTAAAACCAAATTATTCAAAGTAGCATCTATAATATCAATATGATTTATATTATATTATAAGAATATAAATAATTCTGATAGCTGAAAAGTACCATTACTCTTTAAAATATTCATTAAAAAGATAATAAAATGTTCAATACGTTATATAAAGAAAATGGATATTTAACAAAGAAAATGGCAATGTTTTTTTATATTTATAATATTTAAATGCATACACCATTAAATAGTGTGCAACATATAGAATCTTGGATCTTGGATGCGCCATGTAAACAGGTTTGCTAGCAACATTTTAAGCGGTTACGAGAATACGAGATATAACTTTGAATACGAGAGAATAGAGTAACATATTTGCTCGGAATTAAATTTACAATAAAAAATATAATATAATGAACAGTATGGAAACAATTAAAGGAAACAATAAAAATAAAAAATAAATAAATAAATAAGAGGGTAAAGAAAGAAAAAAAGTATAGAAAAAGCACGAAATACATACGTTCACATCTAATATCTACAAATGGAAGTGATTGGTTCCTCATTCATTTATTGCTGAATAGGGAGGTATTTTGTTTCGGTTTTAGTTTGAGTTATTATATTATCTGAGAAATGGGAAAGTTTTGATTGGATGATGCAACACTTTCTTCTTGAAAGGTTTGAGATGAATTCTCTTGGATTCCATCTAGTAGTTACGTAGAGGTAGTGATATTTTTCATTTAGTTGTGTGAAGAAAGTTTGGCCGTGAATAATTGGATTCTTGTGATTTCAGAGGTTGATGAAGAATTTTCTTGATATACAGGGTTATTATAATTAAAGTCCCACTTTCAAAATGCTGTAAAAAAAGAACCACTCGTCACAATGAGTTCAAATTTGAACTAAGGATACTTGAAGAAAGGCAAAAAGGTACGGCATCAAAAAAAAGTTCAAAATTTTATTAATAGATGGCGCTGTAAGCAGCATAAAGAAATTCACTTTGGCTGCCAGTGATATTTTGAATCGAAATTACAGTTTATTTGACATGAATTGCACATTAAACCAACTGTATTGTTCAATGTGCTTGATTGTTTAAGTTTTTTAACGGAAAAAAATGACTTCCAAGTCATTTAACAGTTGTGACACCATTAGTGGAAAGCCCATCCACCACATCAAGGTCATAACAAATTGGATGGGAAAAATCGTTGGAACGTTTTTTTTTATGACATACCGTTTCCCTCTTCTTCAAGTATCTTCAGTTCAAATTTGAACTCATTGTGACGATTCGTTCTTTTCTTGCAGCATTTTGCAAGTGGGACTTTAATTATAATCACCCTGTATAAATATATATATATATATATATATATATATATATATAACACAGTCCAGTCACATTAGTGTGGCCACCCGTCAAAAGCCAGAATAACCACCTTTGGCACCCGACGCCCTAGGACATCTTTTATATACACTCCACTGCAATGTGCTGCCACCTGCCTTTTGTGATTGGTTATTTCATGTTGACGTCGAAAGTAGGTGGTGGTCACGTTAATGAGACTGGACTGTGTATATATATTGACGAAATCTTCTATTGGATGTTTTTTTTAAATCTTGATTCATTCCAAGCCAGCATTCCAGGGCACTGGTAATGATATGGATGAGTTTGTTCCTCATGATTTGTACGTGATGTTTGTATGTTTTGGCCCATATTTAAGCTACATTAGTGAATATTTGACGAATAACTTGTTTGTATATCAGAACTTAACATTCCACTATAAACCCTTTTGAATCTTAAAACTTCTTTCTTTCAACAAAGCTACTTTCCTTCAGCGATGCACGCTTCATCATTTTAATTCATTGGTTTCCATCTACATTACACAAAAAGGAATTGCTGTTTTGTACCATGAAAGATAAAAGTTATGTGCGAATAACATTTTAAACTGGTTTATGTATTTTTAACTCACGTTTATTCAACCCTTTGTATCGCAAATACTTTTCTGTCATAAGATTTTAATCAAACGCATCGCTGAGTTGGTTTGAGATTTTTAAACAGATTCTGTGAATTATTGGGAAATGAACAGCGCCGAAAGTAATTATAAATTGTCTTTACAGTTCAGCAATTAGAGACAAGCATGCAATGTTTAAGAAAGGGCCTGATTAAATATGTTATGCAATAATGTAAAAATCTTCAAAATAGCCTTGATATTTACGATTAAGAAAAAAAATAATAAATCCATTTCTGCTTTAGTTTATTTAATGAATTTTAAGTGTAAAAGTACTATAAAGCCTCCTGTATAACAAGAAAAGTTCATTTATTTAATTATTTGCTAACTAAGCAATTTTTGAAAGTGAAATTATTTTGGTTATTATTATATGAAATCAAAAGTTGGTGATTCTAATAGAAATTGGAAATTATTTTTTAATTAAAAATTTCATCAATAAATTATTATTTCATCGATTTTTTCATAAATCTTTACTTTAAGTAATTGTGTATTTATTGCTGATATGCTATCAACTATTTCTCCAATATTGATAGAAATTTTATCTGTGCGACTGTTTTAAATGCACTATCATAATAGAACTTTACAAAATTCTTTTTAAAATCTTATGTAACTTATACAAACTATATATATATATATATGTATATACATATATAAGAATGTATATTATGCTGAACGCTGGATATTAGCAATAAAAATTGTTTTATGTTTTATATCATTTTATCTTTTGTGCCCTGGATAGTAGGAATGAAAGAGTCTGAATATGCGATATACGTTAAATAATAAATTTGAATATAATTAAAACTTATTCAAATACAATGCTCATTTTAACTATGTATTTTTAAAAATTTATTAATTGTTCAATTCATGTGCATTATTTGAATCATTGAATGTCTAATAGAAATAATAGATTTTAATAGAAGCTATATAATTTAATAACTTTAATAGCATTTATTTCCAAGATATCAATCACTCTACGATGACGTCGCTGATTGATTAGAACCTGATCTAGGAATAATTATACTATTCTGATGACAAGAAAAAGGTCCTTCATGTCATCTGGTCATCGGTCTTAGTCAAAAGTCATTTTCATCAGAAATGAATAGTAAATGGTCATCAATAATATCTGATAATTCCTGAGATATATGTGGAAATGAATTGGTTCATAATTTTGGCTGCCATGGAAAAAATATTTTACTTGCATTGTTCTTATCTCTTCATTTTATTAAATATAGTTCCACTTGTTTTAATGTAAGATATTTATCTAATGAAATATCGTTCAGTTCAATGCTTTTCAAGAAATTTATAATTAACACATAATAAATTTAAATATGAATGATTGTCACGCTTAAGAATGGCATGGGTTGCAAATTAATGCAAAATTGTAGCCAGAAAAAAGACTAATTACAATGTGTTTGCCTCATGTATATAAATGGCACTACAAAGTGTAAATGACCTTGGAAATATCAAATGTAAGCTGGTACCAGAGCAGCTACTACTTCCCTTCATACTGGCCACGTGTACTTGCTTTAATGAGCAAAAAGTGTAAAAATTAATATAATTCTGTTTTGAGATTGAAATAAAAAGTTTGAGTAATACACTATAATGATGTGTGTGTAAATGTTTATATTTGGAGACCATTATAATTTACATACCCTCTTCTAGCTGGAGAGATCAGTTGATTTAATAATTCTTGGTGTGTAAAGAAAAGTGGCTGACATGAGGGCTTATATGGATGAGAAATTTACCATTGATAAGTTCAGGGTGGTTGCTGAATTTGTGAATACAGTGATTGAAGTAAGAGAAACTTTCCTGGACTAATTCCTTTTGTTTTTTCATTTTAAGCTCGTCGACTATCGTTAAACTAAAAAAAAATAATAATAGCTGAGGAATTGGTTTAAAGATTGCAATACATTTCAGAGACATTTTATTCATTTTTTCCTATATGATATTTAATTGGTAAAAAATATAGTTGATATAACAGTTAAAGAAAAGAAAGAACAACTAGAAAGATAAGCAAGGGGAAAGAAACCACACTAGTGAAAATAATGCAAAACAGAATTAGAGTCAGAACAGAAATCATTGTCAGTTGCATTAAATAAATTATTTTAAGTCATTATGTAAACTAAATGTTTAGATAAATTTTTAATTTATTGGATCTCTAATTTATGACTCATACTGGAGTCAAGCAAGGAGAATCATATTTTAAATCTCAACAAGTTGGGACGAGAGTACAATATTTATTTATTTTTGCTGGACAATATGGTGGAATTGTGGGTAAGCGGCTAGAAAGAAACTAATTGCAATATTTGCATTTTCAAAAAAGAGTTTCGAATGTATTTCTAAATAATGTTAAATGTCTTTTATATCAACTAATGGAAGACCTGCTTTATATATACATTTACAATTTAAAAAAAAAAACTGTTTGTACACGGCAGTGTAGAAGTTGTTAAAAGGATTAGAGTTTATTTTAAATGTTTGTTCCCAGAATGCAGTGTTACAACAATGCTGCTCTCGCTAAAAATTGTTTTTGTGGAAAGCCGCATTATAAATTGATTCATTATCCAAGAGAAGTGAAATACATTGTTAAAAAGGAATAAAAAAATGTTTCGGATGCATATTTTCTAAATAATAGGATGGAGGATGAGAATTATGGAAATCAATTCCTACTAATATTTCTCATTTGAGTGATCCAATCATCGCTAATGGTTTGGCGAGAAACAAAACAAAAAATGTTTTGCTGAGCACAGTTCGTGTTTTAGTTAAAGATAAATATTCCGAATGGTAGAATATGCGGAGTCTTAGACGTCGGAAGCCAAACATGTTTAATAATCAGGGAATGTGTAAATCGATTGCAACTTAAAACCAATAAGATAAATTCTTTAATTTCTTGATTAAATAAGCCACCAATGAAAAATCATTTCTTTAAATGATTTTTCAGTGGTGGTTAATGGAAGCATTAGAATAACAATCGCTAATAAGGATAAAAGTGTTGAGAAAGAATTGTTTATGTGGTTAATCAGAAAAATTGAGTATATTATGCCGAATTGAGAGTTTGATGTAAGTGTTGAGACTTCGAATATGGTTTCTTGGCAGCTAATAATTTTAATATAACTGACTAAATTCATATGTTGTTAGGTGAAGAAGTGTTTTGTGAACTTTTGAGGGTAGAATAAATATATTCACAAAATTCTCAATTATTCTTGCAAAATAACGCGTTTGGTTATGTAGCTAGTGATCGCAAGGATCAGACTGATGGAGATAAAGTTCATTGTTGTTTCATCAGGCAAGGAGATTTAAATGAAACGTTAAAAAGATTTTGTGAGATATAGAATGTAGATGTCAAAATAACAAAAAGTAAAGAATATGCTATATGCAAGGAACACTTTGCATGTACACATTGGAGAAATGAGGAAATTTGGTACGTAGTGTCAATTCTTCTCAAAGATGTCCCTTCATGTTTAAGGCAGTCTAAGTATATTGCTCTAAGATGATTCAATTCACTGTGGACTCGTTGATTTAGAGATGCAGAATGTATCTCATTTATAAAACCCTTTTTGGATGAATATCGAAGATTAGATCACATGAAAAAACTTGGAGAGGACAATTAACCTTAAGCGACATAATACGCAGTACACCACGGAGTATGTAGACTTGAAAAGAGTACTACACAATTAAGGGTAGGGTTCAATTGACCTACGTAGCTAATCAGTGATATGCCACTTTACTTTTTATAGTTCAATAGAAGAGTTATGCAAGGCGATTTATTTTCGATAATAATGTGATTACGAACATACGTTTATGTCATGCAGTCAAGACGACAAGATGATGAGTAGAATGAGCTTTATAGATTAGATCTAACATTGTCTTCAGAGAATAATAATGAAGAATAATGCTAATGATCTCTCTAAAATGTATGGACAGAAGAAAATTACATTTGGCACAGTGAGGACGTTAAAGCAATTGTCGATGGATGAAGAGAGTATTCTTATGCTTTGTGATAACTTCTACATGGATGATGTATTAGGATTATAAACTTTGAAATATGCCAAGAGTTGCAGCACCAACTTATGATGATTTTTCAAAAAAGTGGGAATAAGCTTCAATAGTGGTGTGATAACCATCTAGAACTTTCGCTGAATTCGGATGAAGACTATAGTTTGAATCCAGATGAGAACAAAGCTTTGGGCCTATAATGGAAATCTGTAAAGAGTTGTTTTTCTTTCACTGTTAAAATGAAACCTAGTAGTAGTTACATTAAAATAAGCGTATTATCTACAATAGCAAGGCTTTTCAATCATTTAGGTCTTCTGTCATGTAGTAGCTAAGATCAAGATTTTTTTGAAACGATCTTTACAGTGAACTGCTTTCAGCTGACGAAAACAAAGAATTGCATCAAATTCTTATTGAACTAAATAATACAGACAAGTTTAATATTGACAGAAAATCATAATAGACAACAATGGTTGAAATTCATGGGCTTCCTTGATGAAACTAGCAGTAAGTAAATTTCAGATTACCCCTGTTAGAAGCATAACGATTCTCTGACATGAAATTCGAAGTAAATGAAGTTCATCTTTGGAGTGAATAGGTGATTGTGTTATTATGGGCAGAGAAAGAGCTAATGGATCTCAAACCATTTGTTCAAAATAGAGTAGCGACAATTAAAGAGCTTTTATCTAATCAGAAGTGACATCATATTTTGTCTGGAGAAAATCCAGTAGGCATCTTATCTCTCGAAGTGAATCCAGGAAGATTGTTGGATCACGAATTTTGGAGAAATGGCCCAGACATTCTTGCCGGCAATGACAGTCTTTGCCGAGCGATTCCTAGTTTAGTTGAATATGAGGCATTCAAGTCAAAACTTAAAAACCTTTTTAGGGAATTTGAAGTTAAATTGACTGTGCTTAAAATAATACTAAATATTTTTGTGTATGAACTAATTGACTTAAGTAATAGTTATGTAACATTTCCTCGATTTTGAGTTATGTTTTCAGATTTTTACAGAATTCAAGAAATTGTTTGGCTAAACTGACTTGGGAACTTTGAATCACAGAAATCTACAGGGCTGAGGCAAACCCGATTAAAATGATCCATGTATAGGAATTTCTTTTAGAGATTTGAAACTTTCAGAGAAAGGGATGTGTGCAACCCAGTAATAAGTTAAAAAACTTAAATCCTTTCTACATTGTGATGGAATATTAGGCGTTGATGATCGTTGTTTAGTTTTTGTGAATAGGCCTCCGGCATTGCATCCAAAAATCATAAATTTGTTTTTCTTGTTAATGTACTTTTTCATAAACAACTAAATACTAATGTTCGTGAGAAATTGTGACCAATAAGTGGTGAAACAACATCTGGTAACAATGTACCAGACTGTATTGTCAGTTTTAAAACTTAACCCTATTTCAACACAGTTAATAGAAAACCTACCTGAATATAGTTATTTTTGATTATCACATTAACTGTTCTGGCGGGGTATTTTGTGGTCTGCTCATGTTAAAATGAAAAAGTGTCTTCCATAAGGTACATGTATGTGCATTTATGTTGTATGTACATGTATGTTGATTTTACTAACAATGGTTTATTAAAGAGTTACGAATGGCAAATAGCATCACAATTCGTTTCGCATCTGACACCATTTAATTTTGTTTCCAGTTTTATGATGGCTTGCATCAATTGCTTTTAATTTTGAACGGAATTAGATGTTTTGAACTTCCAAATAAATTATTTTTAATATGGTTTTTATGCTAGAATTACAAATGCCATAGAAAAGATTGCTGGCATTTTACTATTGATGATGTTTACCAACTTATTTCTTTGATATAAGAATTTAATAAATTTTACTTTTCGAAGCTGGGCAACGCCGGACTATATGCACTAATTATTATTATACTGATAACATTTTTAGCCCGATAACGTGTAGTATTTACTAAGAAACCAAATAGTTTTTTTACACATATGAATCAACTGAAAATCAAATGAAAACTTTAATTTAAATAGATTACCATTTTTTAAATTTAATTGCAAAGCTATACACTCATTAAAATTTGAAATATTCTTGTATAAACAATGATTTCATAAAAATGTTAAATATTGGATGGATTTTAAAAATATATAGGCAGTTAAAGGCTAATTTTAGGCTAATTTAGGAAAAATAAATATGCAAAATAAAAAGAAAAAAATCCTTTAATTTACCTAAATACTTTAATAACGTTAAAAAACGTAATAGTATCAATCAGAAATGTGGTATCGGAAAAAATTGAATGTCACCATGAAAATAAAGTAACTTAATATTTGTTAGAAAAGGCTGAGAGTATTCTATTGCTTCAATTTTTGTTTCCCAATTCTGCCTTTGCTGTCACAATACTTTAGCAGCAGATATTTTCCTTCAACTTACCTTGACATAATAATGGTGTGACAACATCGAAACTTTGAAAGTACCACAACAACCTACCGGAATAGTATTTTCTATAATGACTTCCTAAGGAAGAGCAACATTTACCAGAACGATCCGAACAAGACATCGGAAAAATATATGTTCTACAAAGAGATTCTGAAGCCACGAAGTATCTATCTTTTCAAGTGTTACTCCATAAGTTTTCTTGAAGTTAGCATTATTTCTCGTTTATGCACTGATGTAAATATTAATATTTATTTAACTTTATTTATATTATGATTCAATTTATGAGTCTATTGTTAACGAATTTAACATTTTAACAGAAGGAAATCAGTTGGAAACTCCATTATAAAATGGAGTTGGAAAGTTACCTAGTTTAAAAATATATAACCATTTTAAATCTGCGAGTTAAAAAGACTTTGTTTTGGTTTGAGAAAATGGGTGGAAAGCACATTCCCTCATATGTCATTCCTGAATCTGCTAGTTTAAAATATGAGTAGTACCAGACACCAATATCGATCAATCGAAGAGGGTTAACTTTGAAATGTGTCAACATAATTTAGACAATATGTATTGAGGCAAAGAAGCACAGAATTCCCTTTTCTATGGGAAAAATTATAGATAGTAAACATAATAAAAAAACTGGAAATTAGCATTTATCACAAAACCATCTATCGCATAGAAATATAAGAACTTCAACAACGATAAATTATTTCGTTGTAAAATATTAGTTTAGACAATGTCACTTCGTTTACAGAATGCTTGTTAATAAAAATTGTGCAGATGCACTATTTATCTGAAACTAATGAAAACATTTGTAATAAATTAAATAGAAATATTTATATTAAACAGTCTGGGTAAAATCTAGAAAATTATCCCATTTAAAATTGTTTATTAGTTAGGTTTATATAATTTATGTGTGTTCAAATGGATTTTTCGTGGCGCAGTATAAGTACGTGGTAACTAGCATAGAATTAGTTGGTCTTGAAGACCAACTAATGGTCTCATTACACTTTGTGGTTTTCAAAGACAATCATACTCAATTGAGATGGCGACAATAGAATATTTAGAGTTTTCGAGTTTAAACAATTTCTATATACAAACTTAATTACAAGGAAATTACTTTTGAAATTACTCCAACATTATCATACTTTTCTTTTAGTGGAATTAGTTTAATCATCTCTTTAAGTAATTATCTCTCCCTATGATTGACACTAAAATTTTGTGGTATCTTTGGTGAGACGTCAATCGATATGTTCAGCATCGAGAAAAAATAAAGATTGCATTTTACCTTGTCATTTTTCTAATAATTACACAGTCATGTTTATAAGATTTGGAGGCAATCTTGGCAAACAATCTAGAAAATGTTCTAATAATAATGATTGCACAACTAGCAAAATAATTTAGCTACCACTTAAATTTTCAATTCCTTTTGTATCTTAATGGTAGTACGTCTCACTAAGCTAAACTGGAATAAATAAAATGCATTACATACCTGTGACCCAACTTCCATTAAACACTCTGGGTTCGAAATCTTGACTGAGAACATCTGCTAAATTGATTCTGTGTCCTCTTCTTCCAAGACCAGCGCTCTCTGCAAAATAATAAATGTAGGCGTTTACATTTTTATTCCTTCACTTATTTTAAATTTAAATAAAATATGAAAATGGCAAATAATATAAAGACTAACAGAATTTTGCAAAATCAAATGTATAGGTCTTGCTAATTAAACACTTCAGATTTATATTTAATATAAATATTGCTAAATAAAATTAAAATTCTAATATCATATTGTAATTAATTTTATAAAATGTCTCATATTTGATTAATTCCCTAGTAATAATACGAGTTCAGACTGTAAATACGATACATGGTATAAGAACAAATAAATTTATTATATTCTTCAGTATTTATGTGATATACTTTTCTTAATATAAAGTGATTTATGACTAAGTGTTTACAAAAGTTATAATATTAACTGAGAGTATATTTTTGTTTCTCTGCACATGCAAGAATAATATTCGATTTTTTGAAAAGTGTTTTTTAAGAATTCAGACTCATAGCATTGTTCAATATGTGTACTTATTCAAGCTTTTATATTTTTAATAGTAAAAAATGATTAAATAAATTTTATGAATATGATATTGAATATGTCATATGCCTAAGTAGCCATTTAGCTTCAGCTTTTTAATCACCGTTCACAAAATGTCTCTCAAGTAGTTCTTTGTGAAGAGTTAACCCCTGTTGTTAATAAAAGCCATATTATTAATAAATTCCATGTTCTTAACAAATGAACGTGACACATAATAGTGATGAATATTAAATATATATATTTCTTACTAAGAAAGATGACATAAATGTCTTGTAAAACAAAAGACAGGTTGTAAAAAACTTGTCTAGACTAAGATTTTCTTGACTTGTCTTGACTAATACTAGACTTGTTTTGTAAAAACAAACAAAAAAAACAGGTCTTATTAATCATTTTAAATTTAGATTTAATATACATAACTTATACAAAATTATAATTCTAATAGAAAATTATAAATACTTTCACAAAATTAGAATATATTTTTTTCATTTTAAAAGCATAATATAATACTTACGAAACTTTTTAACCATTTCACGCATAAAAAAAAATTCAACTAAAGATAAAGAAAGACACTAATTTGAATATTTAAGAGAGTTTGTAAGGAAAAAAAAACTAATTTAAATGAAAGAAAATTCGTTTTTCTTTACTTAACTAATTATGTGTTAATGGGTGAAATTATTATTTAAACCAAATAAGAATTTTGTTAAAATTAACTGTCTTTCACGATTGTTTCATTTGCTCTCAAACCACGTATAATTAATTTTTTCCCTTAAAAAATTCCTCCCCTTTCAATTTTCAAATATTAACAAAAATGCATTTAATAGTAAGTAGAAAGAAAAGCAAGTATTTCTCTGTTTAGAAAAAAATGAATAAACAAATTAACAAAGTCAAGGTTTCACAGATTAAAAATACTTTTTTTAATACCTTTATTTAAATTTCAAAGGGACTCTCATTTTAAAAGCCTTACTTTTTCTAACACGTCCAACTCCTTAAATCTCATTCTTTTTGTTTCTTCGTGCATTTTTACTAATGAATCTCTTACGATGAAATTAATTCTGTAATGTTTCTTTATTAAGCAACCTCGGTAATGTGAATTTGTGAACATAAATGTTACCCTCTTTTAACGTAAGAATTCATTTAGAAATAAAGAAAACGAATTCAAAGCAAAAAGAAAAAAAAGAAAATGCTTTAACTGTAAAAGAATGCACCTCGAAACATATACTTGTTAGCTATGCCTAATTTAAGTCAAAGTAACAAAAGGAATTTCGTTTCTTGTTTAAAGATTTAGAATTTGTGGGTGATAAAATTATTATTTATTATTCTAGAAATAATTCTGCTATTTATTACATCTCCATAGACTTTGCCTTTATTACATTTTGATTCATTAAATTTGGCATTTAATTTAAATAAGATGGTTTTAGGGAAAATGTGTTCTTTTTTTAAAAAGAAAATTATATTCTCAATAACTTTTAGTATGAAATAAACTTAACAAGTGGCAATTAGGTACAAAATATATACCTTTACAAATTTCTCATGCTGTAAACTTGAAACTATGAATTTAAAACTAAAAAAATTTTAAACTTGAAATCATGAGCATAAATTTTACCCTCTTTTAACGTAAGAATTCATTTAGAAATAAAGAAAACGAATTCAAAGCAGAAAAAAGAAAATGTTTTAACTGTAAAGGAATGCACTTCGAAACATATACTTGTTAGTCATGCCTAATTTAAGTCAAAGTAACAAAAGGATTTTTGTTTCATGTTTAAAGATTTAGTAATTATGGGTGATAAAAGTATTACTTATAATTCTAGAAATAATATTTATTATTATTTCTAGAATAATAAATAATACTTTTATTAAATGCAATTTATAATAATTAAATGCTTTTTATTACATCTCAATAGACTTTGCCTTCACAACATTTTAATTCCTTAAACTCTGAAATTTAATTTAAATATCATGGTTTAATGAAGAATGTGTTACTTTTTTTTAAAAAAATCTATATTCTTAATAACTTTTCGTATGAAACAAATTTAACAAGTGAAAATTAGATACAGAATATATACCTTCACAAATTTCTCGTGCTATAAACTATGAGTTTGTGAACATAAATGTTACCCTCTTTTAACGTAAGAATTCATTTAGAAATAAAAAAAAAACGAATTCAAAGCAGAAGAAAGAAAATGTCTTAACTGTTAAAGAATGCACCCCAAAACATATACTTGTTTGCCATGCCTAATTGAAGTCAAAGTAACAAAAAGATTTCTGTTTCTTGTTTAAAGATTTAGAAATTATGGGTGATTAAAGTATTATTTATTACTCTATATATTATTATTGTAGAAATAATAATATTTATTATTAATAATAATTAATAATTTTAATAAGTACAGTTTATAATAATTAAATGCTTTTTATTACATCTCAATAGACTTTGCCTTCATTCCATTCTGATTTCTTAAGTCTGAAATTTAATTTAAATACGATGATTCAAAGGAGGATCTGTTCCTTTAATATATATATAGCAATATGCAAATTTTCAGATGGCAGCAGCATCGCGTAGAACAGGTATAAATGCGCAGTGCTTTCGCAGAGCTTTCATTTCTGTTCAAATTATTCATGTGAAGAGGTTTTGACGTGATGATGACCGCACGATGGGAATTAACAGACTTTGAACGCGTAATGTTAGTTGGAGCTAGACGCATGGGTAATGCCATTTCGGAAATCGTTAGGGAATTCAACATTCCCAGATCCACTGTGTCAAGAGTGTGCCGAGAGTATGAAATTTCAGGCATAACATCCCACCATGGACAGCGCAGTGGTCGACCGCCTGCACTTAACGACCGAGACCGGCGACGTCTGCAAAGAGTCGTAAATTCTAACAGACAAGCAACACTGCGTCAAATAACCGCAGAAATCAATGTGGGACGTACAAGGGACTTGTCTGTTTGAACTGTGCTATTCCAGCAGAAGACCGACTCGAGTGCCTTTACTGACAGAACGACATCGCTTGCAGCGACTCTCGTGGGCACGTGAGCATATCGGTTGGTAGCTAGATGAATGGAAAACCGTGGCCTGGTCCGATGAGTCACGATTTCAGTTGGTAAGAGCTGATGGTAGGGTTCGAGTGTGACGCAGACCCCACGAAGCCATGGACCCAAACTGTCAGCAAGGCACTGTTCAAGCTGGTGGTGGCTCCGTAATGGTGTGGGCTGTTTTTTCATGGCATGGACTTGGTCCTCTGGTGCGACTGGACCGAACATTGACTGGAAATGCTTATGTTCAGCTACTTGGAGATCACTTGCAGCCATTCATGGACTTCATGTATCCAAACCACGATGGGATTTTTATGGATGACAATGCGCCATGTCACCGGGCCACAACTGTTCGCGATTGGTTTGAAGAACATTCTGGACAATTCCAAAGAATGGTCTAGCCACCTAGATCGCCCGACATGAATCCCATCGAGCATTTATGGGACATCATCGAGAGGACTGTTCGTGCCCAAAATCCTACACCATCAACGCTTTCACAATTATGGACGTCTATCGAGACAGCATGGCTCAATATTCCTGCAGAAGACTTCCAACGACTTGTTGAGTCCATGCCACGTCGAGTTGCTGCACTTCGCCGGGCGAAAGGAGAGCCGACACGATATTAAGAGGTATCCCATGACTTTTGTCACTTCAGTGTATATATATAATGTTTTAACTGTAAAATAATGCACCTGATCATATACTTGGTATACTTGTTAGCCATGCCTAATTTAAGTCAAAGTAACAAAATGATTTTAATTCCTTGTTTAAAGATTTAGAAATTATGGGTGTGAAAAAGTATTATTTATTGTCCTAGAAATAATATTTATCATTATTTCTAGGATAATAAAAAATAGTTTTATTAAGTGAAATTTATAATAGTTACATGCTTTTTATTACATCTCAATAGAATTTGCCTTCTTTATAGTCCGATTCATTAAAATTGAAGTTTAATTTAAATACGATGGATTAATGGAGAATGTGTTCCAGTTTAAAAAAAAAACTATATTCTTAATAACTTTTAGCGCAAAGCAAATTTAACAAGTGAAAATTAGTTACAAAATATATACTTTCACAAATTTCTCCCACTATAAACTTTAAACATTGCTACAAAAATTGAATGAATAATGAATAAAAAAAAATCAATGTATAAAAAGAGTTATCAAGCAGTTCATACTTTATGGAGCGGATTGGGAAATTGAAGAATATGAGAATGACACATAAAGTATCAAGAAACTTCAGAAAAATTTTTTTCTCTTTCTGGAAGATCTCCATTGGGGCACCATACATGTAATACAACTTTAGGACATTTCGTTTTTTGTCTTTCTAAAAGAATCTTTTTTTTTAAAGTAAGTAATAATTTTTTACCGAATTTCACAACATCCTTTAATTTTTCTGAATTTTTCTTTATAAAAAATTAAAATAACGTCTTAAAATGAATATTTAAAACATTATATATTATATAGTTTATATATAGTATATGCTAATTAAGTTAATAACTCAAAACCAAAAAAAAAATTGCTTTTATATTGAATAATTTTAAGTAATATTAAAGAATTTTGCAATATTTAGGGATTGCAACTCATTCAATATTATTTGTTACAGACATAGTATATTATTTGTTTAGACTCATTCAATATTATTTTTTTACATCACGTCACAGTTATCATTCAGTATTATCTGTCACATTTACATTACATCACATTTATCATTCAATATTATTTGTCACATTTACATTACATCACATTTATCATTCAATATTATCTGTCACATTGACATTTGCATATAACATTTACATTACAATAAGGGAGTCTATTTACATTACACAAATAAGGGATAAATGAAAGAATTGTCTTCGTAAAGGCATCACGTTGGGTATCTGTCTAAATTAGAATACATAACCAAGACGATGACGAATATGCTATATAATTAACAGTCACACATTTATTTTTAAAAATATAGTTGAAACAATTTTATTGATAGAGCTACTTTGACTCAAAAGGTACTTCATCTTCGGTGTTCAAAAATGCATAAATAAATAGCAATATGAAGACTAATGAACAATATACATATTAATTAAAAACAGGCAAATAATATATGACAGGAATAGGATTGAAGTCGTAGAAATTTAGAAGTAAAAGAAAGTGATTAAGGAAAAAATATTTATGCAAGTTGATTCTTTTGATTAGTAGTTAGAAATAGTAGTTAAGAAGTGTAATTGGTATGTAAGCTTCAATAGAAAGTGTAATAGTATTTTCCATGTTATGGAGAGTACGTAAGATTTAATGGAAATTTTTTTGATGTGAATTAGGATTAAAAATTTGATTGCATGATGAAGTTAACGATAATTTACATATTTGTCTTAATAGATTTATATGTAACTGACTAGTATTTGTCTTATATTCATCATTTACATATTTGTATTATATTAATCATTTACATATTTGTCTTTGTTGTGCAATAAGTGAATTTACATTTTTGGTTTTTGCACATTGAGAATTATATAGGGATGGTTCTCAAAATTCAAATATAAATAAGTTATTTTTATATCTAGATAGTGGAGTGATTGTTGTTTAGAGTACTGGATCTTCTTGTTGCATCTCTGAATTTATCCTTGAGTAAATGATGTGGGGATGTCAGATACTTTCGTTTGGTCATCAGAACTTCATATTGTGTATATTTTAGTCAAAGAGTTGATTTTGTTAATATAGTTTGTATCCTTTGCGTTTTTCATTTTGGAAAAGAAGGTGGCATTAGTCTTGCTGTTTATACTGCCATTTAAAAAAAGTTGTTTCAACAATTATACATGCATTTTAACCACATTTTCATGTTTTTTAACAATGATAGTATAAATTTAGAGTAAATTGGTTAATTTGTAAGAATAAACATTGTATCTTGTACAGAATTTCAGAGATGAATAAACATTATAGCAAAATACAAAGCAAATTACAACTGGTAATTATGATAAAAAAGAAATTTGCTTTTTTATAATTTAAAAAACATAATTTCTTAGAAATTAAATCGTATTTATATATGTAATTGTATTATCTTAGTGTTAATTTGAGATTTTAAAAATGTATAAGTTTGGTATACACTGAAGTGACAAAAGTCATGGGATACCTCTTTATATCATGTCGGCCCTCCTTTCGCCCGGCGAAGTGCAGCAACTCGACGTGGCATGGACTCAACAAGTCGTTGGAAGTCTTCTGCAGGAATATAGAGCCATGCTGTCTCGATAGACGTCCATAATTGTGAAAGCGTTGATGGTGTAGGATTTTGGGCACGAACAGTCCTCTCGATGATGTCCCATAAATGCTCGATGGGATTCATGTCGGGCGATCTAGGTGGCCAGATCATTCGTTGGAATTGTCCAGAATGTTCTTCAAACCAAACGCGAACAGTTGTGGCCCGGTGACATGGCGCATTGTCATCCATAAAAATCCCATCGTTGTTTGGGTACATGAAGTCCATGAATGGCTGCAAGTGATCTCCAAGTAGCTGAACATAAGCATTTCCAGTCAATGTTCGGTCCAGTCGCACCAGAGGACCACGTCCATGCCATGAAAAAACAGCCCACACCATTACGGAGCCACCACCAGCTTGAACAGTGCCTTGCTGACAGTTTGGGTCCATGGCTTCGTGGGGTCTGCGACACACTCGAACCCTACCATCAGCTCTTACCATCTGAAATCGTGACTCATCGGACCAGGCCACGGTTTTCCATTCATCTAGGGACCAACCGATATGCTCACGTGCCCACGAGAGTCGCTGCAACGATGTCGTTCTGTCAGTAAAGGCACTCGAGTCGGTCTTCTGCTGGAATAGCCCAAGAAAGCCAAATTTCTCCGCACAGTTCTAACAGACAAGTCCCTTGTACGTCCCACATTGATTTCTGCTGTTATTTGACGCAGTGTTGCTTGTCTGTTAGAATTTACGACTCTTTGCAGACGTCGCCGGTCTCAGTCGTTAAGTGCAGGCGGTCGACCACTGCGCTGTCCATGGTGGGATGTTATGCCTGAAATTTCATACTCTCGGCACACTCTTGACACAGTGGATCTGGGAATGTTGAATTTCCTAACGATTTCCAAAATGGCATGACCCATGCATCTAGCTCCAACTAACATTCCGCGTTCAAAGTCTGTTAATTCCTGTGGTGCGGTCACCATCACGTCAAAACCTCTTCACATGAATAACTTGAACAGAAAGGAATGCTCTGCGAAAGCACTGCGCATTTATACCTGTTCTACTCGATGCTACTGCCATCTGAAAATTTGCATATTGCTATCCCATGACTTTTGTCACTTCAGTGTAATAAATATACACCATATAAACATACACCATTAACTATATATATTTAAGATACACTATACAAAAATTGTTATTGCTTAAAAAGTTACATGTTTAATATATATATATTTTTTAATTTCTAGAAATTTTAGGTCTAATGTAAACAAATTTCTAGCATTTCTAATCAAATTTCCAGAAATTTTACGTCTAATGTATACCAAGCCTGAGTGAATTTTGATATATGTAAGTTTTCTTTGCTTTTATGAGTAAAAATTCACCCCTAAAAACTTAAAAAATCTTTACTTTATTGATCAAAATCTATTGAGAATTTCTAAGAATGAGGGTAAAATTTAAGCCTGCACAATATGACAAAATGTCAAAATGTACACTATGTCAAAATGCATTTTATGAATTTTAATTTTATTTCAATTTTTCAATTCAAATTCTTAGGAATATTTTCTCGGAGCTCATGAAATATTAAAATTATTTGCAAGTGAACTTTATTTAGAAATTTAAATTACAATAAAGTACGAAAATATAAATTTATTTATTAATCTAGCCGTCAATTTTGAGACATACTTAAACAGGGTACGACTGATTATATATTTTTTTGGGTTGGAGGGATTAAGGTAATTTGAATATAATTATGTACATTTGAGCACATCACAATAAAGATTAATGCAAATATTTTAAAAAATAAATAAATAATTTGATCTAGAGAAAATAAATTCTTATATTCTATGAATCACAGATTAATTCATCATTTTACATTAATTCACACGACTGATTTCCATTAAATTATTTTTACGAAGAACCAATAATTTCCATACGAATGTATAAATTAAATTTAAATTTAAATTAATTTTATAGTTAACGATGAACAGAAATATGGTCGAATGAATTTCTTCCTAAAACATATTTTAAGATTCATATTTAAAGAATTAATTATATTAATTAAAATATTTATAATGTACGCTAATTTTTTTATCCGATATTTTCAAGTTGTTTAATTCCTTTATTTAATAAATGGTAACGTATGTAAGCAAAATTGTTTTTTATTTTGTCTAAAAGGCTGGATATCTTTTGAAGAATTTTGTACAGTAGAATCTCAATTTGCCTTTCTCTCATCGTTACTTTACCCGCATAAAGCATTTAAATTCAAAAGTATAATTGCTACTTTGACACTGTAAAGTAAAATTCGGTTTACTTTCCCTCCAAAAGATGTTTTCCCGCTTTTCCGCATATTTCATTCTAAAATTTCGAATTTCCTAGGAAACAAATTGAATCGGTCAAACTGAAACGATTCAATATTTTAAATAAAGGCATATATACGGTAATCTTCTATTTAATTTATCTATATATATATATATATAGTAACGTATGTTGTAGCATTTTTTTTCTCACTGGAACAGTTTTTGGATTTCATTCCTAGGAGAAAGGAATGTATGCTATTTGAAAAGTATATAATAACAATCAATCACTCAAATTTGACAGCAGATAAGCAGTATTGTGGGTAGTTATACTACATGTAATTAGTGTAACGAAAACAACTCGTCACTAATATCTGACAGCAGATACTCTGTATTATGTATAATGAGAATCATAAAATTAGCGAATGTCTGTGCGACATTCATAGGTCGAAAAAATTACAAACTGAATATGGACTACACCGTGAGCTGTTCCATTGTGATTGGTGATAGACTATGAGTTGAGAAATGTCTACTTCAGGGAAAAGTGACGGAAAGCTGAACCTTCCCTCTTGAAGGATTTTCTTAAAAGAAAGTGTTTGGAGAAGAAAAGAGTTGTGCGACGAGTCGACCAGAATTGTTGTTTTCCTTTCCGAAGTGACTGAATAGGCTGGAGTTTCCGCCTGTTTTTCACCGTGATTCCTTTGTGGTTTTGTTTATCGATAATTAAGGTCTGCCGCAGACCAGGCAATTAAATTCGACGTAGAGTCGGGAACTCTAAAAAAATCTTCGACCTTGTAGTGAATAGCACAATGAATTTAAAAGGGCATTTGTGATCAAATTTTACAAAGAAAAAATTTTATTATACAAATAAATGAAAAATTAAAAGATTTTTTATTTCTTTGTATAACAGACAGCCCAGATATACCCATCTATAAAAACCCAGATATATATATCTGTATTACCTATATAAATTTTTGTGTCGATGAATAAAATTTTTTCTAAATAAATGTTTTTGCGTATGTAATAAAAATGTCCGTCATTATATGTCTACAACAGTATCGATAGTAGGAAACTCATCATAGTATCACTTAATAAAGGAAATTCTTTTACACGTATTCATCAGTAACATTAAACATTCGTATAAAAAACCATATATCGAAATGACACTATATAAGTGATTAATTAGTTAAATTGAATGTCGGATAAAGCAATTATTCAAAGGCAAATGTTTTTCATTTCCTTTTTCAATGAAATATAATAAGTACAGATATGTTTAAAACGCAATCAAGAAATATTATTTTGCAAAAATATACTTCCAGCCTCAGATCGTAATATGCCTTATTTTGTGCAAAATGCGAAATTATTCTTTTAGTTTTATAGAGAGGCAGAGTGAGAGATAGAGAGAAGAGGTAGATAATTCACATATCCATTACGGATATAAAAATAAATTCATGGAGAGGGAAAAATGTTGATTCCGCCATTGTGCTAACCCCACAATGAAAAATGCATTAAATCTCTCCCGTTCCCTACATGAACATGGGGGAATATTTAAATTAGAAAATGGAAAAGGAATTTAATCCCAGGCGGTCAAAAAAGGAAAAATCCCAGAGCAAAAGCATGGGACAAATGCATCATTTGATTAATTAAACTCTACAAAGCGTTCAGATAATTGCTCAACCCAAACAGAAAGAAAGAGAAAGAATTAGGAATGGAATTTTTTTCTTCTTTTTTTTTCTTGGCCATCTCATTTGTCCACCATTTTCTCACAAAGAGCTTTCGTATTCCTCTAAAGAAAGTTGGGTAAGGTTGTTTTTTTCCTACTACTTTTCAATCTGTGGTAATGAAATGCACAAAATGCAAATTTCGTAATTCTTTTGGGAGTTTTGGCTGTTTTTGGGGGAGGATGCTTTATTTTTATTGTTTTCCCGTCACCCATCTGGTTATGACAACTCACGGTATGGGATTTAATGTAAGGGAGGGGATATATTAATTTTTCGTGAACCATCTGTATATGTTTTGATTTCGGCTTAAAAAATTGCTTTGTTCTGCTCCTTAAATAAATGTTTTAATGATATTCAAACCATTTAACTCGGTGATGTGATTTTTTGTATTTTGATAGTTTATTAATTGTCATTTTATTTTTAATTAATCATATTCAATGATTGTGATGGAAATTATTTTTTTTTATCCCACACAATTATTCTATTCTTATCGGATTGCTTTAATATATAGGCGTTCTTATTTTATTTTCCTGATTATAAATATACGTCACACACACACACACACACACAAAAAATGATTGAAAGAAATGATTAAATTTGAAAATACACACAAAATGATTACAAGCATTTTTGTTTAATTTTAATATATAAATTCTCGCATATAGTAAAAAATCCGAAAAATTGACGTATATTAAAATGACCATTTTATAATTTTTATTATTTCATTATTTAACCATCTGATAGTATAAGATTGGACAATAGAGATCCATTAATATATCAAGAAATATTTGTTGTGCTTTTATTTCAAATGAGAAAATTTTTTGTGTAGGTGAAAAAAATTCTTTTTATATAAATGTTTTTGCCTATGTAATAAAAATTTCCGTCAATATGTGTGTACAACAGAATCGATTGTGTGAAATAATTATAGTATAACACTTAATGAAGGAAATCCTATTACCCATATTTGGTGTCTTATTAGTCGTTCCTTTTAAATATCACTGCTAAAAGAAAACCCGCATCGAAGTGACACTGTATAAGTATTTAATAATTTAGATTGAATGTACGATAATGCAATTAGAATCAAAAGAAAATATATTTAATTTCATTTTTCAATAAAATATAATAAATATAGAAATTTTTAAAATGTAATCAAGAAATATTATTTTGTAAAAATCTACTTCCAGCCTCAGATCTTAATATGCCTTATTTTGTGATAAACGCGAAATTATTCTTTTAGTTTTAAAGAGAGACAGAGTGAGAGATAGAGAGAAGAGGTAGGTAATTCACATATCCATTACGAATATAAAAACAAATTCACGGAGAGGGAAAAATGTTGATTCCACCATTGTGCTCACCCCACAATGAAAAATGCATTAAATCTCTCCCGTTCCCTACATGAACATGGGGAATATTTAAATTAGAAAGTGGAAAAGGAATTTAATCCCAGGCGGTCAAAAAAGGAAAAATCCCAGAGCAAAAGCATGGGACAAATGCATCATTTGATTAATTAAACTCTACAAAGCGTTCAGATAATTGCTCAACCCAAACAAAAAGAAAGAGAAAGAATTAGGAATGGAATTTTTTTCTTTTTTTTTTTTTTGGCCATCTCATTTGTCCACCATTTTCTCACAAAGAGCTTTCGTATTCCTCTAAAGAAAGTTGGGTAAGGTTGTTTTTTTCCTACTACTTTTCAATCTGAGGTAATGAAATGCATAAAATGCAAATTTCGTAATTCTTTTGGGGATTTTTGGCTGTTTTTGGAGGAGGATGCTTTATTTTTATTGTTTTCCCGTCACCCATCTGGTTATGACAACTCACGGTATGGGATTTCATGTAAGGGAGGGGACATATTAACATTTTGTGGAACCATCTGCGTATGTTTTGATTCCGGTTAAAAAATTGCTTTGTTCTGCTCCTTAAAAAATGTTTTAATGATATTCAAAACATTTAGCTCGGTGATGTGTTTTTTTGTATTTTGATAGTTTATTAATTGTCATTTTATTTTTCATTAATCATATTCATTGATCGTGATGGAAATTAGTTTTTTTTAATAAATATAATCATTCTATTCGTACTGGATTGCTTTAATACACATTTTTTTCTTATTTGTTTTCCTCATTATAAATATTTTTTTTGAAAACGCACACACAAAAAATAATTACAAGTATTTTAGTTTAATTTTAATATATAAGTTTTCCCACATAGTGAATAATCTGAAAATGTTGACATATATAAAAAATAATATTTAATAATTTCTGTTATTTCACTTTTTAGTCATCTGATAGTAGAAGAATGAAGAACAGAGATCCATTAATAGAGAGTTTTTGCATACCGCACTTTAGTTACCGTAGGACGTCCGTTAGCTTTTTCTCCCTAGCGCGCATGCTCAGGTTCTATGAGCATGCGCGCTAGGGAGAAAAAGCTAACGGACGTCCTACGGTAACTAAAGTACGGTATGCAAAAACTCTCTATTATATGAAGAAATAATTGCTGTGTTCTTATTTCAATCGAGAAAATGTTTTGTTAGGCGAGTAAAATGTTCATATAAATATTTTTGCACATGTAATAAAAATTTCCGTCATTATATATATACAATAGTATCGATAGAATGAAAATCATTCATGGTTCCTTTTAAACATTCCTGCAAAAAAAAAGTGTATCGAAGTTGCATTGTATAAGTATTTATTTAGTTAGATTGAATGTAGGATAAAGCAATTACATTCAAAAGTAAATATATTTCATTTCATTTTTCATTAAAATATAATAAATACAGATATGTTTAAAATGCAATCAAGAAATAATATTTTGTAAAGATACACTTCCAGCCTGAGACCATAATATGCCTTTTTCTGTAAAAACGCTAGATTATTCTTTTGGATTTTAAAGAGAGACAGAGCGAGAGATAGAGAGAATAGATAGATAATTCACATATTCATTACGAATATAAAAAGAAATTCATGGAGAGAGAAAAATGTTGATTCCACCATTGTGCTAACCCCACAATGAAAAATGCATTAAATCTCTCCCATTCCCTACATGAACATGGGGGAATATTTAAATTAGAAAATGGAAAAGGAATTTAATCCCGGGCGGTCAAAAAAGGAAAAATCCCAAGAGCAAAAGCATGGGACAAATGCATCATTTGATTAATTAAACTCTACAAAGCGTTCAGATAATTGCTCAACCCAAACAGAAAGAAAGAGAAAGAACCAGGAATGGAATTTTTTTTTTTTTTTCTTGGCCATCTCATTTGTCCACCATTTTCTCACAAAGGCTTTCGTATTTCTGTAAAGAAAGTTGGGTTGAGTTGTTTTTTTTCCTACTACTTTTCGATCTGTGGTAATGAAATGCATAAAATGCAAATTTCGTAATTCTTTTTGGGATTTTTGGCTGTTTTTAGGAGGATGCTTTATTTTTATTGTTTTCCCGTCACCCATCTGGTTATGGCAACTCACGGTATGGTATTCATGTAAGGGAGGGGATATATTAATATTTTGTGGAACCATCTGCGTATGTTTTGATTCCGGTTAAAAAATTGCTTTGTTCTGCTTCTTAAAAAATGTTTTAATGATATTCAAAACATTTAGTTCGGTGATGTGTTTTTTTGTATTTTGATAGTTTATTAATTGTTATTTTATTTTTCATTAATCATATTCATTGATTGTGATGGAAATTAGTTTTTTTTATCTCATGCATCCATTTTATTCTGATTCTATTGTTTTATTACATATTTTTTCTTATTTGAGTTTCCTCATTATAAATATTTTTTTGAGAAACACGAAAAATTATTACAAGTATTTTTCTTGAATTTTAACATATAAATATGAAAAATCTGAAAATGTTGACGTATATTAAAATGAATATTTTATAATTTTTATTATTTACCTCTTTAACCATCTATAAATAGAAGCTTGGAGAACAAATATTCATTAATTTACCAAGAAATAGTTGTTGTGTTTTTATTTCAGTTAAGAAAACGTTTTGTTTTAGTCAATTTTGATACATTCTTTTTAAGCAAATTTGATTAAATTGTCGATAGACAGATTAAAATTTTAAACATATAAGTCTGAAGTGTAGTATTATGTTTCAATATATTTTTTTTATCAGAAATCTAACCCGTGTTTTATATTTAAAGGATAATATATGTAAACAACCTAGGCAACATATGTAACACAGATTAAATTTACATAGAGAGAAATAATTATCAACAAATTTTTAAAGGGTCTAAATTTAGATCACCCAATTCATTAATTTTAAAGGACAAAGTTAAATGAATAAAAATGTAAATATAATATAATAAAGATAAATTTAAAAAAATGCATTCTTGGTTAAATGTCCATAGAAAATTCTTTGAAGTGTAAGTAACTATGATATTGAAATTAATTAATATTTATAATTCTTTATGGAAATCTGGTATTATGTTTTATGTTTTACATATTTATAATATGTAAAAAATATTAAGTAATTATGATATTGAAATTAATTAATATTTATAATTCTTTATGGAAATCTGGTATTATGTTTTATGTTTTACATATTTATAATATGTAAAAAATATTAAGTAATTATGATATTGAAATTAATTAATGTTTATAATTCTCTATGAAAATGTGGTATTATGTTTATGTATTTATATTAAACTAGTAGACTTTTAAAACATTGCTCTATTGCTTATTAAATGGAATTTGATGAATGATGGTATAATAATTAGAAATGTTTTTTAATGATTAAGTAAACATTCCAAAATTGCAATATGGCAAATATGGCGAAATAAATGAGGTATTAAAAAGTAAAACTTAGAGTAAAAAGATAGAGACAGGCCAAAAAGGGGAGGAGAATTGAACAAGCTGAACAATCGAAATCATCCCCACGATGGAGTTAGACAAATGCATCTATTAATACATCATTTACATACATTGAAGTACTTATTATAGAACTGGTTTCGGGATACATAATTTAAAACTTAATAACATATTGTTTGGTAATTGCTCCTAATAAAAATAAAGTAGAAATAACGTCAAATTATGCTTTAATGATTGCAGGATTTAAGATTTTATCGAAATGTTTTATCATGTGGAAAATGATTAATTTACAAGTATTACTATTGATTTATCGCAAGTTCGAGTTCGATATCTATTATTTTCCACGAGATTTGAAGAAATCCTTTTTCAATGTCGGCGACTATTGCGATATTATTATTTTTAAATATGAATATCATATAAATCTGTGTTTAAATTTGAACTTGGAAAAGGTATATCATTTAAAGATGGTTCTGATGAAACATCATCGACAGCGTGAAAAAAACTCGTTGTCTGTTAGTTTATCTTGAAGAATTATTGGTTAATGCGGCAAACAATATGCCAAATTCTAATTAGAACGAACTGATTTTATGTGGCCCATCTTTCTCTTCAATTCCTAAGGTCAAATATGTATCTATTAATGCCTTGTAGCTTGTAAAATATTTGGATTTTTCAGTAATATTTTAAGTAAATATTCAAATTTCTTTTTTCTGAACATCTTAATTATTCAGAAGATCAAAATTATCATATATCCTTGAAAATTTAACTTTATATCTATTCTCTTTAAATTTAATAGATTCAGAAAATTATTATAGCATTTGTTTATCATACATTTTTTAACAATTAGATCATCCTTAATTCCCAAAGTTTCCAGTTTCTAAATTTTTTGGTATTTAATTTATGCCTTATCCTTCAACTTCATACCAAACTGAAATATTCGAATTGAATAAATTGCATTTACTGGGTCATTCGAATTAAATGAGTTTGAAAATTATCAATGCAATGTCCGTCCAAATTTAGTTTCATTTAAATGGACAGTTGGGGAAAGATAATTACACTTTCCAATTATGATTGACAAATAATAATGAAATAAATATTTTCGTATGATAAATCTATTCTCAATTTCTTAATTATTATGCAATTTTAGAGTAAGCATCATTATATTTGGATATAGGGTTTAATTTCTAAAGTGTCTATATTCAAGCTCGTGACCTGATGGCCAATCAGTTATAGCACTGGCCTTTGGATATGGATGTTTGTTAGTGGTTCGGAATACGAGTTAAATTGTAGGTTTGGAGGTCCCTATCTAATTAGCCTGAAGCGTGCAAAAAAAGGGCCGAAAAGCTACAAACCAAACTATATTCAATCTCATCTTATCTGCCAATAAGAAATATATTCTGTTTTGTGGGCTAGGCGGAGTAATTCGATTCCCCACAAACGTAATAATTCTAAGCTCCTCTTAAGCAGTGACCTTCAACCTTAACCAGTGAGCTGAGCCCTTGATAATAAACGTTCTTACTGCAGAATCTAAGTAGACTCAAGCGTATACGATTTCATTACTACTAATTAGTTTACTTCTAAATGTTTGAAAAAGATTTGGGATCCTGACATCTGACCTTTTTTAACGGTTGCTTTCATTAAATGGGAGGGAGGCAAAAATTTTTCTTCTCCCCCTTGCCCATTATCGGTATTATTTTTCTGAATACATATGAAGATTTCTGACGGCCAATAGATTTACAAATAGTGCACCCAACATAGCTTTATAATGATTTCTTCTAAGGAATTTTTTATAGCAATGGAAGCATTTACCTTGATTTGCAAAGAATTCTTACGTTGTTTTAAATTTAAATTACAACTATATGATTTATGTTTTTCATTGTAAAATATGCAGCTTATTTCTGGTAATATATTTAATGAGCAAGCTGATGCATTTTTACCGTTAACTGAATTATAGTATATTAGAAATTTTGTTTTACCAAATTTTCATTTTGTTTTGTATTATTAAATTTATCAGACGTTAAAATTTATTTTTTACCAAATCAATCTTTAAAAATTTCGACCGCTTTCTAATAATAATTTTCGCATGTTATGGGAGGACCATAAAAAGACCTCCATAAGCCATTCGACAGCGATTGCTGCCGAATCACCAAATAAAGTTTTAAGGTAATTAAAATTTTCGATACATTGAAATGGTTCATATTCATGGATAGCTTCTTTGTACTAAGTTAAAAATTCGATTGGCGAAATTAATGTCGAAACTTACACATAGCGCAAGAAAATTTATTTGAAGATATGGGCAGTAATTTTGTGCTAGTTTTTACATATCTGTTAGTTTTTGTAACAATGTCGGATAGATTTGATAAAATTTCTAATTTTAATAAATTTCCCCAAATATTTATTTATGTATGATTTATATGGTAATATAGGTTTTGTATATTTTAAGGAACTATTGATTATTTTTCTAGCTCATCTATGTTTACTAAACTTTCGACAAGTTTATTTAAGTCTTCTAATGTTATTTTATATTCTAAAACAACAGTTAATCCATCATATGATATGCATCAGAATTACTACAATCATTATTCAATTATTCATCTTTCCTTTTTTAATTCTAATTAAATTCTTGTTTAGTTTAATTTAAGATCTTCTGCGTCCATTTGTCGTTTTGAAACTTTTCAGATCAGGAAATTTGAAACGCACACTTACCCTTTTCTTGTAAACTTCAATATCTTTTATTGCGAAGATGTTTTTTTAGGAAATAGTTTCGATTTGTACTTTTTACAATTCCCGTTTCCGGTCAGTTGCACCAGTTAAATGGCATCGTTTCTCTTCCATGGTCGTTTTATTGGTAGTCCAGTATTTTTTTATCATCACTTTCTTAGAGTTTTCATCTTCTTATCATCAAGACTTGAACAACATCATCACAGTTCAAAATATTATTTATTGACCGTTATTGACAATATTTATTTACATAATACGTAAATGCAAGTCTTAACACCCTGGCAGTTATATTTATTATGTGATTCTAGCAGGAATCTTTCAAAACATGAATACATAAAATCATGAATATGAAAACATGAACACCGAAGGCTTATAATTTTCAACATTCATAATTTAAAAATTTTTACCTAAGTTGTAATTATTCAATATTTCACTAAAGCTAACATCGCAATTAAGTATTTTAACTCTTTCAAAATTAAATGCTTCTTTCATTTTTCTGTGAATGTATTTATTAGATTAAAAATTTAAATTATTAAAAAAATTTAATTAATTAAGAAGAAATATAAATAATGCAATTGGATATCAATGAATAATAAGAAAATATTTTTCTTCTGCATAATTTTTGTGTAATGCAACATCATTTTTAAAATACTTATAAACTATAAAACTTAGAGAGTTAAAATATCATTAATATCACTTTTTCTTTTAATAATTTTAATTAGCTAAACAAAATGGTTTTTAAATTCTTGTTACAAGAAATAATGATTTATTAAAATGTCATTTCTCATTAATTGTCGATATATTCACAAATTTTATATACAAAAAAACGACGAATCTTTTATTGGACTAGCAATATTCTTTAAAAAAAATTATTTTTTTTTAAATTTTTAATTTGAAAAAGCTTTTTTAAAAAAAATGCAATTTTTTATTGTATAATATATAAAAATATATAAATTTTCAAAAAATCTCCATGAAGAATAATTACTTTAAAATTATTTTTTTGTAGTTTTTCTGCAGAAAAATGAGGAATTGTAGTTTCGAGAATAAAAAATTATAAATAGCTTCGAAAGTCAGACAAAAAAAAAAAAAAAAAAAAAAAAAAAAAAAAAAATGGATTGGAAATTTTTTTAAACTAGATAATATATTCCAATACTATACAAAGTTTAATTTTAAACTTCAAAGAAATTCTTTACAAAATGCAGATTCTCAAAAGGAGATGGGCATACATCAAAACAGCTATTTCAGAAAGCTGACATGTTAGGTCATCAGCAAGTAAGATGCTATTGGACACTTTGCATAGAATAGTTTTAGTTTATGTACACAGGAAAATATAACGCCGGTACAGTCATAGTATAAAGTGATGGTTGTTATGATGTATGTAGGATGTATATTGCAGTTCATAAATATAGTGACAGGGCGTAGGTTGAATCAATAATTTTGCATTTTTATTTCGAAAGAACCTTTAGTGTAAAACATGATTTGATATTTTTCCTTTCAATTTTTCTTAAAATTTTCAAGTAGAATGTACTAAATATATATTTAAATATTAATGCATTTGGATTGATTTCATTTATCATTTATATTGAAATTGAAGCTTGTCATGTTTGTATGATTTGGTAGCCTTTACCATGGCCTAACAAGTTTTGGCCTAATGCTTAGTTTAGTCGTAAATAGTGCTGCTTTGCTGTCACTGTTTTCAAGAACTTTTATATTGGTATCAGTAGCAACACAGGTTATTATGATGTAGGATATATATTGCAATTCATAAAAGTAGTGAAAAAGCTTAGGTTGAGTCAAAGACTGATTTTGCCCTTTTATTTTGAAAGAAAAACATTTGGTGTGAAAGAATTTATTTTTCCTTTCAATTTTTGTTAAAATTTTCAAGTAGAATATACTAAATATAAATTAAAATATTTATGCTCTTGATTTCATTTATCATTTATATTGAAATTGAAGATTGTCATGTTTGTATGATTTGTCAGCTCCTATCATGGCCTAAAAATTCAAAGGCCTAATGCTTAGTTTAGTCGGAAATAGTGCTGCTTTGCAATTAATGTTTTCAAGAACCATTATATTGGTATTAGTGGCAGCACTGTTTAGTATGACGTACGTAGGATGTATATTACAGTTCATAAAAGGTATTGACAGGGCGTACGTTGAATCAAAGGCTGATTTTGCATTTTTATTTTGAAAGAAAAATTTGGTGTAAAAGAAGATATTTTTCCTTTAAATTTTTCTTAAAACTTTCAAGTAGAATATACTAAATATAAATTTAAATATTATTGCTCTTGATTTCATTAATCACTTATAAAAAGAAATAATAAAGGGCTGCCACTAATGCCTATATAATGACTCAATACCTTTCATGTTTATATGATTTGTCAGTCTCTGCCATGGCCTAACAATTCAAAAGCCTAACGCTTATTTTAGTCGTAAAGAGCAATGCCATACTAATTTGCAAGAACTGTTTTCAAGTCCGATTGCCTTGCGGAATACCTTAACAGAATAGGTGTTCTAGCCTCGAACTTGCTCAATATATAGAGTCGGTACAATGAATACAGAGCATCTTTAAAAATGTCCAGGTCTGAACAGGGAGGCAAGGAAAGGTCTTGCAGTTGTATTGGGAGGCTGGGGGCCTTATGCACTGAAATAAAATGGCTACCTCCTTTATTTACTCTCTCCCCTTTGACTTTTTGTGATGTGTGAGACCGACTTATTGCTGCCTTGCTGAATATTTGCTGTGTTCTGCTTGTTCCTTCTTTGTGTGTGATTCTTATTGTAATGGATTGATTTCCAATAAAGCCATATGTTACAACAAAATATTGGAGTTAGTGGCAGCACAGGTGTCTGTTTTACATTATAATTCATGCTACTTCCGATACTATTCGATCTGCTTTCTGGTTTTCCTTTATTCGACATAAAAAAAGAGGTTTTTTGAGTCAAAAATTCTCCTTTATTTAGCGATGGAAGACTTTTGACTTATTATAGTGATTTTCTATGTATGCGTAAAAATGTGGACTATTTTCTTTAGTTAGTAGTAATTGTTAATTAGTTACTAGTTGTTTAAAAACGTTCTTTAGCAACTGGTTAGTTACTCATTTATTATTTTCAATAATTAAGAATTAGATATTTGTTATTACTTTTAGCGATATTCTTCTTTGTTATCGAATTAGGTATCCATTGTATTTAAGATACCCCATATTTACATAAAAATAATCAGAATGAACCGCAATTTTTAGTCTGGCATTTGCTCATTAGCTGCTATTTCTTTAATAAAAGACCTCAGCTACTAGCTCTGTAATGTCGCCTTTCAATTACTGGCTCTTTATTAATTCTCTTTAATTATGCTTTTTAATTACTCATTAGTCATTATTTCTCGTTTTCAATAATAGTACATAAAACATTTAATTAGTCTTTTGGAGATATGTTTCTATGTTATCAAAATGGCAGAAGGGAGGAATTTTCTTTAATAAGAAAAACATTTATATATCATTTTTTTTCAATAAAAGGATATGTTGACACGTTGTAAACACGTTTAATGATAAAAAAATTTTTAAATGTAATTTCAAAAAGAAAATTGTTGCCTTATTTCATTTGTGGGTGTATTATAACCGCCTTCTATAGTATATTATCGAATGATATTGCAAATTGTTAGTTTCTAAAAATAATTTATGTTTAGGAATAATTCATATATAAGTTTGCCCGTTTGGAGTCAATAAAGATTAACATCAAAAAACAATAAATAGATTGACATTGGATTTATAAAATAATGTTTTTGTTTAACTGAGATAAAATTACTTATATATCCATAATAAAAGGGATAATATGAAAAAGAAAGGAAAAAAACATAAAAATGAATTTTCCACAATATAAAATTTGAAAAAAATATATGCAAATCTGATATATAAATTAGAATAAAAAGGGTTTTACAATCACGATGATAATAGGAGTCGTTTTATCATGTTTGCGGCAAATGAGATTGATGATTATAAATACATCCTTTGGTTAGAAAGAGCATAAATATGAAAACAATTTTATAGACTGACATAATAGTTTATTCTCTTTTTTTATAAACACATTCCGTTATTTAAACAAGTTAAGAACATATTTTATATCTTCAAAATTATTTTGAAAAATATTAGATATTTTTATCTTTAGTTTTTATACGAGGAAATAGAAAATTGGAAAAGTGGATGCAAATAAAAATACAATATTTCTTGGTATTTTATCTACATTGTTCCTTATATTTATTTTTAAAAGTAAATCATTTTAAATATTGACAAAATATGTTATTCACACATAAACATTTTAAATATTCTTGATAAAATATAAAGAAAAAAAGAAAGCATCTAATATATGTCAACAAAAAGAAAATATTTCCTGTATCGAAATTTGCCAGTAGGCAGACGGTCTTGGCCTCCCATGGGTCTATTACGCCAATGAAGAAGAAGACAAAATATTTATCCTTCACACATAATATCCAAGTATTTATTTGACAAAAAGTAATAAGTAAAACTATAAATGCTGTTCAATAATATTAATTCAAATATTAAAAATAATATTTCTTAAATAGGTGTATACTTATTACATTCTTACAATCAAGAATAACATTTGATTTAAGATTTTGTGTTTTATTTCTGAAAGACTTTGCATTTATTTGCTGAAAGCATTAATAACATAGAGAGAACTAACATTTTGCTGAAAATATCAAATGGGTTTCTTTAAGTTCGCTATGTATTGACCAGCAAAAAAAAAAAAAAAAAAAAAAAAAAAGAATTAATCCCTATATATATCTTGTTCAAATTTTCAATCGTTAATAAAATGCTTTTCATTCATGCTCTCAGGTTCAAATACATTATTTTTGAACTTGTAGTGGATGACACTTGATGTTAATACAGTTTTTTCAAATATTAATTCAATAATTAAATTTAATCAATTAATTTTAGTTTTTTTAGAATTAAGTTGTATATATTTACATGGCACCAGATAAACTTAAAAAAATGAATTAATTTTAATTATAAAGGACTTTCTGCAATATAATGAAAAAAAGTAGGAAATGACTTAAAAATTTTTTTATATATTACTTGTTTAGATTTCAGTTAACCAGAAAAGAATCACACAGAATTGTAAATAAACTTTTCAAAATTTTTAACCAATTAAGAATTTCATCCTATCAATTTTACTTTTTATTTATATGATTAACAATTTTTCTTCCTTATGGTTGGAATTTATTCTATATCAAATGCAAGAAATAAGTTCTCAAAGTCCTTGGCTGTTATTAACGCCACTACAAAAAACCAAATCATCCATATTTTAATCTATATTCGACAGAATTTAATTGTGCTGTGTTTTGTTCCTTATTTAATAAGAAATATTTTTTACAAGGGATACCAACCTGAAAATTGACGAAAAATGTTTTTTCAAATAATACCGCATTTCTTATTACTGTAAAATTTCCTTGCTATCATTACAAAAATGTTTAAGTTTGGTGATGCTCTAATCTGGTTTAATGTATAATTTACGTGTAAACAAAAAATATGAAACACTGATAAAACTGAGAAATCATAAATAACACCAAGTTTGTCTTTAAATCTACCAATTAATTATAATTACGTATTTATTAACATGCTTAACAAATATGAAAACCTCCTCAATCTAGAACACATTTATGTGTGCAGGCAAATTTCTGTTTTATTGTTAATAATGAATTTATAAAGCATTTAAAAACCTAAACTTTTTAAGATGGAGTTTTTTAAAAAAATTTGTTCATCGTTTTGTACTAAACATTTGTGTATATAAATGCAGCGAATCTATTTGATGGAATCCTTCGAAGATGAATGCTGAGGTTTGTTTAAAGTATGCGACTGTTACAAATATTTTTAGTTTAAAAAACAACAACTATAATCACAACTATAATCAGTAAGAATATATTAGTAAGATCTATTATAGTAATATACATAATTACACTTTTATATTAATTTAAAATACTAATAGAATTTAAAATACTAATCAGAAAACATATATTCTAGTCCTTCTCATTCTAATTTAACAACAAAAGTTTTCAATCATGCAGTAAGAAACATTTTCAAAAGCATATGGTTTATTTGTACTGATCTGACAACATTTCTGAACAATGTGCATTCACTCACTATAGAACCGTGATCTAATTATGGTACAAATTTATTATTGTCACATTTAATAACATGTTCAAAGCACTCAGTTTGAAACTATTTTAGTTCAACTTGTTATAATCTGATAAAGGAAGCCAGAAAATAGATGTAATAAGTTTTAGAATTTGACAATTTGGTTTGGCAGTGAAAATTAAATCAAATAATTCCCGGAGCTATTGTCAATCGAAAATTTTCCTCATTCATTTATTCTGTATTACTCTAAGGCGATGGTACTAATTAAGTAGTTCAGTATTCACATTAATGTTGGATGCAGGTGTGTGTGGAAAATGTTTATTCACTTCTTGAAAGAGTTATATGTACTATATTATGGACATGTCACATTCAAATACTGTTACAATTCACTATATATTAATGCATTTTATTTACTTTCTATAAAATTTCTTTTCTTATTAATACACTGCGTCATTTTTTAATGTTCGCATGTCTCTGTCTACATGAAACTCTATCTACACTACTCTGTCTTACTTTTTAATTTGCTTTTAGTTAACTGCTTCTAGTTGTGAAAAAATAATTCCCAGAGCTATATATATATATACGAGAGTAAAGTGAAAAGTTCTCAGCCTGACACAGAGATGGAGCACCAATAAGCAAAAATTTATGTTTCCTGCCTGGGTGCACGTGTCGTTAGTTCGTATGACAAATTCCAACTGGTTCTCTCAATTAGTTTGTTTCACGAATTTTTGTATTAGACGTCTTGCGTGTTTTTCGTTAAAATCAATAAACTTAAATATCGTGCGGACATAAATTTCTTCGTTTCGGATGGATTAACCCCTAAGGAAATTCATCCGAAGTTGACAAAAGTTTACGGGGACTCTGCTCCTTCCATGTCAACCATTAAAAAAAGGACAGCTGAAATTAAGCCCCGTCGCACATCACTCGAAGATAACCCACGTGAAGGACGGCCAAAATAAAATGGTTAAATGGTACAATGGTTAAAAATGGTTACATATTTAATTAATTTAAATCAATCTAATTCAACTTTGACTATATTTTAATATTTGAGTATAATTTCGAAATTTTGAAATAATTAGAACATAAAAATATATAGCATATAAACCTATTATTTTTAAATTGCTAGTTACTGGAAATAATATCCTTTTTAATGTCCATCTTAAGCAATTTCATTGAATTCAATTTATATTTTAATTTTTTTTCAAAATATTAGTTTGGTGTTCAGTTATATGTAAATAACAGATAATTAATGCTAATTTTAATAAGAATTCTGAAAAATTTATCTTTTTTTTGTTACATTTCTGTTATTGCAGTCGATTTTGTCTTAATATAAAAATAGTTGTGTTTGAGAACTACAATAGTACTACATAAGGAAGCTTAGTACTAATACACTTAAGGAAACTATTTTGTAGGAATAATTGAGTTATAGATGGAGCTGACGATTTGAGGATGATGCATTCTCTTTGCATGTTAAAACTTTTAGTTATTGAGTTATGAGAATATTTTTTATCTAATATTATAAATTAATTTATGATCCTAATCTGAAAGTGAATTTATGTCAATATGATTATAGAGTGTAGTAATATATTTTCTTTTTTGCACATTGTAACATACTTTTTTCTTTAGATTAATCGTTTTATTAATTTTTTCTAAAAAGTTTTATGTTAGTTTTATATGCTACGTTTAGTATATTTTCTTTTATGCTGCTTAGTAATTTATCATGATTATTATTTTAATTTTAATTTTTATTAATTTCTGTCAATTTTTCCCCTGCATTGTTGTACTCTCTCTAAATAATTTCTGAATATTACTTAGTTTTTAAGCCTCATGCCATAATTGTATGGTGCAGAAGGAGACTGCAAGCGGTTAAATAAAAAAATCTCTAATAAATTGAAAAAATCGCTGTACCTCATAGAAAGTGAAAAAACTAAAATAAAAGATAATTTGATCAAATAAATTCATTTGTTGGTCCATTCCGTAAAACTATTCATTTAAATGAAAAAAAAACTTTGAACGTCCGTATAGTAAAAGTTACATCTGGTATCAAATAATTGAATAAGAAAGTGTACATATGAATTTAGATTAAACAGCATTAAAAAAGCCTTTTGTGACAAATCTAAGCTAATTTATATGTATTCTAATGTAAAAACAAGTAATATAAAAAAAAAATAAAAATAAAGTCAATTCCTACTTTTTTCACAGTATATTGCCGAAAGTCCTTTAAAAAATAAGTTTCATTCATTTTTTTAAAGTTTATTTTGCGCCATCTATTGCAGCTATGTTTGCGCCATCTATTGCTATATGCATTTTAAAATTAAAAAAACTAAAATTAATTAATTAAATTTAATTACTGAATTAATATTTAAAAAAACTGTATTAACATCAAGTGTCATTCACTACAAGTTAAAAAAAAATGTTTTGGAACTTGATTGGATGAATAAAAAGCATTTTATTAACGATTGAAAATTTTAACAAGATATATATAGGGAGAGTGTGAGCTAATAGAAGGAATTGAAAAAAAAATGGGTTTCAAGAAAATATCAGAATAAGATGCAATTCGATTGATGTGATATATATGTAGAAAAAAAAAACGATTTACATATAGGATTTACATTATGAAGATGTACATACTATATAACAAGTCAATCAATGAGATGTTTGCCCATTTCTAGACCATATGCAAATTGTATACAGTTTGGCATAGAACGTAAGGATTTGGTTTATATGACACTCTATGGTTATATATTGCCCATTTAGGCTAATTAGAACTGGACCTACAGTTTAATGTGGATTCCGAATCACCAACAAACATAAATGACACCGCCAGAATTAAAACCTGAAACCTGTGGTACCAACAGTAGGAGTACTACCCAATTAGTTATCATGCCCCTGATTGATTCGTAGAGAAGCAGGTGTCATTTAAGGTGTTACTTGCTAACTATGATAGATTACAGAGTTAGATCTGTAAAATCATGCGTTGGACTAATCCAACAAGTGATCAGAATTCAAACATGTTTTTTTTTTTTTTTCAGAAATATACAGGGCTAGATAAAAAAAATCTCTTGCTGGGTTAAGTAATTACTTAACAAGAAAAATACAATATGTAGAAATGATTTCTGTGTACAGGCCGGTGTTATTTTCTTAAACCTGGGTGTCATGAAATGGAGATAAACTCTATAAAGTCCACATACTACATGTTGCTAATAAAACAAAAGGCCAAATAATCAAATGAAATGATCCTTAGAGTGTAAATCCTCGTTGTTGCCCTATGTGAGAGGTGATAGTCAGGTTAGCTTCTCACTGTTGCTCTAAAAGTCCTCTTACCTATCTTCGGTCATCGATACTCACGGCAGATTCAATGAGATAAATATCATTAATTAGGTGAAAACAAATATTGTATTTGAAAGAGATTCAAAATTGGTGAGAGATGTTAGTTAAAATGGATGACTTAAAATATCATCTTGAATTTTTTTAAATGTCCATATTTTCAAAATATTTTTTTATTTCCAGTTGCAGGGTACAGTAAGCAACAAAATAAAAAGAACACGAAGACTATAAAAACAACAACAACAATGAGAAACAAAGGAAATCACATAGTGACATGTTTAGCCCATAAAGGCTCGTTCCCACCGAGGCGAGAGAGGTGAAAATTCAAGAGGCAAGCGAGAAAATTTTTTCGACCCCTTCACAGCGAAACGTCAGAAATAGAGTTACGTCTAGTGAAGTTCCACTTCGAAATGAAAGTTGGTCAACTCAGAGCGGTGCATTTCAAACCGATTTCAGGTTTGGCCTCAGTGGGCACGAGCCTTAAGAGTCCCAGCCTCCCAGTATAGATCATACCCAATAGAGGATATAAGTGCAGTGCAGACAGGAAGCTGGGATGAATCCATGCCCTCTCCCAGATTGCACTGCATTTTGCATTTTGGACTTTCAAATATTCTCATTCGAAAAATGTTTTTTTTTCAATATTATATTAGGAAGTTTGTGTTTGCTTGAATTTTTGAGTTTGTATGTCAATTCTGTTGTCAGTAAATTGCTAATAATATATATCTATTATTGAAGGAATTTCAATCAAATTATCATGATTACACGACTTCTATTAGGCAATGATCTGATAAGTACAAAAAAAAACTAAAAGTATTTTGATCTATCACCCAAATTATCTGAATTTAACAAATATTTCAATATCGTTTATCACACTACTTAAATTTAACGTTGAATAAATTCAGCTCAGAAATGAAAAAGAAAAGTTGAAAAAGTTACTATAACTAATTCAAATATATTTTTTACAAAAAGGTGACTTTAATCTAAATTAAAAAAAAAATGTTCATATTTAAATAATGTCTAGACTATTAAAAGTTATTTTAATTAATTTCAACATTTATCGATTTAAAGAAAGATTTAATTGGACTTCTACGAGTGAAATGTCTTTACTTGTTTATTGTACACCAGTGGTATCAAACAGATATTGATAGAGAGAGAAGTACCAGACACTTATTGAGTAAACTTACTCGAGTAGACGATCTCACTTATATTTCAAACGAAGATCTTCCAGTTAATATCATTTAAAACACCATTCCAGCACTTTAATGTCTTAACATAGCATTTCCGGGAAGTTTCTTTTTCCTGAAACTGCTCATTTGGGGGCAGGTCGAGATTTTCATTTATCGCCATCTGCCTCTCACTGGTTGCCACAAGACTGCTTATTACGTCTTTTAATACCCTGACTGCGCGTTTCCCTTGAAAATCGCAACCTGTCATAACGAATCCAGGAAGTTCTCTCAATAAAGTAGCTTTTTCTCCTGCAACGAGTAATCAAATCCATGCCTCTGGAAATCTTCGCGCTCTTTAATGTCTAAGGATTGCGATAAGGGAAAATTGCTTTGAGTATTATTGATTCAATTTTCTGTTTTGCTTTATTATTATTATTCTTTTTCTCACACCCTCCATGCCGATAAAAGTGTGGATCCCTTTTTTATTTCTCTCTTCGAAAGTTTCTCAATATATGAATTTTCCATTTCTTTTTTTCTCTCTCTCTCTCTCTGAGATTTCTTGTCAGGAAAGTTGAATGAGGGTTGTCATTAATATTTATCTCATCCAATTTTTTCTCGTGTTTGTTTTAGTATTATGTTTTTGCTTCCATTTTCTTTCAAATGATATCTATTCTATATATCTAGGATATAATTTATTTTGACTTGTTTCTTTTAATTTCCGATGAGGCGCCTCTAATTTTAATATGTATATGAATATCACTAAGTGTCTGAAATTTTTTTGATTATTTTCCACTGAAGAGATTTTTGAAACAACTGAGCTACCACAAAGAATATGTCAAGAGCAATATTCAAATTATTATTGGAAAAGCTGTTTTTTTTTTATTTCACTTTTAATTTCTGTAAAAAATAAAACGTTGGAACAATTATCTTTAAAATGAGAGATTTTTACTTAAAAAAGTATCAAAGAGATAATAAAACACAAATGCAATAAGACACAAATGCATTTTAAATATTTTAGCGGCTTTTCTATGATATGAACAATAAATGTATTATTTGCCGTCATTTCTATGATATGAACAGTAATTGTATTATTTGTCATCTTTTCTATGATATGAACAATAAATGTGTCATTTGCCATCTCTTAGCTGATATGAACAATAAATGTATTATTTGCCATCTCTCCAATTGTATAAACAATAAATGTATTATTTGACATCTTTTTTATGATATGAACAATAAAGGTATTATTTGCCGTCATTCTACTTATACAAATATTTTTTTTTCTAAATTCATCTTTAGATCTTAAGGTTTTAAAAAAATAACAAACACATCTTTATCAAAATATTTTTTACAAAAAGTTTACTTTAATCTAAACTTAAAAAAATAAATTTTAATATTTAAATAACGTATAGACTATTAAAAGTTATTTTATGTAATTTCAACATTTATTTATTGAAAGAAAGATTTAATTGGACTTCTAAGAGTGAAATGTTTTTACTTGTTTATTGTACACCAGTGGTATCAAACAGATACTGCTAAAGACAGGTACCAGTACACTTATTAAGTAAACTTACTACAGAAGACGATTTTATCTCATATTTCAAATGAAGATCTTCCAACTAATATCATTTTAAAACACCATTCCGGCATTTAAATGTCTTAATATAGCCCTTTCCGGAAGTTTCTTTGGCCTGAAACTGCTCATTTGGGGGCAAGTCGAGATTTTTATTCATCGCCATCTGCCTCTTGCTGGTTGCCACGAGACTGCTTATTACGTCTTTTAATACCCTAACTGCGCGTTTCTTTCCAAAATCGCAACCTGTCAGAACGAATCAGGAAGTTCTCTCAATAAAGTCGCTTTTTCCACTGCATCAAGTAATCAAATCCATGCCTCTGGCAATTTTCTCCGCTCTTTAATGTGCAAGGATTGCGATAAGGGAAAATTGCTTTGAGTATTATTGAATCAATTTTCTATTTTGTTTTTATTATTATTCTTTTTCTCACACCCTCCATGCCAATAAAAGCGTGGGTCCCTATTTTAATTCTCTCTTTGAAAGTTTCTCAATATGTGAATTTTTCATTTTTTCTCTCACTGATATTTCTTGTCAGGAAAGTTGAATGAGGGTTGTCATTAATATTTAGCTCATCAAAGTGTTTCTTTTTTGTTTTAGTATCATTTTTTCTACTTCTATTTTTTCTCAACAAATATCTTTTCCATATATATGTCGAACACAATATATTTTGATTTGTTTCTTTTTATTTCCGATGAGGCGTCTCTACTTTTAATATGTTTCTCGGTAGAATGTTTATTTAGATGGAGAATATCAATACGTTTCTGAAATTTCCTCGATTATTTTTCAGTGAAGCGATTTTTCAAAGAGCTGAAAGTACCGGGGGAGAATATGTCAAAAGCAATTTTCAAATTAAGGTTGCTAAATCAGTTTTTTTTTTCACTTTTAATTTCTGCAAAAAAGGAAAACTCTAGAATAATTATCTTCTTTAAAATAAGAGATTTTTGCTTAATAATTTCTGAAGGGGTAATAACATATCAATGCAAAAATTTATGCAGAAGAACTTTTTTCATCATATATATTATATTTAATATTTCAATTGTTTTTTATGATATGAGCAATAAAAGTATTATCTAACATCTCTTCTATGATATGAAAAATAAATGTATTATTTGCTATTTCTATGATATGAACTATAAATGTATTATTAGCCGTTATTCTACTTAAACAAATATTTTTTTTTCTAAATTCATCTTTAGATCTGTAGGTTTTAAAAAAATAACCAACACATAAAGATGTGTTCGTTATTTTTATGTAAATAACTTTTACAAAAAAGTGACTTTAATCTAAAATTTAATATTTAAATAATGCCTAGACTATTAAAAGTTATTTGAATAAATTTCCACATTTATTTATTTAACGAAATATTTAATTCAACTTCTACGAGTGAAATCTCTTTACTTGTTTATAGTACACCAGTGGTATCAAACAGATATTGCTAGAGAGAGGTACCAGTACACTTATTAAGTAAACTTACTTGAGTAGACGATCTGATCGGATATTTAAAATGAATATCTTCCAACTAATACCGTTATAAAAAGCCATTCCAGCATTTAAATGTCTTAATATAGTCTTCTCCGGAAAGTTTCTTTTTCCTGAAACTGCTCATTTGGGGGCAAGTCGAGATTTATATTTACCGCCATCTGTCTCTCACTGGCTGCCACGAGACTGCTTATTACGTCTTTTAATACCCTAACTGCGCGTTTCCCTTGAAAATCGCAACCTGTCAGAACGAATTCAGGAAGTTCTCTCAATAAAGTCGCTTTTTCCGCAGCATTGAGTAATCAAATCCATGCCTCTGGCAATTTTCTGCGCTCTTTAATGTGTAAGGATTGCGATAAGGGAAAATTGCTTTGAGTATTATTGATTCAATTTTCTGTTTTGCTTTATTATTATTATTCTTTTTCTCACACCCTCCATGCCAATAAATGTGTGGGTCCCTTTTTTTATTTCTCTCTTTGAAAGTTTCTTAATATATGAATTTTTCATTTTTTTCTCTCTCTCTATCTCTGAGTTTTCTTGTCTGGAAAGTTGAATGAGGGTTTCATTAATATTTATCTCATCCAAGTTTTTCTTCTGTTTGGTTTAGTATCATTTTTTGCTCGAAAGATATCTTTTTCATATATCTCGGATATAATTTATTTTGACTTGTTTCTTTTTATTTCCAATGAGGCGTCTCTAATTTTAATATGTTTCTCGGTTGAATGTTTATTTAGATGGAGAATATCAATAAGTGTCTGAAAATTCCTCGATTATTTTTATGTGAGGAGATTTTTCAAACAGCTGATGCTACCAGCGGAGAATGTGTCAAAAAGAATTTTCAAATTAATATTGCCTAAGCAGTTATTTTTTATTTCACAATTATTTTCTGCCAAAACATAAAACTTTAGAATAATTATCTTTTTTTGTTAATTAGATACTTTTACATAAAAATTACTAAAGGAATAATAGTAAAAAAATACAATAATTTATGCCGAAGAATTGTTTTGCATCATATATATCATTTTAAATATTTTAATTGCTTTTCTATCATATGAACAATAAATGTATTATTTGCCTTTCTTTGATATGAAAAATATCTTTTCTATGATATGAACAATGAATGCATGATTTGCCATCTTTTCTATGATATCAACTGTAAATGTATCATTTGCCATATTTTATATATGAACAATAAATTTATTATTTGCCGTTATTTTACTTAAACAAATAATTTTTTTCCAAATTCCCCTTTTAGATCTTTAATTTTTAAAAACATAACAAACACATCTTCATCAAAACATCTTTTACAAAAAGTTGACTTTAATCTAAACCTAAAAAATAAATTTTAACATTTAAATAATGTCTAGAATATTAAAAGTTATTTTAATTAATTTCAACATTTATTTATTTAAAGAAAGATTTAATTCGTCTTCTGAACGAGTGAAATGTCTTTACTTGTTTATTGTACACCAGTGGTATCAAACAGATATTGCTGGAGAGAGGTACCAGTAAACTTAATCCAGTAGACGTTCTCACCTGATATTTCAAATGAAGGTCTTCCAACTAATATCATTTTAAAATGCCATTCCGGTATTTAAATGTCTTAATATAGCATTTTCCGGGAAGTTTCTTTTTCCCGAAACTGCTCATTTGGGGGCAAGTCGAGATTTTTATTTATCGCCATTTGCCTCTCACTGGTTGCCACGAGACTGCTTATTACGTCTTTTAATACCCTAACGGCGCTTTTCCCTTGAAAATCGCAACCTGTCAGAACGAATCTAGGAAGTTCTCTCAATAAAGTCGCTTTTTCCACTGCATCGAGTAATCAAATCCATGCCTCTGGCAATTTTCTGCGCTCTTTAATGTTTAAAGATTGCAATAAGGGAAAATTTCTTTGAGTATTATTGATTCAATTTTCCATTTTGCTTTATTTTTAGTATTCTTTTTCTCACGCCCTCCATGCCAATAAAAGTGTGGGTCCCTTTTTTATTTATCTCTTTGAAAGTTTCTCAATATATGAATTTTTCGTTTTTTTCTGTCTCTCTCTCTCTCTGATATTTCTTTTAGGAAAGTTGAATGAGGGTTGTCATTAATATTTATCTCATCCAAGTTTTTCTTGTGTTTGTTTTAGTATCTTGTTTTTGTGCTTCCCTTTTCTCTCAAATGATATCTTTTCCAGATATCTCGGATATAATTTATTTTGACTTGTTTCATTTTATTTCCGATGAGGCGTCTCTAATTTTAATATGTTTTTCGGTTGAATGTTTATTTAGATGGAGATTATCAATAAGTGTCTGAAATTTTCTCGATTACTTTAAATTGAGGAGATTTTTGAAAAAACTGAGCTACCGGGGGAGAATATGTCAAAAACAATTTTAAAATTAATATTGCTAACGCAGATATTTTTTTATTTTGCTTTAAATTTCTGCAAAAAATAAAACTCTTTATTAAAAATGAGAGAATTTGACTTAAAAATTATTAAAGGGCTAATAAGATACAAATGCAATATTTTGTGCAGAAAAATATTTTGCATTGTATATATTATTTAATTTTTTTAATGGCATTTCTACGATATGAACAATAAATGTATTATTTGCTATTATTCTGCGTAAACAAATAGTTTTTGCTCTAAATTCATCTTTAGATCTTAAGGTTTTAGAAAGATAACAAACACTTCTATATCAAATCATCTTTCACAAAAATTTGACTTTAATCTAAATAAAAAAAAAATTAAATTTTAATATTTAAATAATGTCTAGACTATTAAAAGTTATTGTAAGTAATTTCAACATTTATTTATTTAAAGAAAGATTTTATTGGACTTCTACGCGCAGATTGTTTTTACTAGTTTATTCTGCACCCGTGACATCAAACAGATATTGCTAGAGAGCGGTATCAGTACACTTATTAAGAAAACTTACTGCAGTAGACGATCTCATATGATATTTCAAAAGAAGCTCTTCCAACTAATATCATTTTAAAACACCATTCCAGCATTTAAATTTCTTAATATAGCCCTTTCCGGGAAGTTTCTTTTTCCTGAAACTGCACATTTGGGGGCAAGTTGAGATTTTTATTTATCACAATCTGCCTCCTAGTGGTTGCCTCGAGACTGATTATTAAGTCTTTTAATACCGTAACTGCGCGTTTCCTTGAAATTCGCAACCTGTCATAACGAATCCAGGAAGTTCTCTCAGTAAAGTCGCTTTTTCCACAGCATCGAGTAATCAAATCCATGCCTCTAGCAATTTTCTGCTCTCTTTACTGTGCAAGGATTGCGATAAGTGGAAATTGCTTTGAGTATTATTGATTCAATTTTCCATTTTGCTTTATTTTTAGTATTCTTTTTCACACGCCCTCCATGCCAATAAAAGTGTGGGTCCCTTTTTTATTTATCTCTTTGAAAGTTTCTCAATATATGAATTTTTCCTTTTTTTTCTCTCTCTCTGAGATTTCTTGTCCGGAAAGTTGAATGAGGGTTGTCCTTAATATTCTCCTCATCCCAGTTTTTCTTGTGTTTGTTTTAGTATCATTTTTTTGCTTCCATTTTCTTTCAAATGTTATCTTTTCTATATATCACGGATATAATTTGTTTTGACTTGTTTCTTTTAATTTCCGATGAGGCGCCTCTAATTTTAATATGTATATGAATATCAATAAGTGTCTGAAATTTTTTCGATTATTTTCCACTGAAGAGATTTTTGAAACAACTGAACTACCGCAAAGAATATGTCAAAAGCAATTTTCGAATTATTATTGTAAAAGCTGTTTTTTTATTTCAGTTTTAATTTCTGTAAAAAGTAAAACGTTGGAACAATTATCTTTAAAATGAGAGATTTTTACTTTAAAACGTATTAAAGGGATAATAAAACACAAATGCAGTTTTAAATATTTTAGTGGCTTTTCTATGATATAAACAAAAAATGTATTATTTGCCATCTTTTCTATGATATGAAAAATGAATGTATTATTGGCCATTATTCCATATAAACAAATAATTTTTAATCCCAGTTGTAGTTTGTTTGATTTGTTACGTGTGACTGATATCTTTGTTTAAAAATACATCCATCAGAGCCTTGTCTAGATTGAAAAAAATTTTCAACAATGTTCATTTAATGACAAAAAAATATTTATATAATAAATATCTTCCTTGGAAAAAGTTGCTTTCTATTCAAGACATATCTTTTAGTAAAAAGTTGATTTTAATCTAATTTAAAAAATAAATGTTTATATTTAAATGATGTCTAGACTATTAAAAGTTGTTTTAATTAATTTCAACATTTATTGATTTAAAGAAAGATTTAATTGGACTTCTACGATTGAAATGTATTTACTTGTTTATTGTACACCAGTGGTATCAAACAGATATTGCTAGAGAGAGAGGTACCAGACACTTATTGAGTAAACTTACCACAGTAGACGATGCCATCTGATATTTCAAACGAAGATCTTCCAACTAATATCATTTTAAAACACTATTCCGGCATTTAAATGTCTCAATATAGCCCTTTCCGGGAAGTTTCTTTGGCCTGAAACTGCTCATTTGGGGCAAACAAGATTTTTATTCATCGCCATCTGCCTCTCACTCGTCGCCACGAGACTGCTTATTACGTCTTTTAATACCCTAACTGCGCGTTTTCCTTGAAAATCGCAACCTGTCAGAACGAATTCAGGAAGTTCTCTCAATAAAGTCGCTTTTTCCACTGCATCGAGTAATCAAATCCATGCCTCTGGCAATTTTCCGCGCTCTTTAATGTGCAAGGGTTGCGATAAGGGAAAATTGCTTTGAGTATTATTGATTCAATTTTCTATTTTGCTTTATTATTATTATTCTTTTTCTCACACCTTCCATGCCAATAAAAGTGTGGGTTCTTTTTCATTTCCCTCTTTGAAAGTTTCTCAATATTTGAATTTTTCATTTTTTTTCTCTCTCTCTCTATCTCTGAGATTTCTTGTGAGGAAAGTTGAATGAGGGTTGTCATTAATATTTATCTCATCCAAGTTTTTCTTGTGTTTGTTTTATTATTATTTTTTGGTTTCGATTTTCTCTCAAATGATATGTTTTCCATATATCTCGGATATAATTTATTTTGACTTGTTTCTTTTTTTTCCTGATGAGGCGTCTGTAATTTTAATATGTTTCTCGGTTGAATGTTTATTTAGATGGAGAATATCAATAAGTGTCGGAAATTTCCTCGATTATTTTTCCAATGAAGAGATTTTTCAAAGAGCTGAAACTACCGGGGGAGAATATGTCAAAGCAATTTTCAAGTTAATATTGCCTATGCAGTTTTTTTTTAGTTTTCTTTTAATTTCTGCCAAAAAATAAAACTTTATAATAATTATCTTCTTTGAAATGATCGATTTTTATTTAAAATGCGTAAAGGGTTAATAATATACAAATGCTCTCATTTATGCAAAAGGAGTATTTTATCATATATATCATTTTAAATATTTTAATGGTTTTTGTATGATTTGAACAATAAATGTAATATTACCATCTTCTCTATGATATAAACAATAAATGTATTATTTGCCATCTTCTCTATGCTATGAACAATAAATACATCATTTGACGAATTGATTGAATATATCATCAAATAATTTTTTTTTTTTAAATTCATCTTTGAACCTTTGTTTTAAAAAAATACTACTGTCTTTGCTGTCATCAAAGTTTTTGTTTGTTTGTTTTGTTTGGTGTGACTAATATTACTATTGGAAAAATACACCGATCAGATCCTTGTTTAGATAGAAAATTTTTTTGACAATGTTCATCTTAATGGCAAAAAAAAGATATTATTTAGGCAATAAATACAGAACTATTAGAGAGAGATTCTGTGATATATATATAGCATTTACTATATGTAACATTATATCTTCCAGCTAATAAAAACATTACCTTACACAAGCATTATTTTTTGTGCTCAATTTTGGAAACATCAAAATATTAATACTAAAAATATTTGTTGCGGAAAAAAAGAATTAAATAACTAATGTTCAAAAATCTAATAAATATAACTAATTATAATTTGTTGTAATCAATTTAATATAATAATCACATACACACTCCTGGATAACATTTATTTAAACCACATACCCGGAGCTTTCTGTAATAATTCAGTCTGGAAACACACATTTTTGCTGCACCCATAATTTGTCAAATATTTTTTTTTACAGAAACACTTTGGTTTATTATGCATATTAGAAACAATCACCCGATGGCCGATGAAATGAAATTTTTACCAGGAGGATGTTATCGTTTTTTTTCAATTACGTGCCATATAGGAGAAACAAGAAAAACTTTCACCAGGCCATATGACTGTTAATGTTATACCTCTTACACCTGCTGTTACAACCATGTACCCTTTATGTGAACAAGTTCATAATTTTTACTGGTCCTGTCTTTGACAACATTTTCAAAACTATGCGCGTTTACTCCTTAATCTAATTTAATAAACAAACTTGATTATAAATATAAATAAGAAAAATATTTCAATATGAAGAAAGATTTATAGGAATAAATTACATTTGTGTTAATAGCGTTTAAGTAAAAACCGTGTGATATGTGGCCAATAAGACATCATCCTTTTTTAATTGATATGGTATAATAAATTTAAATTGGTTAAATGGTACTATAGGAAAAAAAGTAATTTTGATTGATTTGCAGAAGAAATGAAATTTAGTGATTGTTTCTGATATTGCATTATTTAAATCATTATAGGAATATTTTTTTCTAATATGAGACGAAAATGTTTTGCAACAGATATAGCTAATGGTATAGTTACGAAGTACTGAGAATGTAAATGTTATATGACTTATTAAACTAATTTTTAAATTTTCTTTTTATGTAGAGTGCTGTAGGAGACAGTAAAACATGAAAAAAAAAAAATTTGGCATATGTTTGATTGATCGTTAAATTTTATTAATGTATAATTCTACATTTAAAAATTGTAATCTTTAAAAATAATTAATCAATTCCATTTAAAAAAAATTTTTTTAATGCAAATTACAACTACGAAAAAATAGGTTGTGCATTTTCATTGAAGACTATTAAAGTAAATGACAATGTATAAACCATAATTCATTTGATTTAATATATTATGTTATTACTTTTTAAGGCATTTACTTAAAATTATTGTTATCTATTATACAGAAATGTATACTCCAGATTTAAATGACAAACACAAGTTATATAACTTATGAAACTGTTTTAGATGTATTTAATATAAATATCTCAAAACCAGATAACAAACCATTACATAAATGTCAGAAAAATATTTTCTTTAAGATGATACATTAAAGAAAAAGGGTTTATTTTTAACTTAGTATTCATATTTTATACAAAAAGATTCTCATTCAATAAGAATTATTCATGTGAATAGAATGCAAAAGAAATGTAATCAAAAACCTTACAACCTCAATTCTAGCAAACTTATTTGCTATAAATTCGATTTACTGCAAAGACACATACATATACACTTTTTATCTGTACTAAATGCATCCTTTTGAACAGAAAATACAGAACAGAAATCCGCGAAACTTAATTACGATCAATTCATCTGCTGGACCACTTGGATGGTTTTCCAATCCATTAGCATTAGTGGATTAGAATGAATTTTGTAATGGACTGCATTTATCAAAAGTTTAAGAAGAGACTGTTTTTTTACAGTGCCTTACAAATCACTTGAATTTGTTGCACCAAAAGCATGGGGACTGTGATAATAAATACCTCAAATATAATGCTTTTATAGAAATTAAGAACTTTCATCTCAAAAATTGTAACATTTAAAAAAAACTACAAATTAGAATTATTAACTTAACATTGGACTATTACAAAGTTTTAATTACAAATCAAATTAAGGTTTAAATTGTAGTATTTTTTATCAACGTGGATACTGTGATAATAAATATAATCTCAAATACATTGCTTTTTTTTAAAAATTAGAAATTTTTATCTCAAAAACTTTACATTTAAAAAAAAAACTAAATTAGTATTTACATTAACTTTATAATAATTCAGTGCTTATTATAAATTTTAAATTAAAAATCAAATTAATTTCTAAACTGTAGAGGATTTTTTATCATATCAAAATTGGTTTTCCGATATCATAAGCATCATATGATTGTGAAAATTATGTAATCGGTAATTTGTAATTTCATTAAAAAAATTTCATCGGATAGATTCGTGAAATATAAATACATAAAAAGCTGGAAACCTTTAGAATTTATTATGTGTGTAAATATAAAAGCCATTTAAAGTACTGGTACTTATATGGCATCTACACACTAATAAATTTTAACATTGAACAAGAAAGTAAAACAATATGTATATTTTGTTTCACTTCTAGTTCGATATTAAAATTTATAAATATAAGTATAATAGTATAATATAAATATAAACATATAAGTAATCCATAAATAACATGATTTATCATAAAGTACATTTTGTAAAAACAAAATTTGAAAATCGTCTTTTTCTTGACCAGTATACTCCTAATCAAGCAAGTTGATGTCCTAATCAAGCACTCAGGTTAATAACGGAGATTTTAGATTTTAAACGATAGAGCATTAAGTTAATTAAAAATATCCGCTGCAACATTTTCATTAGAAATATTGCTCAATAGGCAATCATAAATGGATGTACTTAATGGATGTACGTCGATGGAATCCTAATGGATTACACCGCATGAATAACTTACAAAATACTCATTCCATTTGCAAGTCTAACCAGAAATTATTCCACAAATTTACTACAATCTGTGAAAAAATTTAACTTATGGGTTCTTGATGCTTACATAATTATTAATTTTCATATTCAAGAGTTTTATTAAATACGTGATGTTTATCCAAGATTTAAAATATCGCTTATATGATTTTGATTGATTTTCTTTGAGTAAATTTCTGTAATGAAAATTGAAATGGATGCCATCTTCAAATTTTAAATTAAATAATTTAGAAATATATGTTTTATAAATTATGGAAACCATTAAGGGAAGTTCACTTAAAATTTTAGACAGAAAATAAGGATATTTCCCAAAAACATTTTCAGCAATATCTTAAATAATTTATATTCAGAGTTACACTGATGATAATTATAACTTGCTAAAGATTATTGGAATGAACAGAAAATTCTTATTTGGAATGAAATAAAACTGCTTCAAAATACTTTCTTCCCAAAAGCACAGAAATATAAAGCATTCTTTTATTTTTCAACAAGTACTTGACATGAAACAATTAGCGAATTGCGGTTATGATATAATAAAAAGTATTACTCTTAAAAAACGAATTTCAAGCCCCTTTAACATGATTGAGAGTTAAGCCAAAGTGGAATAGTAACTTCCATATTGAATAAAATAAACGTCTTTTGCGAACAACTAATAAAAGAAGCTAAAATGTCGACCTAGAATCAGTTTCTATCAGTATTTTTTTCCGATACAGAGAAGGCATAGTTTCCAGAATTTACTCAGATTTAACAGACTGCTCAATCGTTAGACTGTTGCATTAGGGATGCACTTTTAAAGATTTCCTTTGAAAGAAACTCAATTCTTCTGGAAGTCTTAATACACCAACCAACCTGTGTGCTCTGAGATTCAAAATTCGATTTTTCTCATGGCCTTGTACTTAAACCGAATCCAGTTTCTAATTTAAAGCAGGGACCAGCCGCCAGGGATTTTTTTTAAATCTGCGAACTTAACGTAATTTAAGGTGACAGGAAGCTATCTTCAATGAAATGCCCAATGCATCCATCCATGTACGAATTACTGGAAGACAACATGTAGGTTAGAAAGAGTTCAGAAAAAAGAAGTGTACAGAAAAGAAGAAAAACTGAAATAGAACAAAAAAAAAAATGGTAGAAGGAATCCGTGACGCAGAAATTCCTCGGACACCTTAGAGGAAGGAGGGCATGGTTAAAAAAAATTACGTAACAAGAATTTAAAGAGGCAATTTCCTATCCGAAATTACTTTAGCGGGGTATTTTTTCTCCCATTTGGTGTTAAAAAAGAACATTTTTTGTTCAGGACCATTTAGTGTTGCGAAAGCACGCAGGTATGGGGCTTCAGGAGCTAATTTTCTTCAATCTAGTCGAGCCAAATGAGGTCATTTTAGAAGGTCTGAAATTGTTTTATATGTGAAATCCCATTTTTATTCCTTATGGTAGCTTACGAGGAAGAAAAATTAAGTGTTAAAGCACTCGGTGAGAAATAGGAACTCGCATCAATGTTGAAGTTATTTAAGTAGAAAACTCCTACACAATTTAGCAAGGAAATGTTAGGGAAATTTAATTATTGAAATAAGAAAAATATAGCCTTCCTGTATAACTATGCCAACTAGAAGTTTATAATGGCTAATTGTAGAATAAAATCGACCTATAATTAAAAGTTCTTTAAGTGCTTAGGAAAGTTCTTACTAAATTATTTAATGGTTTAATCAAGTTAATTTTGTTTAATTAGCGCATCATGTTTAGAAATACTTTTAAGCAATATTAGTTAATATTTTTATTTCCTTTTAATTATTCTTTCATTCTCTTTATTTTTCTATTTTCAAGAAATTAAAATTGTTTTGTTACTAATTCCATTAAATGCATTTTTAGCAATGTTTTTATGCCGAGGATGTTTATTTCCTAATCATTCCTAGTTACTTATTTAATAAACATTTTCGAAACACTATTTTACACTCCTCAATTTTAAATGTTAAACCAAACTTAACTAAAAAAAAATTATATCACAATTAATTTGCGAATGTGTTGTAATACATTATTGTAATACAACTGTACTGTATAATATTAAAATTTAGAATAATAATATTCTAAATTTTAAATATTTGACAGTATTATTTTAAGGGTTGCTTTTTTTTAGCTGCTTTGTTTTTTTTTGTTGCCAAAATCCCATTTAGAACTTCACATGTTATTGAAAGATTAATCAATAATGCAGAGTTATTGTCTAACTTTTATAAACGATAACTTGTCAAAATATTGATTGTAAATTTCTATTTAAAAGTGCAGTATATATATATGAAATAAATAAATTTCTCATATATGTCAGATGACTTGTGCTTGGAAAAATATGTAAATAAACATGGATATTTAATAATTGATTGGAATAATAAAAATACACCGGCAAATTAAATTTTTTACTTAACAGAAAATGAAATCTTCATCGTGAATGAAATATTCATCATGTGCAATGTGTAGCAAAGAAAGTTTACGTAATTACACTGTAGAAGTATATGAATCATTTATTATAATATGCTGAAAATAGTTTATTATAATCAACAAAACTTTGGTATTTCAACAATTAATGTAATACCTGTATTGTTGGCGAATGAAATTGATAGAACAAAGGATTGAATGAAATGAATATTTTGCGTCAATAAGATATTGTTGATCGTTATACTTGTTGCTAACGTCAGTAGCGAAAATTTGCAGATGAACCAAAATTTCAAAACAGAATGGATATTAATTATCATGAAAATATTGTAAATGAAAATATTTTTTTTTTTTTGTTTTTACCCAAATAACAAGTGGGCTGAAAAGTTCGTAGGCTGACACATAGATGGCGCTACTAGTATTAAATCCATATGATTTTTAGTTAGCCCTAACCTTCAAAAGACACGTATATTAATTCGACAGCTGTTGCACTATTAGCGCCATTTATGTGTCAGCCTATGAACCTTTCAGCCCCCTGTTACAATGTCATATGTACTAAATTTTTCATCCGTGTGAATCCGGATTAGAATAGCCTCACTGTAGCTTATGCATGTCACAAAGGCGACTAAAATAGGTACCAGTGCCCGGGGGTATAACCGGGATGAGGTAAAGTCAGACTACTCTCTTTGGGTGCCCCTTGTCTTTGCAAAAAACAAAAAGAATCTGCAATTTTACCATTTATCATGACTCGTCGACTGCACACGGCTTCGTGCACTTGGTCTAGATCTTGCTGTCGACCAAGTGGGATGAGAAACAACATCTCCCAAAATCCCCAGCATATGATACTCAACCCATAAGAGAAAATATATATTTGTGTTGCTTATATAATGATAATGAAAATAAGAAAACAATTCTAATAACTGTATGTAAAAAGAAAATATAGAGTTGATAAAATTATATTATTTGTTTTACCGCTGTAATATAATAGTATAAGTAATATCAATCTTTAAAATTAAAATTAAAAAAATATAAGTAATAGTAATTTTTAAATTAAATGAATTTCAAAGCTGATTCTAAAGTTGAAATTTTCTCAGCTGCCAAAACATATATTTTCAGTAAACTGGTTGATTAAATATATGACATAGAAAGAAAAAAAAAAACCCGCAAAATTCTGCTTTAAAAAGGCCAAAAGTATTTTTTATTTCAACATGTAGATGATAGATTGTAGTTGACCACGGTAATGGTCCATTGAAAATATTCAAGAACATGATTTACTCATTCACCGAATTTTACAGAATTCAATCTTTTTTTTTCTTCATCAACTTAAACTTCACTAAAAACGTCCTACTCAAGAAAAAAGTATTTCTTAAGGAACTGAAGAATTCCTGAAAGTTTATTTTAAGCATTACATGTCAAGATGATGAATGAATATTTTTTATATATGCTTCAATCAATCCTTCCATGTAACCAAATGTACACTATTAACCTTACTGATGCAAGTAGTCAGTAAAGGCGTACTAAAATAATGATTATAGTGTAGAAAAGAAATGCAAATATGAAAAAATTAAAAATAATAAAATATATTATAAAATATCAAAAAATCAACAAAATTATTAAGGCGTATTAGAAAAAAAAATGTTTAGAATGTCGATAATTAGGTAAATAAAAATTTTTGGCACAATGTTCAGTAATTGACTCATACAGAATTATTGAGTTCGAAACCCATCAAGAGATAATAATGACATAAATGAATATTGATGTGATATTTCGTTTGATAAATATCTAAAATATCTAAATTATCGTTAGATAAATATCTAAAAGGAACTGAAACAAAATTATAGGTAAACCTTACTGATGTAAATATTCTACAAAGTGTACCAAAATAATGATTATAGTTTGGAAAAGAACATAAATATGAAAAAAATTAAAATAATAAAGTATAATACACAACATTATAAAAAACTAACAAAATTATTAAAAGCGCATTAGAAAAAAATATGTAGAATATAGATATTGTTTAAATATAAATTTGTGGAACAATGTTGAATAATTGACTCCTACAGAATTCGTGATTTCGTATACCATCAAGAGATAAAAATGACATAAACGAATATTGACTGTAATATTTATTTTAAGATAAAAATCTACACTGGACTTTAACACAATTATAGTTAAACAACCTACTTCAAGCAAATAGAATTTGTGGCGCAATGTTCAATAATTGATTCATACAGAATACATAAGTTCGAAGCCCATCAAGGGGTAATAATGATATAAACGAATATTAACTGTGATATTTTGTTGAGATAAATATCTACATTAATTTAAAAAAAAATATAGTTAAACAAGTTTTTCCAAGTAAATAGAATGTAATTTTAATTAACCTCTTTTCGGTAAGATGAGTCTCACAAAATACTTGATCATTTTCTAAGGAAAACATGTTTCTTTTTGTTCAATTGGAATTACTGCTGTTACTGGCTTTCTTTTGTTGATGCTACAAGTTAAGGCCTCATTGATTGCCTAAAATCCTCAAAGAAAATAATTTCTCACAAATGAGTGCTTGAACAATGAAATCCGACTGTTCGTTAATAAAGAAAGACACTTTTGTTTCGCGCAACCTATACCCGGAAGAAGATATCCGGATAATCCTGCGCAACACCCCAATATCTATTGATGGTCCCTTTTATTCCTGCAATTTTTCCAGTTTTCTTGCCCGTGTCCTTCTCAGACCAATTATTTCTTCACCATTGTTCGCTGAAAAAAAAAACGTGCCCTCGGAATTTCACCACACAGAGTGGAAGAAAATAATAACCCAAGAAATAAATAAATCCTACCAAAGAAATAAACATAAAAACCTCCTAACGAAGAAGAGATAAATGAAAAGAAAAAGAAAAAATCCAAGGCCCTCCGAATTTTCGTTCCGCTTTGTTGGAAGAGACGTAATGACACGAGACGTATTATATTAATCTAAAAACTGTCAAGATATATCTCCTAACAAGCATGGCAGAAGGAGATTCTCACATTTATTCTTTTCTTTTTTATTTCTTCTTCTATTTTTTCGTCAAGGGGAACGTTGCCTTCAACGCTACCAACCTTCTAAAGACAAGTACACATCTTGAAGCTGTTGGACGTTGAAAATTTCGTAATGAAAAGAAAACACACATTTAAAAAAAAAAAAAATTAAAACAGCTTCTCAAAAATTATGCAAACATGTCTGTGGAAAAAGAAATGTATACTTTAACAGGTTAAAAATTAAATAGTACATTTATGTTGATAAAATAGAGCAGCACTAGTAGAAGGTTCTTTAAAGCGGAAGAATATAGAATATCTACATTATGTGTCTTCTTCAGTAAAAGTGTGTTTAATTATGTAACTTTTATAGCAGTTAAAAAAGTTTTTATTTGAACAGTGTGCACTTTCACGATATTTTTTTTTGTTTAATTAACAGCAATAAAAGATAATGTTTAAAATAGGCACAATTTATCATTTAAATTGAACTAGAGTTAAGATAACCTGCTTTAAAAGTTGTTAATGAGTTATTTTAGATATAGGTATTCAAAATTATTTAAAATTTATTTACTTTGGAAAATTGCATTATAATTATATTTAAAAATAATACCCACATTTATACTTTATAAAAGATAATTCAGATCTTTTTTTGTTTTTATATTTTTCAATTAAACAATGAATTTAACTAGAAAAGGGACATATTTAAACTATGACTTAACATTAAAAAATTACAAAACAGACAGTGAAGTAAAATAATCCTGTTAAAATATCTTTGAATTAAAAATATTTTTACACTATTATGTAGTTTAACACTTGTTTTCATATTAAATTAATTCTGTGCATTGAATGATGAAAAATTTTACTTATTTACTTAGTTTTTCATATATTTCAGCATTTCTGTAGTAGAAATTTGAAATATTGCTGTAAAATATTTTCATAGTAAAGATATTTTAGTTGTAAAAACGTTGTAATTTTTTATATAATTAATAAAGGTTAATTTAAATTAAGCGCAACCAAAGTAATTTATCATGGATAATTGTTTATACTGTGCAATGATGAAATATTTAAAGTTAATTTAGCGCGATTAACTAGAAATTTCTATGAGACTTATAATGTACATAGAGATCTAATGGAGCAATTATAATTACATAAAACTTGATTTTTAAGAAACAAAATGTGTCATGAAGTTATAAATTCTTTCATGTTATAAATTCCACTTCGACAATTATCATTTTTATGATTGTTTGTGTTATAGCAAATACCAGTTTATATTGATTTCCTCAGTAAAGAGCACTTTGGAAATTCAAACAATTTAAGAAATGATTTATTTCATTTTAAAAGCAAAATATATGTATTAAATAATAAAATTTTATACATATCTTTTATTCTTCGAGGAGATTACCAAGTAACTATGAATGGATAAGATTAAATGAATAGGATATTTACCAATATGATGAACAGCAAATTATATGCGGCTGTACAAAATGAGCATATTGCTTAGAGATTTACGAATAGAGGATGTTAGGGATTTAAAGATATTTGCTGCTATTTCATAAATGATTTACATATAGAGATTAATTGTTTGTCAGCTAACACCTGAGAACACAGCTTTTGATGCAGAAGAAGTTCTTTATTAAATTGTTCGAAACTCCGTAGTTTTGTTAAATGAGATACATTGAATTCACCGCACTCTAATTGCGATATTTAATATGCTTCCGTAAAGATTAAGAAGATTAAGATACGTAAGGGAAAGAAACATTTCCCACCAGAATATTATTAATCATGAATAGATTTTATTTATCATAGTCGAAAACGAATTCATGGTATATTTGTGTTTTATTTCATACAAACACATTGTTATATTTACTTATGATTTTGTTTAAAAATGGTAATATTCAAATTACATGAGAATTCTTGTCTTATTGCATTATACTGTTTACATTTTTTAAAAATAGAATAAATTTAGATACGTTTTTTTACTTCGTTTCTTGATGTTTATAAATTAAAATTTTTTGGGGAGAATTTAAAGACAAATTATTTGCGCAAAAACCTGAATATTTCTTATGAATAGTTTAATTTTGTTTATACTTTATTGATATATAATGATTTTTCTACTTGCGTAATGATATGATATTTTTAACGAATTTAAAATGATCAACGTTAAAGAATACCGTATTTAAACATAAGGATTTTGCATGATTATCTTCGATAATAACTAAAGCTATGGATTAATTAAAAACAACTAGTTACCTGAAATTTTTAATAACTTAAAAATATTTTCAACAAAATTTTGTAAAGTATTTTTCATAATTTATAGGAGAAGTTAGCAAAGCTATTATTGTTTACAATGTTAAATATTATTTGATTTTTATCATTATGATAAATAAATTGAGATTTTTTTTTGATACATTTTTGAGTTAAATTCTTCTTTGTGGCAATACATGTATTGCAATTGGCAAATACTAATTGTTTTAATTTAGTGAATTATTAAACAATGAAAATATTTTAAAAAATAGCTTTTAACAAACAGTAACATCAATCTAAAAAACCATGAAGACTTAAATAAATGCACTATATCAAAATAAATATTTCCTCGAAAAAATTAAAGTATTGGAAATATTGAACTAAGCTCACAAGTAAGAGTTAGCTACAATGCTTTAATTGCATATAATAATAATTTCACGTTTTTTGTTTTTAAACAGTTATAAATAGAAATTATAATTAAAACTTTCAGGGTTTTGCATGATTACATTCGATTATAACTAACGCAATAGGTTAAATAAAAAACAACTATTTACTGGTAAAATTTACTTAAAAATAATCTTAAGAAGACTTTTTTAACATGTATTTTTAATAATTTATAGAAAACGTTTGCAAGGTTATCGCTGCTTACAAAGTACAATATTATTTAATATTATCAATATTAAAAAAAATTTCTTTTTACCACTTTTAGGCAACATATTTCGAAAAGCTTGAAAACAAAAGATAAAAACTTTTAACAAAAAAATAAACAAAAGTGTTTCACCATGTGTTTTGAATCATCGAAAAGTGACTTTATTTATTGCAGTCATTTTATTTCATAGCTGTTAAGGACATGAGCAAAGGAAACCGATTTAAATCCTTGAAGTGTGTGTGGTTTTATTGCAAAACATATTTTTTAAAAAACACCTAACAAAAAGACCCTTTAAAGTACTTTAAAAACACATTCAGAAATTGAAACTCAGTAAATGTAGCATGTGCCAATTTATTACCACTGCCATTTCGCTTACAATGTGTCAGAAAAAACTGTCATCCGGACTTCGTAATTGCAATCATGGGCAATCTTTCTTTTTGTAGTGTTTTATTTCCTCCATACTCTAGTTCTCTTTTTTTCCATTATTAAAAAATACCAGGTGCACGTTATGAGATTGCTACGATGCGAGAAAATGATTGTTTTATTCTTATGAAAAATTCCATTACATACATTTTGAGGAAACGTTTTGAAATAAAAATGGACAGAAATATGACTTTTTCTTTTTATTAAAACAGTTTATTGTGTTTTAAAAATCAAAACCTGAGTTCCATTCATTGGATGAAAACTTTACCAAGCATAATCAAATAACAATATCGGTTTTTCGTGTATGTGTTTTTGTAGCCCTTTTGAATTGTTTCTTATTTATTTAATTCGTCCTTTTTTTTTTTGAATTACTACGTTTAATGAATTATGTAGGAACTGTAATCGAAATTTGCATCTATTTTGAAATGTGTTTATTTCAAAGCAATGTAACTAGGTCAAAAATACAGATTTGTTTCAAAGTTTGAATAAGAAAGCAGGTTTAGTTTATATTCTAAATTTCTATTTTAAACATATTTTATTTAGATATAAAATATTTGAAGCTTCAAATAATATTTATGCTTTTACAAGGTTGGTTGTTTGAGTTAAATACTTATTTGTACAAATTGAAGGTTTGAATAAGTACACTCAATCAAAATATATATTTCCTCAAAACAAATAAAGTAATGCAAATATAGAACTAGGCTCTCAAGTTGGAGTTAGCTACAATGTCAAAACTTTACATATAATAATAATTTCATGTTTATGTTTTTAAACAATTGTAAACAGAAATTATAATTAAAACTTTTGTGATTATAATTATTTTCAATTACAATTAATGTTATAGGTTAATTAAAAAACAACTAGTTACTGGAAATTTTTAGTTACTTAAAAGAAGTTCCAGTAAGTGTTTTTTTTTTTTTTTTTTTTAGTATTTTCAATATTTTGTAGAAGTTGGCAAAGTTATCACTTTTTACGAAGTAAAATATTATTTGATATTACCAATATTTTTAAAAAATACTTTTTACCACTTTAAGGAAAGATATTTCGAAAAGCTTGAAAACAAAAGCCAAAAAAATTTAACAAAATATAGACAAACGCGTTTCACCATGTGTTTTGAATCATCGAAAAGTGACTTTATTTATTGCAGTCATTTTATTCCATAGCTGTTAAGGCCATGAGCAAAGATGAAACCGATTTAAATCCTTGAAGTGTGTGTGGTTTTATTGTAAAGCATATTTTTTTTTAAAAACCTAACAAAAAAAGACCCTTTAAAGTATTTTAAAAACACATTCGTAAATTGAAACTCAGTAAGTGCAGCATGTGTCAATTTATTACCACTGCCATTTCGCCTACAATGTGCCAGAAAAAACTGTCATCTGGACTTCGTAATTGGAACCTTGGGCAATCTTTCTCTTTGTGGGGTTTTATTTCCTCCATACTCTAGTTCTTTTTTTTTTCCATTATTAAAAAATACCAGGTGCACGTTATGAGATTGCTGCGATGCGAGAAAATGATTATTTTATTCTTATGAAAAATTCCATTACATACATTTTGAGAAAACGTTTTGGAATAAAATGGACAGAAATATGACTTTTTATTTTTATTAAAACAGTTTATTGTGTTTTAAAAATCAAAACCAGAGTTCCATTCCTTGGATGAAAACTTTACCAAGCGTAATCAAAAAAATATATATCGGTTTTTCGTGTATATGTGTGTAGCTGTTTTGAATTGTTTCTTATTTATTTAATTCCTTCTTCTTTTTTTGAATTACTACGTTTAATGAATTATGTAGGAACTGCAATCGAAACTTACATCTATATTGAGATGTGTTTATTTCAAAACAATGGAACTAAATAAAAAAATATAGATTTCTTTTATGAATTGAATAAGAAATCAGGTTTAGTTTGCATTCTAAATTATTATATTAAATATATTTTATTTACATAAAAAATAATTTAAGCTTCAAATAATATTTATGTTTTTACAAAGTTGGTTGTTTGAGTTAAATATTTCTTTGAGCAAGTTGAAGGATTCAATAAATACACTCAATCAAAATAAATATTTGCTAAAAAAAAATTAAGTAATGAAAATATTGAATTAAGCTCTCAAGTAGGAGTTAGCTACTATGTCAAAACTGTACATTTAATAATAACTTCACGTTTATGTTTTTAAACTATTGTAAAAAAAAAAAAATTATAATTTTTTCATGATAATGATTGTTTTCAATTATAATTAATGCTATGGATTAAATAAAAACCAAGTAGTTACTGGAAACTTTTAGTTACTTAAAAGCAGTTCTAGGAAGCGTTTTTTTTTTCAGCATTTTTAATATTTTATAGAAAACGTTAGCAAAGTTAACGCTGTTTAAAAAGTAAAATATTATTTGATGTTATCAATGTTTTAAAAAAATACTTTTTAACACTTTTAGGCAACATATTTCCAAAAGCTTGAAAACAAAAACCAAAAAAATTTAACAAAAAATAAACAAACTCGTTTCACCATGTGTTTTGAATCATCGAAAAGTGACTTTATTTATCGCAATCATTGTTTTTCTTAGCTGTTAAGGCCATGAGCAAAGAGGAAACCAATTTAAATCCTTGAAGTGTGAGGCTTTATTGTAAAACATATTTTTTTTAAAAAAATACTTAACAAAAAAGACCCTTTAAAGTATTTTAAAAACACATTCAGAAATTGAAACTCAGTAAATGTAGCATGTGTCAATTTATTACCACTGCCATTTCGCTTACATTGTGTCAGAAAGAACTGTCATCTGGACTTCGTAATTGCAACCATGGCCAATCTTTCTCTTTGTGGTGTTTTATTCCCCTCTATACTCTGTTTTTTTTTTTTTTTTTCCATTATTAAAAAAATACCAGGTGCACGTTATGAGATTGCTACGATGCGAGAAAATGATTGTTTTATTCTTATGAAAAATTCCATTACATACATTTTGAGGAAACGTTTTGGGAATAAAAATGGACAGAAATATGACTTTTTCTTTTTATTAAAACAGTTTATTCTGTTTTAAAAATCAAAACCAGGGTCCCATTCCTTGGATGAAAACTTTACCAAGCGTAATCAAATAACAATATAGGTTTTTCGTATGTATGTTTGTATGTGTGTGTAGCTGTTTTGAATTGTTTCTTATTTATATCATTCCTTTTTTTCTTTTTTTTTGAATTACTACATTTAATGAATTATGTAGGAACTGCAATCGAAATTTGCATCTATATTGTGATGTGTTTATTTCAAAGCAATGTAACTAAGTAAAAAATATAGATTTTTTTTAAAGTTTGAATAAGAAATCAGGTATAGTTTATATTCTAAATTTCTGTCTTAAACATATTTTATTTACATGTAAAATAATTTAAGCTTCAAATCATATTTATGTTTTTACAATGTTGGTTGTTTGAGTTAAATACTTCTTTGTGCAAGTTGAAGGATTCAATAAATACACTCAATCAAAATAAATATTTCCTCAAAAAAAATTAAGTAATGAAAATATTGAACTAAGCTCTTAAGTAGGAGTTAGTTACAATGTTAAAACTGTACATTTAATAATAATTTCATGTCTATGTTTTTAAAACTATTGTAAACAGAAATTATATTTTTTTCATGATAATAATTATTTTCAATTATAATTTATGCTGCGGATTAATTGAAAACGACTAGTTACTTGAAATATTTAATTACTTAAGAGCAGTTCTAGGAAGTGATTTTTCAGTATTTTTAATATTTTATAGAAAAAGTAGCAAAGTTGTCGCTGTTTACAAAGTAAAATATTATTTGATTATATCAATATTTTTTTAAAAATACTTATTACCAGTTAAAAGGCAACATATTTCGAAAAGCTTTAAAACAAAGACAAAAGAATATTCAATAAATACACTCAATCAAAATAAATACTTCGTTAAAAAAATTAAAGTAAAGAAAATATTGAACTAAGCTCTCAAGTAGGAGTTAGTTACAATTATAACTGTTCATATAATAATAATTTCCTGTTTTTCGTTTTTAAACAATTAAAAATATAAATTATAATTAAAACTTTCAGGGTTTTGCATGATTACCTTCGACTATAACTAACGAAATAGGTTAAATAAAAAACAACTATTTACTGGAAAAATTTACTTAAAAATAATCCTAAGAAGATTTTTTTAATATGTATTTTTATTAATTTATAGAAAACATTTGTAAAGTTATCGCTGTTTACAAAGTGCAATATTATTTAATATTAACACTATTTAAAAAAATAATACTTTTTACCACTTTTAGGCAACATATTTCGAAAGCTTGAAAACAAAAGATAAAAAATTTTAACACAAAAACAGACAAAACCGTTTCACCATGTGTTTTGAATCATCGAAAAGTGACTTTATTTATTGCAGTCATTTTATTTCATAGCTGTTAAGGCCATGATCAAAGAGGAAACCGATTTAAATCCTTGAAGTGTGTGTGGTTTTATTGTAAAACATATTTTTTTTAAAGCCTAACGAAAAAAAGACCCTTTAAAGTATTTTAAAAACACATTCAGAAATTGAAACTCAGTAAATGCAGCATGTGTCAATTTATTACCACTGCCATTTCGCCTACAATGTGCCAGAAAAAACTGCCATCTGGACTTCGTAATTGGAACCATGGGCAATCTTTCTCTTTGTGGGGTTTTATTTCCTCCATACTCTAGTTCTTTTTTTTCCATTATTAAAAAAATACCAGGTGCACGTTATGAGATTGCTGCGATGCGAAAAAATGATTATTTTATTCTTATGAAAAATTCCATTACATACATTTTGAGAAAACGTTTTGGAATAAAAATGGACAGAAATATGACTTTTTCTTTTTATTAAAACAGTTTATTGTGTTTTAAAAATCAAAACCTGAGTTCCATTCATTGGATGAAAACTTTACCAAGCATAATCAAATAACAATATCGGTTTTTCGTGTATGTGTTTTTGTAGCCCTTTTGAATTGTTTCTTATTTATTTAATTCGTCCTTCTTTTTTTGAATTGCTACATTTAATGAATTATGTAGGAACTGCAATCAAAATTTGCATCTATATTGAGATGTGTTTATTTCAAAGCAATGGAACTAAATAAAAAATATAGATTTGTTTTAAAGTTTGAATATGAAATCAGGTTTAGTTTGTATTCTGAATTTCTATTTTAAACATATTTTATTTACATATAAAATAGTTTAAGTTTCAAATAATATTTATGCTTTTACAAGGTTGGTAGTTTGAGCTAAATACTTCTTCGTACAAATTGCAGGATTATATAAATACACTAAATCAAAATAAATATTTAATCAAAAAAATTAAAGTATTGAATAGATTGAACTAAGTTCTCAAGTAGGAGTTAGCTACAATGTTATAACTGATCATATAATAATAATTTAATTATGTTTTTAGACAATTATAAACAAAAATTATAATTTTTTTATGATCATAATTATTTTCACTTATAATTAATGTTATGGAATAATTAATAACCAGCTAGTTACTGGAAAATTTTAGTTACTTAAAATTAGTTCTAGGAAGTGTTTTTTTTTTCAAAATGTTTAATATTTTATAGAAAACGTTAGCAAAGTTATCGCTGTTTACAAAGCAGAATATTATTTGATATTATCTATATATTTAAAAAAATATTTATTAACATTTTAAGGCAACAAATTTCGAAAAGCGTGAAAACAAAAGACAAAAAAATAGACAAAAGCGTCTTACCATGTGTTTTGAATCATCGAAAAGTGACTTTATTTATTGCAGTCATTTTATTTCATAGCTGTTAAGGCCATAAGCAAAGACGAAACCGATTTAAATCCTTGAAGTGTGTGTGGTTTTATTGTAAAACATATTTTTTTAAGAAACCAAACAAAAAAAGACCCTTTAGAGTATTTTAAAAACACATTCAGAAATTGAAACTCAGTAAATGTATCATGTGTCAATTTATTACCACTGCCATTTCGCTTACAATGTGTATTATAAATTTCATTTTTAAACATATTTTATTTACATATACAATAATTTAAGTTTCAAATAATATTTATGCTTTTACAAGGTTGGTAGTTTGAGTTAAATACTTTTGCTTACAAGTTGAAGGATTCAATAAATACACTCAATCAAAATAAATATTTCGTCAAAAAAAAAATTAAAGTAATGAAAATATTGAACTAAGCCTTCAAGTAGGAGTTAGCTACAAAGTTAAAATTGTACATTGATTAATAATTTCATGTTTATGTTTTTAAATAATTATAAATAGAAATTATAATTTTTTCATGATTATAATTATGTTCAATTACAATTAATGCTATGAATTAAATAGAAAAACAACTAGTTGCTGGTAATATTTATTTACTTAAAACAGTTCTAGAAAGTGTTTTTTTCAGTATTTTTAATATTCTATAGAAAACGTTAGCAAAGTTATCGCTGTTTACAAAGTAAAATATTATTCGATTATATCAATATTTTTAAAAAATACTTATTACCAGTTTAAAGGCAACATATTTCGAAAAGCTTGAGAACAAAAGGAAAAAAAAATTGTTTGCAAAAAATAGAAAAAAGCGTTTCACCATGTGTTTTGAATCATCGAAAAGTGACTTTATTTATTGCAGTCATTTTATTTCATAGCTGTTAAGGCCATGTGCAAAGAGGAAACCGATTTAAATCCTTGAAGTGTGTGGCTTTATTGTGAAACATATTTAAAAAAAAAAAACCTAACAAAAAAGACCTTTTAAAGTATTTTAAAAACACATTCAGAAATTGAAACTCAGTAAATGTAGCATGTCTCAATTTATTACCACTCCCATTTCGCTTACAATGTGTCAGAAAAAACTGTCATCTGGACTTCGTAATTGATTCTTCGTAATTTTCTGGATTTCGTAATGGGCAATCTTTCTGTTTGTGGGGTTTTATTCCCCCCCCTCCCGCCATACTCTAGTTCTTTTTTTTCCCACTATTAAAAAAATACCAGGTGCACGTTATGAGATTGCTACGATGCGAGAAAATGATTGTTTTATTCTGATGAAAAATTCCATTACATACATTTTGAGGAAACGTTTTGAAATAAAAATGGACAGAAATATGACTTTTCTTTTTATTAAAAGAGTTTATTGTGTTTTAAAAATCAAAACCAGAGTTCCATTCCTTGGATGAAAACTTTACCAAGCGTAATCAAATAACAATATCGGTTTTTCGTGAATATGTGTGTAGCTGTTTTGAATTGTTTCTTATTTATTTAATTCCTTTTTTCTTTTTTTGAATTACTACATTTAATGAATTATGTAGGGACTGCAATCGAAATTTGCATCTATATTGAGATGTGTTTAGTTCAAAGCAATGGAACTAAATAAAAAATATAGATTTGTTTCAAAGTTTGAATAAGAAATCAGGTTTAGTTTGTATTCTAAATTTCTATTTTATACATATTTTATGTACATATAAAATAATTTAAATTCTAAATAGTATTTACGCTTTAACAAAGTTGGTTAAGAAAATTGGAATATATTTTTGTTTCGTCACATATACAACAGCGATGGTATTGGAGTGTAAAAATATTAGAAAAGTTAGTAATATTAATAAAATTATTGAATGACTTATTTTTTCTTTAAATACGTCAAAATTAGTTATAAACATAGGCATACACTAAGAATGTCATAAGAAATCAGATAAAAGTTAGCAGATATATGAATTTAGGATTATTTATGATGATGATGTTTTGTGGGATAAAGGATAGAAAAAATATTTTACTGTTCCAAAAATATTTAAACAAAACTAAATTTATAAAAACTGACCTTGAGATATTTGGTGATTTTTGCAAATTACTTAATTTTGTTCCCGATGTAAATTTTTAAAACTCATTTTTTAAGATACTTTATTTGTTATAATATATTTACATATTTAATAATCTTCCTAATATCCTTTAAATTTGGTTCTATACTTTTACAATAATTTTAAAATATATTTACAGTTGAATCTCTAAAATCCAATAAATTGAAAAAGTTGAAAGCTAATTGAAACATTCAATTAGATTATAATTTTTCACAAAGACCATCAAATAAATGTTTTCTGATTTTAAATGCAAAAATTATGATTCTGTACAAAATTTAGTTTTTTCAAAATATATAATAATTATAAAGAATTAATATAACAAATTTATTGTTTTAATATTTTACTGAAACTTACGATACTGTTTCCCATATAAGGACAATTTAATCTGTTTATGATTATAATAAGAATATTCATTTCTAATGCCTGCAGAAAAATAGTTCATTTACCGATATTGATATGAATTATTGTTGAGTCTCTCATTCATTTAAAATGTTTCTTATTAATATAAAGACTTATTTTCCAACATAATTTAATCATTTTGTTTACAAAAATATAAGAATAATATTCAGAAATTTGAACTTTTCCAATTTATTGGATTTTAAAGTTATTAGTGGTATTTTCAAAGGAAGAATTTAATAATATTATAGTTTTTATATAATAATAATAATAATATATAATACTTTACATAATAATATAACTTTTATGTAGGCATATTTTAATAAAGCATATCTGTATAAAAGTTTTAGAAAGTTTTATAATTATATATTAAATTAAGATTATAAAATTTAAAAAAAATATTCTCTTAAAATAACTAAATAAAATATGATAAATTTTTATCATTAGCAAAAATAAATAATTTCATGCTATAAGCAGTTTTAATTAAATATAATTAGATGTTTCTTACCATTTAAGGTAAATAAATAGTTAAAATGAATATGTATGATATAATGATTTATCCCTTGCATATCATATCAATTTAACGAATATTTATAAGAAGATATCATGGTCGAAGAAAGACAGAAAATGCATATTAAATGTTTTATGCTTATACGATATTAGGTTATTATATTCATGGTGTATAGTAGGTTGAAAATTTTAAAACTATACAATTTTAATTCTATAACTCTTGGAAATAATAAATGTCCTTTCATGAAAACATTTACTGGCTCAAACAAATATTTTTTTCACTGCTGAATATTAAACCTGAACTTACTTGATGGTAAATTTTAACTTTATGAACATATAAAGAGGACAGATATTTAATTTGTTATCTTTTCCTTTAAAGATATGCTATCCAATTCATGCATGCTTTAACAGACCGAAATTTGATTGGACAAGAAAAACAAAAACTATCGAGGTACATTTAGATTTTTTTTACCCTGTTAGTGTGCATGATTATATTTCTGTAAAATTGCTAAGTAAATAACAATATATTTAACAATATTGAATCAATGTATCGATAACAAAATATTTCATTTATATTGTTATTTCCAACAAGCAATTTATAAACAATATATTTTTTATTTCACTTTTTAAATAATCTCTTTTTTGCATAGTATGATAAAAGTATTAACAATTTGGATATTGTTATTTTTTTCACTTTAACTATGCCTTAATTGGTTAAAAGGTTATAAAATGGAGGAAAAAAAAGAAAACAAATTTTTCAAAAAAGGCAACTCGCTTATAAAAACCACTCTTCACAACTGCAGTCCCCCGTCATTTCAACAGATATGAAAAGAGGATCAAATAATTTTTTTTCACTGTTGAACATTTAATCTGAACTTATTTAGTATTAAATTTTATCTTTATGAACATAAAACCAGGGAGTGCTCTTACATCAGCAAAAGCTTAAAGATAGCAATGCCTTTCTGAGGCCTTGAGCAATTAAATGTAAAAGTTACATGCTAAAAAAACGGAAATAACACCTAATATGAAATCCAATTACGGTAAAGTACGTTCACAGGCTACATTACAGTTTATCATTTAAAATTGTGGATGTCTCTAAAACGTGCACAGAGATTTAATGTGTAATTTTTTCCTTTAAAGAGATACTACCCAATTCCTCCATGTTTTAACAGACCGAAATTTCATTGCAAAAGAAACACAAAACCTATTAAGATACATTTTTTTACCCTACTTCTGCATGCTTGTATTCCTAAATAAATGGCAATATATTTAATAATATTGAATCAATGTATCGATAACAAAATATTCCATTTATATGGTTATTTTCAACAAGCAATTTATAAACACTATTTTTCATTCCAGTTTTTAAATAATCTCTTTCATTTTTTGCATAGCAAGATAAAAGTATTAACAATTTGGATATTGTTATTTTTTTTTGCACTTTAACTATGCCTTAATTGGTTAAAAGGTTATAAAATGGAAGAAGAAAAAAAAAAAGCAAACTTTTCAAAAAAGGCAACTCGCTTATAAAAACCACTCTTCGCAACTGCAGTCAGCCGTCATTTCAACAGATATGAAAAGAGGATTTTCTTTTTTCTCACCAACCTTTTTAGGAGGCAACGGCTTTTAATATCAGAGATAGGAGAGAGGACAAGGTGGGGACGACAAAGGACAAGGTGGGGACGGGAATAAAAGGTTTTCTCCTAAAATAAATTTACAGTGATGAGTTAACGCTTTTTGCTTCCTTTTCTTCATTTTTTATTCTTCGATTTTCCGTGCATGCTTTTTTTTTTCTTCTTTTACTGCCCCCCATTTATAAGCTTAAAGCTGAAAGTTAAAAGAAGTAATTCCAGTTATCCATTGGAAATAAAGGGAACTAATATGTTTTGATCTTGCAAAAAAAAAAAAAAAAAAAAAAAAAAAATGCATTGTTCGTATACAATTAATTATTCATTTTATCTTTCAAAGTATTTGCAACAATGAAAGTGCAAACAATTGCTTAGATTTAAAAAAGAAAATCTTCATTTAGTAGGTATGTTTAAGATGAGGAAAATTTCAACAGATATTTAGTTTTTGCTTATAATTAATTTCACGCTTAATATATCGTATGAGAATAATATAAATTATTAACACTTTTATGGAAAAAAGTACCCACAAGACGAAAAAGTAAAGAACTCCAATGTAAAAGTCTTTCTATGAGTGAGTGACTATTTTTGTGAAATTATAATAAATAAATTAAATGTTGTAACAATTAACACATTATTTATTAAGTAAGTTGAAAATATACATATAAGCTATTCATTTTAATTATGAGGATGGATAATTAAACATTTTTTATGAATATAAATCATTTTATGAATCCTTTTATGGTTCCCAATCTTTTTATGAATAGAAAAAAAAAGATTTTCAGTCTGAAAATAATGTTTTTAATTAACATAGATATAGGAGATAGTTAGCATAATCAAAGTTGCTCAGAGAACAACCTTCAGTACCCACAAGACGAGAAAATAAAGAACGTCAAAGTCTTTCTAAGGATAAAAGAGTCTAATTTTTGTGAAAGCATAATAAATAAAGGACATGTTTTAGTAACTAACACAATGACCATTAACTAAGTTGGGAGTATGCATATATACAATTCATTTTATATATTAGGACGGATAACTAATCAATATGAACAGAAATCCTTTTATGAATACCAATATTTTTATCAATAGAAAAAAAGAATCTGTAATTTAAAAATAATTTATATAGATGTGTAAATAGTTAGCTTAACCAAAGTTGTTCAAAGAACACGAAAAAATAAATATGAGGATTTAAATATGAGGATGGTTTTAAATATGAGGATGGATAATTATCAATAACCTTTATGATTAGAAATCCTTTTATGAATCCTAATCATTTTATGAATAGAAAAAACTATAAACTGTAAATTAAAACTATAACCAAATTTTATATTTTAAAAGTAATGTGTTTAATTTATACAGATTTAAGAGGTAGTTAGCGTAACCAATGTTGCTTTAAGAACAACCTTCCCTACCCACAAGACGGGATAGTAAAGAATTCAACGTAAAAGTCTTTCTAAGGGTAGATGACTCATATTTTTGGGAAATGATAATAAACAAAATAAATGTTTTGATAGCTAACACAATGACCATTAAGTTAGTTGGCAGTATGCCTACTATAAGCTATTCATTTTAAACATGAGGATGGATCACTAATCAATAACTTTTCAGTCAGAAAGTGCAGTTTTAACTTCATCTCAAAAACTTATATCTTTGAAATTTATTAAGTAATATGTGTAATCACTGCATTTACAAATATTTTATTAATTAAGAAAGTAACATTGTAAAAAAGAAAATTGAAATTTTTTATACCCTTCTCCTAGGTAATAAATAAACAGCAATTCATTTCAAAAATCTCTCTGTGTGACATATTTGTTGTCACAGAAGTAAATGCTTTCATGAAACACATCTTGGTTTCATGCAATATCTTGACCAAAAATGGTTTCAAGTTACCACAGCCAAAATTTTCTTTATCTTTTCATTAATTTATTTCTGAGGGAAAGGAGAAAATAGAAAGTCTTTTAAAGCAAACTTACAAACTCCTAAAACGTAGAATATACTTGTTTCCTCCCACATCCTAATGGACTTGTCCCGTGCAGATTTTACAGCAAATTTCCGACTCTCGACAGGACATGATTTTGTTAATAAACACTTGCACCGCATTGGTGTAGCTGCTAATGATTCTGTCTTTTGTGCTCGTTAGTTGAAGCCATGGATTTTTTAAATTTGAACTACACTTGATTTTATGATTTTTTAATTCTGACATTTTTACTAAGACTAAATTGTATCGCTGCAGTTTGATGTAAGGAAAAAAATGATTAATGCAATAATCTCGAAGAAGAAACCGACGTTCATTGTTCTTAAATATTGTATCATAAATATATATGATTGATTATTTAATTCTTCACCAATACACATATCCACATATCTGGAAATTCATTACCATTTAAAAGCTGTAATACATGTTATGTATGGCTCGAAATAGTTATAGAGAATATATGCATGATGTAAAGAGAAAATTCTAACCATTTTTTTCTGGTGTAAAAATACACCAGAAAAATGCATTACATATTACATAATTTAAACATGCACTACATAAACATGCATTACAGAAAAGTGCATTACATATTGAAACAATTTTTAAAAAACATGTATTTTAAATAAGTTGATTATAATGGATATTGTGTCCCGTGCAGCTATTACAGCAAATTTCCGACTCTCGACAGGACACTATTTTCTGAATAAACACTTGCACCGCATTGGTGTAGCTACTAATGATGTCTGTCTTTTGTGCTCGTCAGTTGAAGACATGGACTTTTTACATTTGACAGCATGCACTGCACTTGATTTTATGACTTTTAATTCTGACAACTTTACAAATACTAAATTGTATCGCCCCAGTTTGATGTAGGAAAAAAAAAAGGATTGACGCAATAATCTCGAAGAAGAAACCGACGTTCATTGTTCTTGAATATTGCATTATAAATAAACTATATGATCGATTACTAAAATCTTCACCAATACACATATCTGGAAATTCATTACCATTTAAAAGCTGTAATACATGTTATGTTTTTTTTTCCTAATGCAGCTGGCAAACACTTAGACAGCTGTATTGAATGTCTTAAGAGAAGCGCTGCACAGACGTTACTCACTTTGCATTACCCAGGGGGCGCGTGTAACTTGAAGATAAGCCACGGATGCGGAGTAACAATGCCTCCACAACGCTCTACGATCATATTAAACCTGGAACTACGGTTTAAAGTGGATTCCGAACCATTACAAACATCCATGGCACCGCGGGGACTCGAACCCGAAACCTGTGGCCCCGAGCACTGGCCACTCCTGCCATTTATGCCCTATACATGTTATGTCTGATTCGAAATAGCTATAGAGAACATATGCATGATGTAAAGAGAAAATTTTAACCATTTTTTTTTTCTGGTGTAAAAATATACCAGAAAAATGTTAATCGTGCATTACATATTGAAAAATTTTAAAAAAAATAATGTTTTTTTAATAAGTTAATTATAATGGATATTATGTATGTCTATATTATGCAACATAGAAAAAATAATTAATTAATAATAACTATATTATAATAATAATAATAATTAACATAATTATAATAATCATATACCACATAATAATAATCATATGCAGGAAAAAGTAAAATAAAAAATGTCTACACTATTGGTCATAATCCTCTTCTTGACGAAAAGCTGCAATAATATTATGCCTTGGATAATGGAAATTTTAACAAGATATATCAACTACTTCTAATCCCTATTGTATCTATAGGTATTTAATCAGCTTATAATTTCCATTCGTTATATTTAAACACTTATTATAGTATCAAGAAGTACTGTATTCTCTGGGGATCGAATAATGTAATATCATTAATCTATAATCTTATTTAATTAAACAGTATATAGTGAGTATTAACTGGATATTATATTCATATTAGTTAAAAACTTTTACTATATATTTTAGCTGTACTTCCTAAATTAATAATGACAGATACTGGTGACAATTGATTATTTATAATAATGACAGAGTATAGAAAAAGATAATTTTAAAAATTAAATTAATTTACTGCGTTCAAAGAAAACATGCATTGCTTATACCTATTTTCCTCTTAACTATTGAGTACATATTTTTAGCAATGAAAGCATAAATATTCAATTAAATAAATGAAAATTTATTTGTCGGAATTTTATTTATTGTAAACAATATATCATAAATATTGACGGTACACAAAGATTTTAATATGTACTTTGATTGAATTAAATGCTTATTTACATTAAACCGTATTTCAAATCAATCTAACTTTACTCCAAACCTTATTTAAACCTCAAAACACTGAATATAACTTTTAAAAATAGACGAATATTTTCTCTTTCAAAATGAAAGAAAATCCAATTTCATATACTCATCCTAATTATGTTTGTGTTTACACAAACAAGTTTTTAAAATTCAAGTGGCTTCGAAAATCCAATAAGTAAATTAACTCTTATCTATTCATAAGAATAAAAGACTCGAGACAAGCCCTTGTTGCATCTTTTAGCTTGATAATAGTTTAATTTCTGCCGCCCAAAGAAGAAAAGAAATAAGAAAAGGTTAAGCCTCGGCATTTCCTATGGAATTAATTTCTCCGTCCAAGGCTATTGATTTAACGGGGCCTAATTTACGACGCCATTTTGTCTGGAATTAGAGTCTCGAACGTGATAGGGAATTGGCGTTTGAAGTTCTGGATTGCTTGCTTTCTTCGCTGGTTTATTGCAACTGGTGTACTCAGTTCTTACGGCCTGCAGTTGCGTGGGTAATGGTGTCGGTCTCCTTTATACGGTAAGCAGGGCAGATACTTCGGCGTATATTATGGCACTGTCTTTATCACGTTCAGAGGTAATGGCAAAACGCTTTACCGTATAACTTCAAGAATGTTGATGCTTCATTATGATATGAATCCCATGAATGATTTCTTGGACACATAGTTAAAGAATCGTATTATTTTGTGACTTTGCAAATAGTTTTATTCTATTTGAAGATTTTTTTCAATTTTTGTGCATAGCCCATGAATGTGGTCATGTTGATCTCATCATAAAAAAAAAATTGCAACATTTACGATTGAACAAGCCAATAATTGAGTCAATAAATTTGATGCTGATTGAGCCAATTAATTTGATGCCTCTATAAGATATGAAAAATTTGCAATAATGGTAAATTAACCAATTGCTTGCCTTTGAAAGTCAAAAAAAGTAAATTAACCCTTATTTGATAGATGTCTGAAAGATTTGGGAAAAACCCTTGTTGCACACTCAAATTTAACAATTACATAATTAATGTTTTTTCAAGTAGAGTTTCATAATTACAATAGAATGACTCTCTCTGTCCATTTCTCTAATTATTGTGAATAACTCCTTGGTTTTTCTGTATTTTTAAATTGGATAGTTGAGCTGTGGGTTATTATTTATTCTAATTTAAATTATTAGCGGAAACATTTTTGTCTGGAATCAGAATCTATAACGTGATTGGGAATTGATATTTGTAGTTTTGGGTAGGCTTTTTTTATTTCGTTTATTATTAGTCCTGCATTCAATCTCATCATCTGAGTAATACTGTGTGACTATTTTGTTGCTTTAGGTAATAATACTTGTCAAATATTATATCGTATATTAATAATCCTGTCTAGAAATAGTAGTTGACAAACATTTGTCCAAGTTATAAGAGTATATGAAGGCTACAGTATGATATGAATCATAGGAATTATTACTAGATAATTAAAACAGGTAGTTTTATTATTTTGTGACATTTTGCAATTCGCTTTTTTTTGTTGAGACAAATAAAATAATTTCACATTCATATGTCAAAGTTAAAGAAATAAATACCGTATAAATGAATCAGTCTAAAAACTGCCCACAGAATAATTTTTAAGGTGTAGTAAAATTTCATACAGAATGCAGATATACCTAATTTGACAATTTGTGTTTAAAAATATTAAAAACGTCAAGTAATAAAAAAAATCTTATATATAAATATATAGAAGATGTATCCATATGAAAATGAAATCATGCAATTATATGTAAAGAAATTTTAATAGCAATAATACAATCACAATTCAAATGGAATAGTTCAACTATAAATAATGGCCATTAACATTGAAACATTCATACCATCACGTAGGAAGAGAGATGATTGTTTCATTGCGAAAACTCCTAGTTTGCTGATCAAATACAGTTGAGATAAAACATGTCTCTGATTTATTTATTGGAGTTGGAAATATATGCGATGGAAATGTTATTTAAGAAATCACACACATCAACTTTGGGGTACTTTTAGCCTATGAATGTTTCTTCTGTTTTTAAGTTGGCAAATTGGCGAATACAGTTTTCCACTGTGTTCTTTTTCTTGTAACAGTTGATAATTCATATGACATTCAGAAATATTTTAATTAGCCGAAGTCATCGAAATCACATGGGGAAATATAGGGACTGTAAGGAAGATATTGTAGGGTATAAGATCGAAATTTTTCAAGGAGCGCGAGGCTTTTCTTGGCCACATTTACCTATCGTTGTCCTAAAACAGCACTATCACATTCGAGAACATACATTGATGGTCTTGATTTTTGATGGTCTGTTTGAGCCTCTGCAAAAAGTTACAATTCTATTCACTGTTAGCTGTTGATGCTAGTTGTATCCAGTTGATTAGTATAAGTCCTTCTTCGTTGAAAAACAAAAAGAGCATCACTTTTAAAGCCTTATGGGAAGAACAGGCTTTTTTGAATGAGGTGAGCCAAGACACCGCGACTCCAGGCTTATCCGTTTGGAGGCAGGGTCGAAGTGATAACATCAAGTCCAATACATGAATATTTCTTTGTACAATGGAGCTCCATAGTTTCGGACACGACAAGTAGTAAAGATATTATGATCACAAATTACTTATTGCTTTTTGGGCGGTCATAGCAGGCATGAATGACCTTTGAAAAGACCATTTAACATACTTTGTAATTTTTTATTGTGGAATACTTCAAATTATGAGTCTATAAAGGGAATTCCTAGTCCATACCACTCCGGAAAGATGCATATGGCAAGGAATAGCAGTTAATATGCTGTTATAATAGCTTAATATGCTGTTTTGTTAGCTTAATATGCTGTTTCCTACTGTATAGGGTGTAATACTGCGACTGCACTCAATACTCTACTCGCAATAGATCTGTCTATTATCGAGATTTTGGACCTTCATTATTTTCGTCTCATACAAAATCCCATACCAGGCCAACATTAATACGCTATTTTCAGGATTCTTTGATTAATAGATATTTTTTTTTATCGCATTTTAGTTTTGTACTAAATTTTTGAATTTCAAGGAGGATTTTTTGTCATTTTCTAAAAAATTGTCAATTTGTCAATTTTTCTAAAGTTCTTTTTCTTTCATTTTGAAATATCATTGAGGAGTTAATGTAGCAATTTTTTGTATTTGTTTTCAGAATGTTAGTTTGAATGAAATTGGTACCAAGAATGTCATCGCCTTCAGTTATAATAGAGCATTTTTCAATTTCATTCAATTTTAAATGAATGTTATACTTTCCAATTATATTAAGACAAATTGCAGATTATTTGTAAAATAATTTTTATAATACAATGTAATAATACAATGTAAAAATAGTCATTTACACCCAAGTTGCAAATATCCATGATGATACTAGTTACGATTTAAAGGAGCATTTCATTTTTTGTCTGTTTATTTATAGTAAAAACAATAAAAATTTATTAAAAATAATAAGAACATAAACAGAAAAATATATCTTAGACAAAATTGTACCAAGTAATAATTGGCAATTAGTTTGCCTACCTATTTCACAAAACGCATATAAATTTAACTATTGTGTAATTATCTCATAACAATACATGAAAATAGAAATGGTCAAATAGCAATTTCAAATACACAATTTCGCAAATTAAAAGGATACACGCATTACAAATTACACGCTAATTCATTAAATTCAGAGTAGAAATAGGAAAACATTTAATTATTTATGATCTCTGTATAATCGCCACTAGCGCTATACAGTATACCATCATAGGCAACATTACGCCGTTTTAATTAAATTTTAGAGTTCATTTGAAATGGGGTTGAACGATACTGCTTTAATTGTGCCGGCACTTATTTCAAATAAAATAGAGGAAGTGGCCATTAATTATTTGGATGGTAACAACGGACTGATGCATTCGGTCCTTTGTTACGTGTCCATTGTGTATGACCAACAATTCACAATCTTAGAGCACAAATTATCCTAATATATCTTTCCGTTTCCGCATTACCAGACTCATTTGTGAACGGGGCAGATTCATTTGTTGATAATATATCGGGGCTAACTCTCCGGAATGCAGTAATTATGCAAACGGATCTGGCTGAATATGCAATACGATATGCCCTCAAGTGGGATACTTCAACAATACTTCGGACAAGCTGTGCATACTTATGTCTCCAGACCTGTTTGATTGAAGTTCGCAGTTAAAAGGTCAGGGCAGACACTTTTGGAGATTAAAAGGATAGCACTCGAAGTATCAAAGTACTAAAATCGATATTTCTACATTTGATGCATTGTAAAAAAGGAAACAAAAAGATTTATATTTTTATTTTAATTTAATAGAAAATTCTTTACTTTTCAGAAAATATGATTTACTGAAAAAATAAAGCAAAATTAATATAATTTGAAAATTTATTTATTCGTGAAGTATATTTTAAATCTATCACATCATTAAATCATTTTTTAAAGACATTAATAATTTAACAAAAAAATGTATGTAAACAGGCATTGTAAAACGGTTTCCTAAGGAATTTTGTTAATGTGTGCACGCATAAGCTGTGCATACTTATTTCTCCAGACCTGTTTGATTGAAATTAGCAGTTGAAAGGTCAGGGCAGACACTTTTGGAGATTAAAAGGATAGCACTCGAAGTGTTAAGGTACTAAAGTCGATATTCCTACACATGGTGCATTGTAAAAAATGAAGAAGTGATTTATATTTATATTTTAATTTATTACAATATATGTTTTACTGAAAAATAACGCAACACTAATATAATTTAAAAATTTATTTATGCGTAATGTATATTTTAAATCATATCATTAAATCCTTTTTAAAAGACATTAGTACTTTTGAAAAAAAAAATGTATGTAAACAAGCATTATAAAACGGTTTCCTAAGGAATTTTGTTAATATGTGCACACATAAGCTGTGCATACTTATGTCTCCAGACCTGTTTGATTGAAGTTCGCAGTTAAAAGGTCAGGGCAGACACTTTTGGAAATTAAAAGGATAGCACTCGAAGTGGTAAGGCACTAAAATCGATATTCTTACACATGATGCATTGCAAAAAATTTTCTCTAAAACAAATCGATCTTATCTATTTATTTTAATTTATTAGAAAGCATGCTTTACTGAAAAATAAAGCTACACCAATATAATTTGAAAATTTATTTGTGCTTAAAGTATATTTAAAATCATTAAAACTTTTTTAAAAAAGATAGTACTTATTTCGATAAAAAAAATAATGTATGTAAATAGATATTATAACGATGTAAAGGTAGTTTACTAATGTGTTCGCACATTAGAGGTTTCTGATCCATCTTTTTATTAATTAAATTTAATAGGTATGCAAATAAATTGCTTCCTGGCGGTGTCATGGATGTTTGAAGTGATTTGGAATCCACTTTAAGCCGTAGGTCCGTTTCTCATATGATCGTAGAGCGATGCCTTAAGGTTTATCCAGTCTTCAGCCATCATGGTTCCTGGCTAAAGTGAAGCTGCCTACTACCCTTAGCCATAGCCAAATCGCCTGCGTCGGGGTCTTATGGACCTGATGTAGGCGTTCCTGCACCACGGGGATTAGTAACAACAACAACAAGACAAATTGTTTCAATAGTGTTCGAGTATGTCGAGAGATGATAATGGGCTTTAGCAGAAACTTGCCGAACGGAATGACAACACATCAATTGAACGAAGAGATGCAGAAAATTTGGTCAGAAATCGATAAGATGATATTCAGAAGTGTGAAAATCAGGTTATACTCAATCATTAATTTTCGTCATTTTATGAATTGGTATTTGGTAACATAGTACTATATATCGCTGAAGGCATAGTCGTAATCACTGCTTTCAGAAATGAGAAAAATCACACTACACTCAAATTAATTTTGTTCTTGTAGTCATTTTTATGATCACTGGAAACGAAAAAAATAACACTATACTCAAATTTATTTTGTTCATTGTATGAATTGGGTAACATTGGTAGTAATATATATCGCTGGAGGCATTGTTGTAATCACAGCTTTCAGAAACGAGAAAATTAGATGGTGGGTGAAAATGAATGTAAACATCTCGTATCAATATTTAAGCTGTCTGGTGGGAGAAGGGCCTGAATGGCCGAGTGTCAAGCAGGTGCCACAGGTTTCAGATTCGAGTCCTGGCAGTGCCATGTATGTTTATAGTGATTCAGAATCCGCTTTAAGTCGTGAGTCCCGGCCTCATATGACTGTAGAGCGTCTCAGACATATCTACAGACATATCTAGACTCTACAAACACTCTACAGTCCTGCCCCAAAGGATAATAGGGAATCTCTCCTAAAGTTAATAATCCTTAAGGTTATTCGAAGGACACATTTAAGGGTAATTGTATTTTATACTTTATGTTTCATACAATTTTAAATAAAACATATTTAACTTGTTAAATGTGCTTCTTGATAATCATATGGTGACAAATGCTATCTAGGATATGAGTTTGATTCCTGTTGTTGGCATTCTGTACAGATACTCTACAGTCCTTCCTCAAAGGATAATAGGGAATCTCTCCTCTTTTACAGTTAAAGGCTATTTGAAGGACACGTTTAATGGCATTTGTTTTTTATAGTTTATGTTTCATACAATTTTAAATAAAAATATTTAACTTGTTAAATATGCTTCATCATAATCATATGGTGACAAATGCAATCTAGGATATGAGCTTGATTCCTGTTGTCGGTATTCTCTACAGTTCTACGCGCAAAAAGGATCTCCTTTCTTTTAGATGTTGTCTTTTTCATTCTTTTGGTTCGTTCATGTTGCTTTCATTGTGAAAAAAAGATGGAAAGCTTTTTCATTGAAATGATCTTTTTTCAACTCTGATGGAATCTGAAGATTACTTTCTTTCTACAAAAATTGAATTGAAGTTCTGTATACAGTATGGATTTGGTGAAACCTAATGTAGAAAATCTATACAGTTTAAGGTTATTTCAAGGATACATTTAATGGCAATTTTTTTTTCATAGTTTATGCTTCATACAATTTAAATAAAAGTATTTAAATTGTTAAATATGCTTCCACATCCATGCTTCCCAAATATGCTTCCTCATTCCATACTTCCTTGTTAAATATACTTCTTTCTATAAATATGCCTTCACATTCCATAAATATGCTTCCACATAGTCATGTGGTGATGGACACAGTCTAAGATATGAGTTTGATATGAGAATATTTGATCTAGGATATGAGTTCATGTTGTCGGCGTACTTCACAGACACTCTTTGAAAAATGATGTGTAGGTTGCAAAGAGTATATTGCTCTGAATGTTCAACTGGATAAAATTGCCAGGAATTTTTCCAATATAACGCACATAAGGTAAGTTTTAGTTATCCTCCCAGGAGACATATTCTTTCCTGTAGATGGTATGTAGAACCACTCAGTGGCGCATCCTGTATTAGGCAGTTCTGAGGTGTCATTGAAGAATGACGTAATATAACGCTTGATATTGAAAGAAATAATGCTTAAATGATCTTTAATGCATTTTTCAATAAATATATTTTATTAGGTAAAATATAAATATATTTCTTACAATGCCATAGAGAGTAAAAATCGAACAAAATCAAAAAAGAATATTACGGAATTGATAAATTATAAACATAATTAAGTTCTTTTTTTCTGAGGTATTCGTTTTCTTATGAACTTGAAAAATATGTAGGTGAGCACAATTAAATTTAAATGTAACAAAACAATATTATCACGTGATCATTGCTTGAAAATATGTTTTAAATACAATTTTATTTCTAAACTTGCACCATATTAGGCTTTTAATAGAATACGAATTTTTTTTTCAAAAATTATTCAATCAAACTTTCTTTTTTGTACTTCAACTTACAAAAAAACAATTTATATCACAAAAGGAATTTTAATTAATAAATTAGATTAAAATATTAGATTAATTTTGATTACAATGTATAAAAAATATAATTGATCTATTGAAGAGGCTATAACAGATCTAATAAGCAAAGTTTGTTCAAATTTATATATATTCACGTCCAAATTTAATTAATTTATCCCCATCTGGAATCATAACTAGTTTTATTTCACAATAACTGTCTGAAAATACTTTCTCATTTCCAAACTGATCGCATCATAATACATAAGAAATGTACTGCATTAAAACATAACTACTAAAATTTTATGTTGCTTGGATTATGTTTATCCACAAGTATTTAAAATCCCATCTACACCCCCCTTTTATCATTATTACTTCTAGAGTATATAAAAGATTTAAAAATGTCCAATTCGGTAACATAACAGGTATAATAGGTAACATGCTATAGCTCACATACTAATAGTGCAACAGCTGTCAAATTCATACACGTGTTTTTTGAAGGTTAGGGCTAACTAAAAATTATATGGATTTAATACTAGTAGTGCCATCTATGTGTCAACCTACGAACCTTTCAGCCCGCCTGTATCATGTCGTACCGAAGATACTGAAAGATGTTATTTAAAAAATTGCATGTTATTACATTTAAAATTTAAGTGTTTTTAAAATAAACCTTACACTAATGTGCAGACCAAATAAATAAATTTGCATGTCCCCTGATCAACAGTGAATCATTACTATAATAGTTATTCACATTGACATATTACCAGTAAGGAAAAAGCATAATTATATAAAAATAAATTTTAGTTATATCTTATACATGCTTATATCTTATGCTTCAATTCTTTTCTTTAAAGAATTTTATGTAGAGTAATTTTGTGGCAAGTAAAACATTAATTATAAAATTACTATTGTATACATAATTTATATTTGGGCAGTTGAAGTAATTTTACTCTTAAGTCCATAAAAAATGAATACACATTTAAATTATTTACAGAAAATTTATTTTTTAGAAAATTAATAACCACGTATATTATTAAACATAAAATTATTTATAATGATTTGAGGATGTTTTAAATTATGATTAAATATTTAGTGGTTTAATCGTTGTTAAAAATTTTTAGACGTTATATCAAGGAAGAATAAATAATTATTTCAAAATTTCAACTTCAAGTGAACTTATCACTGATTATAGCTTTTTATTTTCAATTTAGTAATAAGATCAGATGCTGATATTATTTTTTAAATAATTTTAACATACCCTAATATCAGAAAACAATTAGTGAATTATTTTCAATAGATAGTCAGGGTGCTGACAGAAGCATATTGGTGCTGCTTAATGAATATAAATTATTACTTCAATCATCGTCGTTGTTAAATTTTTTTTTCCTTTCTAATGCAGTTGCAGATAGACCAGGATCTTTTTATGCCATAAGGGCTGCACAGCCTTTACTCACTTTGCATTACCCAGGGGCCGCATGTAACTTGAAGATAAGCCGCGGACGCGGAGTAACAATGCCCCCGCAACGCTCTACGATCATGTGAGACCGGGACCTACGGTTTAAAGTGGATTCCGAACCACTACAAACACCTATGGCAACGCCGGGATTTGAATCCGATACCTGTGGTACCAAGTGCCAGAGCGCTAGTCACTCGACCATCAGGGCCCTCGATGTTCAATATTGTTAACTGGAAATTGAAGTCGGGTGATCTCTTTATCATGTGATCCTCCTTTGTCTTTGCTCATCTGCGTTTATCACGACACTATTCATTTGTCCAGTTCTTCCTTTGAATTCAATTCTGAATCAAATGTAGACCAGTTTCTCTAAAGCAGATTAAAACAGTGCATTTATATTATTATTAAACTTTAATAACACGCCAAAGCAACATTTTCCAATATAATTGGTAAATACCATTCTTATATCATTTTTAATCGAGGGTCAGGGTGTTGACAGTAGCAGATTCATGCTGCTTCAATGAAAGAAATTAGTAATTCGATCTTCGTCTTCCTTCTTCATAATCGACTGGAAATTATAGGCAAGCGGTATTTTTTATCATTTGATCATCCTTTGATTTCGGCCATATTCGTTTATCACAACACATCTTTCATTCATACAGTTTTAAGGTATTTCCTCGTGTATCTTCAAATATAACTCAAATGTAGACCAGTTTCTCTAAAAGAGATCGCAAGGCAGTATTTATATCAATATTAAACGGTACTAACACACCAAAGTAGTATTTTTCCAATATATGGACAAATACTGATTTGCTGATTGATATATGCATCGGAAGTTCAGGTAGAAAAACAAAAATTGTTATCAAGGTACAACTTCATATAAGATAAATAATAACTTGATGTATTTAACTCATTAATGATGATGTGAGATATTACTAACTCGAATCGAAACAAATAAGGAATGTCTCCTCTTTCAAATGAAACAGTCCAGATACGCCATTATTTTATCACAGTAGCATATCCAGTTAAATCTTAATTACTTCACACATCGTCGTTTATCACAACAACACACCATCCGCATTACAACTCCCAAATTAACCAATATCTCAACCGGTGCGAATACCTTTCCACCGCCAGGAATATAAACGAATCCAACAGCATCTGCGGTTCCAGTTAAGAACTGACATTAAACTTTAGGAAAAGCACATTGGCCAAAATTCCGCGGATGATTCTGCAATTGGATGCCACCTTGAAACACGTTAGAATTGTCGCGTGCCAAAATCAGATTCTTGGCGCTTCTGGACAGGAAGGAATCGCTGCCAATAGGCCCAGACTGGTAATGACGCTGTTATGATTAATTCTGACGTATCACGATTCTCGAAAATTCCTCCTGGTATAATACATTATTGTAATAGACGATCCGTTCTCTCCCTAGAAGTATAGAGAGGTGAATGCCTGCATATTATTGGATGATCGGTTTGGTCTGGGTCTGTAATTGATGAACGGCTGTTATGCGCTCTGCAGTTATAATTGAGCACTCCTCTCTGAGGATTGTGCTATTGACCGTACGTGGAGTGCTTGTTGCTCATGACGTATTAAGATGCTGCTACTGCTCAGAGTCTTTTCATTTAGAGTGGATGGGGAATCATTCCCAGGCTCTAATCTTATGGGATTTGTAATTATAAAGAGTGAAGTGAGAGAATATACGTGTTTAATGAATACTTTGATTTATGTGTCTCAAAGAATTGAATAGCATTTCTCAGTGCTTTGCAGTGTTTATTCAGATAGTTAAGAACAAGATATTCTATATTAGAATAGTTTAATATAAATCTTTAACCATTAATATTTATATTTGTGGATTCAAAATAAACTTTCCTCCCATTTCGATTGATTTTTGAATTGGAAACATATTTTAATGTATTTACATATATAACTTTTTTTTCTTCCCGTAGTCAAATTGCAAAGATATATGTTTTCTTTATATATACAATTTAAATACCCTATTTATTTCATTGCTTAATTCATATAAAATGAACTAAAAATCGGAAATCAGTCTATTGACTGTTGAATGTATTCAGTCTATTTGTATGTAGTTATAAGGTTATAATGTTAAAATGTTCAAACACACTTTTAAATTTTTTTCCCCGTTTTTAAAAATACTTTCATTAAATTTTAAATAAACGTTTCCTAAAATAATTGTTATTTGTTTCTTATATAGTAAAACCTTTTTTTTTTTCCCCCCTTTTTTTAATGTACAGCTTCATATATTATAAATAATAAAAATTTGATGCATTTAACTCATTAATGACGATGTGAGATATTACTAACTCGAATCGATACAAATAAGGAATGTCTTCTCTTCCAAACACAACAGTCCAGTTACGACCGTTATTTTATCACATGAGCATATCCAGTTAAATCTTAATTACTTCACTCATCGTCGTTTATCACAACAACACACCATCCGCATTACAACTCCCAAATTAACCAATATCTCAACCGGTGCGAATACCTTTCCACCGCCAGGAATATAAACGAATCCAACAACATCTGCGGTTCCAGCTAAGAACTGACATTAAACTTTAGGAAAAGCACATTGGCCAAAATTCCGCGGATGATTCTGCAATTGGATGCCACCTTGAAACACGTTAGAATTGTCGCGTGCCAAAATCAGATTCTTGGCGCTTCTGGGCAGGAAGGAATCGCTGCCAATAGGCCCGGCCTGGTAATGACGCTGTTATGATTAATTCTGACGTATCACGATTCTCGAAAATTCCTCCTGGTATAATACATTATTGTAATAGACGATCCGTTCTCTCCCTAGAAGTATAGAGAGGTGAATGCATGCATATTATTGGATGATCGGTTTGGTCTGGGTCTGTAATTGATGAACGGCTGTTATGCGCTCTGCAGTTATAATTGAGCACTCCTCTCTGAGGATTGTGCTATTGACCGTACGTGGAGTGCTTGTTGCTCATGACGTATTAAGATGCTGCTACTGCTCAGAGTCTTTTCATTTAGAGTGGATGGGGAATCATTCCCAGGCTCTAATCTTATGGGATTTGTAATTATAAAGAGTGAAGTGGGAGAATATACGCGTTTAATGAATACTTTGATTTATGTGTCTCAAAGAATTGAATAGCAATTCTCAGTGCTTTTCAATGTTTATTCGGATAGTTAAGAACAAGATATTCTATATTAGAAATGTTTAATATAAATCTTTAACCATTAATATTTATATTTGTGGATTCAAAATAAACTTTCCTCCCATTTCGATTGATTTTTGAATTGAAAATATATTTTAATATATTTATATATATCTTTTTATTCTTCCTCATAGTCAAATAGTAATGTAGTCATATAGTAATGTAGTCAAATAGTAATATAGTCATAGTAATGTAATAAATAGTAAATGTAATTAATAAATAGTAATAAATAGTAATGTAGTCATAATGTAGTCATATAGTACATCATAGTCAAATAGTATTTCTCTTTACGTATATGTATACCAGAAAACATATCATTACAATTTGATTACGAGGAAGAAAAAAGGATATATGTAAATATATATTAAAATATGTTTACATATATTTACAAATATTCTTATATTTATGTATTATATATATATATATATATATATATATAATTATAGGTGAAATAGAAATACGGAAATCAGTGTATTTTTAGTCTGTTGAATGTATAGATAAGCTTATATAGTAATGTTAGTATATTCAAACACACATTTCAGTTTTATGGGCCCTGATTGCCGAGTGGCTGGCGTTTGGTACCAAAGGTTTCAGGTTCGAGTCCCGGAAGTGTTAAATGAGTAACAGTGCTCGTCTGTGCAGCCCTTACTTATGGCATATAGATAACTGTTTCTGTATTGCCGGCTGCACTAACACATTTTCATTTTTTTTCCAATTTTAAAAATATTTTCATTAAATTTTACATACACATTCAAAAATAATTATTATTCGTTTCCCAAATGTAGAAAAAATTTATTACTGGTTTTTAATTATGTTTTATAACTGATATTTAGTATAACTGATATGTTGCTTATGATCATATGCACCTAGTTGGCAGCGGATGTTACAATATAAAGGATGTTTTCGTACTAAAAACTTTCGACTCTATGCCCGGGATAGACATGAAAAATATTTTGATCTAGATGTCTTTCCTTTATGCTCAAGGAAGACAGTGTGCCTTCATCAGTTTTATCATTTATGAGTTTAGTGTAGTCGCCATTTAATGGTACATACTGGAAAAGACTGAATTTGCTGAATATTTGTATTTGTAATTTTGGATAATTTTAAGGTTTTAGTAACTGCCGAACTTTCGTATTTTCCTGATTATCGATTTATTTTCTTACAAATGTCCTGAAATCTGCATTATACGCCAACTAAGGAATCAAATATAATTAAACCAGAAATAATGCTTTAAAATAATTAACGGTCAGAAAGTTTGCAGAAAAATAAGCAATTACAATAACAATTTGCTTTTGATTCTTTCAATCTCGCAATATGTGAATAATATGTGATATTTTTATTTTATTAAACTTAGTATAGTACTTTTCCAAAACTTAAAAAAAAAAAAAACCTTCTTTGTCAAATTTTCCTAGCTAAATTACATCTATAAAACTTAATGCATGATACAGGAATTTTTGAAAATCATTTCTACATGCAATATATATATATATATTAACCGATAGATTTAACAAAAACAAATGACTCCATGACTCCAGCCAAAACACACACACACACACATATATATATATATATATATATATATATATATTGGTTGGAGTCATTTGGTTTTTTTAAATCTATCTGTCAACTTGCCAAGTGTCTGGTCTTTCATTCCAATATTAAATTTCTTATAATGCAGGACTTTTTTGCAGCAATTATTATTATTTGCAGAATTACTGCCTTTTTATGCCCTAAACAATACAATTTGTTTCTCTTTTGGCAGTACAAATATTCATTTTTGTTTTTAAAAAAAATTAAACTCAGATTTTTCTTAGAATGTTCACATCAAATAATACACAGTAAAAAAACATTTATTTTTACTGCAAACGAATTAAAATAGAAATAAAATTAATATAAAATCTTACAATAAGTAGAGATCCAATTCTATAGTAGAGAATACAATGAAATACATATGTGTAACAAAGGAAAAAAATTTTTTATAAAATATTAAATTTATATATTTTATGGAATACAAGGTGACAATTGCAAACAGGGAATTTTTTGGATTGAAATAAAGTAAATAAATAATCTCCAAACAAATTCATTAAAAAAAGCTCAGCTGTTCGTTATTTTTTCATGATTATCATAATTATTTTTGTTTTTGTGTGTATTTCTTTATGTGTTTTACTGGCGATAATTACTATATTTAAATAATTTAATAAATAAATAGATATAATATTGGTATAATCGTTAGTTGTTGCTCCTAAACAATATGCATATTGTTACAAGATATACAGAATTTTTTTTTCTTTTCTACACACTTCGTTCCGTACCTAGGGGTTATGCAATCCCCAACTCATCAGAACTTGTGGAAGCTAAAAATCGAGGGACCTTATGTATAATACGAACCGTCTACTGACGAATTTTAAAGACAGGCCACTGTCTTCCACGGTTAGGGATAACTTCTTCGAATTTATGTGTCTTATTGGAGAAAAGTCAGGAACTCCCGCCGACACTACTACTACACCACACCACACCACACCACACCACAGTGCCTAAAATTGAATTGGCTACTTACAGTTTTGTAATGATATGGGTGAGAAGTCTCATTGGGCTATCAATATCTACAGACATATGTGTATGTGTAGATACGTCTGTAGAGTGTCCTAATCCTTTTAAAGTGTCTGCAGAGTACAATAGAATTCCGACAATAGGAAACAAACTCATATCCTAGATTGCATCCACCGCATGATTATGATGAAGCATATTTAACAAGTTAAATATTTTTATTTAAAATTTTATGAAGCATAAACTATAAAACACAATTGCCATTAAACGTGTCCTTCAAATAACCTTAAACTGTATAAATTTTCTAAGCTAGTTTACACCAAATCCATTCCTTGAAATTGTATACGGAGCTTTAATTCAGTTTTTGTAGAAAGAAAGTAGTCTTTGGATTTCATCAGAACTAAAAATTCATTTCGGACTTTCTTTTACTCTACAAGAAAGCAGAATAAACGAACCAAAAGAATGAAAAGACACATCGTTCTCTGCCTTCTTTGAACTGTATATACTACTTCTAAATATTTCTTTCAGATATAGGAACGCTCACCGAATGCCTTCTGCAACTTCTATACGTTTCCGCAAACAAAATTTCATGCAAGTTCTTAGTTCAATAAATTCAGACACTTCTAAAATCACCGAAATCAGTTTTAGCGTCTCACAAAGCCAAGCATAACTCAAGCACTAATGAATATTTTGACGTCAATATTGAATATATGAATATTTTGACGAATATTTCCCCCAGATCAATTACATCATGATCTGTGGAAAACCTAAAAAGGCAACCAGCTGCCAGCAGTCTAAAAAAAAAAAAATTGAAATTCCATAAGCCCCGGGAATTTTAAATTGAAAATTAGTCTTACTTTTTGGACACAGTAGTATTCTAGATTGCATCTGTCACCACATGACTATGAGAAAGCATATTTTACAAGTTAAATATTTTTATTTGAAATTTTATGAAGCATAAACAGTAAAACACAATTGCCATTAAATGTGTCCTTCAAATAACCTTAAACTGTATAAATTTTCTACATAGTGTACACCAAATCTATTCCTTGAAATTGTATTCAGAGCTTTAATTCAGTTTTTGTAGAAAGAAAGTAATTTTCGGATTCCATCAGTGTTGAAAAATCATTTCAGACCGTTCCATTTTTCTTTTTCCTTCACAAGAAAGCAGCATGAACGAACCAAAAGAATGAAAAGACACATCTAAAAAAGGAAAGGAGAGATTCCCTGTTATCCTTTGCGGGCAGGACAACCGAGCGGAAGTGCCTTCAGGTTGTCCTCTTTAGTTCCACGTCTCCTCCTGTAATGCTTCTCTCTTCCGTTCTTAAGGGAACTTCCGTCCCTTTTAAGAAAAGGGAGGTTATCTGCAGAATTCACTACAGAAAGCTGGTAAACTGTAACCGAAATAATATTCCTCGAACCAGGAGGAAGATTGCGTGCGTCATTAGATGTAATTAATTCCGCATCCTCAGTTTTAGTTTTGGAATATCGTAATGAATGCTTCCCAGAGACTTAGTTTCATTAATTAAGATTTAATTCGGCCCTTGTTTATCGTTGGGGGAGCAGCTGGTGCTTCGCGAATATGTTGTGGAGTAAAGTGCGGTGATTTAATTTATACAAAAGTAATGGGATTTCTGGTTGCTACTGGTGTTTTGGATTTTGTGGAGTAAAGTTTTACATTGGAAAAAATACAAGTTTATAGTTTCTCCTTAAATATTTATTTGTGTATTAATTTTTATTTAGTACCAATTACAAAACGGATACTGTATTTTATTGTTCTATTTTTAATATGAAAGGGGATTAAGTATAATAAATAATATTGCTCAATTATAAAGAGTATTGCATGCTCTAATGTTCAATATTATTTTTATTATTAAGTGTTCTCTATAAAAAACTATTTTTTCATCATTAATCGATTTTAATAATAACAATTATGATAACTGTTTCCTATTATCTACTAAAATAAAATTTAATATTTTCCATTACCCTTATTTATTTTTAAAAGGATATATCTAGTAAGTATAATCTATAAATCTTTTAAAGGATATTGCTTTTTCTTCTAATTGCATTTAAAAAAATGAATTAAATTTATTAGTAGAATGACATAAACAAAATATTCCAAATGCTTTGAAATCTTTTAAATTTTTTTATAACCACTCAGAGTTAGTATCGCTAGTTGGTACTATATACAGTTGGTATACTATACTAATTATATATAGTTGGTATACTATACTAATTATATATACTAAGTATATATAGTTGGTATACTATACTAATTATATATACTAAGTATATATAGTTGGTATACTATACTAATTATATATACTAAGTATATATAGTTGGTATACTATACTGACTATATATGTGCATTGATTTAATTTATACAAAAGTAATGGGATTTCTGGTTGCTACTGATGTTTTGGATTTTCTGGAGTAAAGTTTTACATTGAAAAAAAAAACGAGTTTATCGTTCCTCCTTAAATATTTATTTATGTATTAATTTTTATTTAGTGCCATTTACAAGAGAAGACTGTATTTTATTCTGCTGTTTTTTAATATGAAAAGGAATTAAATACAATAAATGATATTGCTCAAATCAATCATGAGTATGATATTCTCTAATGATCAGTATTATTGTTATTATTAAAGGTTCTCTATAAAAAACTATTTTTCTATCAGGAATCGATCATAACAATAAAAATTATGGTAACGATTTCCTATTAGCTACTACAATAAAATTCATTATCTTCTATTATTTCCTATTTATTTTAAAAAGAATAATTGCAGTTATTGCTTTTTCTTCTAATTGCATTTAAAAAATTAATTAACTTTATTAATAGAATGACATAAACATAATAAACATAATGACATAGTTATTTTGCATAAAAATGCCAAAGAAATAGAAATATCGCAGAACATTTAATAATAACTTCTTTCCTTAAAAATAATGATATACAATACTTTTATATTTTATATTATACCTTTTCGTTTATTTAAAGCATATTGAAAATACCAATCATATGTTTCAATTTTTTTTTACTATTGTTATAACATTAATCACTAAAAGAAACATATTTGTTATCAAAGAAGCTATATTATTTTGCATTTCCAAAGAGAAAAATACATAGAACAGGCACGCACATTCTGTAGTAGTTATTAAATTTTTCTTATATGGAAATAAGTAAAAAAATGTCTGCCAGAAGAAAAAATTAAAAATAATAATATTTATACCCTAAATTGATAATTTCAAATTGTTGAATAGAATATGTTCAATCGAATAGTGTCGTATATAATCTCCTCTTTGAACACATAAAATGATAATAACATAAATAATACGGAAATTTTCAAAATTATTTTAACTCTTTGTTATTTTATTATTTAGAATGTTTAAATGGGATTTTATGTAAGTTAGTTTGTATATCATATAACACATGTAATAGGTTTTGGTATTAGCATAATATATTGCATAGAAAGGGAATAATTTCATGGTTTCTTAATGATTCTGGTTAGATGGATTTTAATTTTTACTTAATTATGGTCAATATCATATGTAATTTGAAGTTAATAAAGCTAAAATATGAGTTGTTCTCATCTAAACTTATGTATTCTATCAGGCATGATTATAGTTCCTTATGTGATCCTTATCTTAGAAAACATGGTCTAATATAGCCATTTATTATTCTGTACAGCTGCAAAAAACGCTATTATATTTGCGGGATTTTAGTTTTTGTAAAACAAATTAATAATTACATTTTATTAATGCAACGTTTCAATTCAATTTTATTTTCAAATTCAATTTTTTGAATTTGAAAAATGGATTGATTTATTTTCCTTTAAAAGTGTTTTTATATTCCTCCCAATTATTTTTTTTTAAATTTATTCCTTTATACGTTTAATTACTTCGGGAAATATTTAAATTTATTATGCATTTTTACCATCACTAAATTTTAATGATTAAGCCAAAAAAAATTGTAGAAATGAATACTTTTAATTTAAAATAATTTCTTAATGGCTAAAAATATTTTTTTTAATATTTTATATTATTTCATATCTTAAAAAATGCATAAATTTATTTTAACCTAAATCTTTTATGTTTTGAGGCATTCAATTATTTAATTATTTATAATCGTTAATCACGAATTAATGATGAAACTATTTTGATTAAAATTTTAAAATTTTGTCATGAACTGCTTAAAAATATAAATGAATGAACTAAAAATATTTAATTAGAGAGAAAATGAATTGGCATTTAAAATGTAACAAAAAGTACACTGCAAAAGAAGTTATAATTATTATACCATTTGCATATGATTTTCCTATAATTCATATTTTTTTATAATTTCTTTTCATCCAAATATAATAACCAATCAAAAAAATGTAACCACATATTTTGAGATGGAAAATATAAATTGGAATTATCAGTAATTTTATCATTATTGAAGTCTTAAACCATTTAATTTCGTAGCAGTTTAAAAACAAATTTAGTGTCTATAGATAAACGTTTTAAGAAAAATATAAAAAAATAAGTTATCAATTATAAAAGCTTTCAAAAAATTATATTTATATTTCAAAAGATAATGATATTTATCTTTGGAATAGCAGATCGGTTCCAAGAAGAAAAACCAGGTTTTGACTTCGCAAACAATTATTGTTAAAATGAAGCACTTAAGTAACTAAAAGCATTGATAAGTAATTGAAAGTTTACTTTTTTCTTAAATGAAAATGACAAATGAGATTAATGCATAAGTGAGATATTCAGGTGTTTAAGAATAACGATTTGAATATATTGAAGCAATTGTTGATTAAGAATAAAAATCTCAATTCAACGAAATTGTTGTTGATTAGTAATGAGAAATGAAAACATCTGGAAGTTATTATAGAAAGGTTATATTTTAGAAAATATTTATAATTCAGGGCATGGAATAGAGTTCGTAGTGGGTGTTGATCAATGAGGGAATCAATCACGGTATTTTTGGAAATTCAATTGTAAACAAAAAAGAAACAAATTTCAATTGTAAAGGAATAGATTTATAAATTTTCATGTTTAATTTGTCTGTTTGATAAAGAACTAACTTCCATCGTGTTTTTCAAGTTGATAAGACAATTATGAAGCTTACTTCTTGTTCTATTTATAAAAGAATCTCTTTTACCTATTAATTTCCGTACAAAAAAATGATTTTAAAGTATTTTACTATCCTTTAAAGTTTATATCATATTAAAAGCATCTTGTCACAATATAATAACTGCATTTCATGTACAATTCATCTGTTTGAAAAAGAACTAATGATCGTAGTGTTTTTCACATCGATAAGACAATTACAAAGCTTACTTCATGAGCGATTTATAAAATAATATCTTTTACCTATTAATATATGCATGAAAAAAATTATTTTAAAGTATTCTACTATCCATTAAAATTTCTACCATGTTTAAAAAAGCACTTTGTACTATATAATAGCTGCATTTCATGTTCAATTCGTATGTTTGAAGAACAAATGATCGTAGTGTTTTTCACGTTAATAATACAATTACGAAGTTTACTTCTTGTTCGATTTATAAACGAATCTCTTTTACCTATTAATTTCAGTACAAAAAAATTAATTTTAAAGTATTATAATATACCTTGAAATTTATATCACGTTTAGAAATGGATTTTGTACAATACAGTTGATAAATTGGAAACATAAATTATAATATTATCCATCAAATATTATACTTGAGAGTGAATTAAAATGTTTACTAAACGAGAAAAGAATATTTATAATATATACTAAATATACTAATATGTACTAATATACTAAGTAAAGAATAATATCATATTAGATTAATAAACATGTTTTATAAATTTATTATGTTATAACTATCCATTTAAGTGCTAATATACCAACATGAATGTAAATTATTTAATAAGTCTAGGATTTTAAATATATTTAAATGTTCAAGCAAAGTTATCTGTAAATGCTCAGTTGCTTTTATTTTTTTTTCAAACACACTCAAAATATATTGCTTAATTAAGTATACAATAATACAAAGTACTATTGTTAAATTTAAAGTATAATGAAATAGCTGCTTTAGTTTCTAGGGAAATTTCTTGAGACAGAATTACATTAGTGAGTCTTGCAAGTTTTGTCGACAATATTTTTCTAAAACAATTCGAATAAAATGTTTGATATAAATGAACTGTGTGTTACTGTGATAATATTTACTTCTCTTGTTCGAAATCTAACATTTAGTTTTATGATAAGGAAACAGATAAAGAATATCTTTCAAATTGAAGTATGAGAGGGAGTACTAAATACAGACAATACATGATCAGACATACAAGACAGATCATAAATGTTAGATAAATAACAGACATCTCTAATTCTTGTGAAAAGACGATACAAATGGAAAGACAGGTACATAATCTTTCAACTGAAGATCTTTTGACGCAAACGAATATTATAATGTTGATGATGACACAATTGATATGGATTTGGCACATTGCCCCACTGTATTGTTTGATTGTAAAATTCATATCATGAAGTGTTCTAAATGGAAGATATTAAGTTTGATCTTCATTTCGTATTGAAATGAAAAGCAATCACTTTATCAAGTACATATTTAATTAAAGATATGTTTTTTACTTTCAAAAAATGCCTTAAAAAGTTTTATAAATGCATATTTTATTTAGTGCTGTTCATTTTTAAAATGGAATACTCTAAAACATTAATAAAAAAAATCTTTAAAGAAATAATTTATTTAAAAAAAATGTTAATTATGTATTTAAATAATTATTAATAAATAAATGCGAAACCATTGATAATTAGGCCATTAAAGAATTATTATTACGAATAATTATTTAGTTTTTCTCTCTTTGTAATTTTTTGTGAAAAATATATATCTGTTTACGTATAATGCAAATTGGATTTTTATCAAAACTTTTTATCATACTGAATAAAGTTCTTGTAAATTAATGCAATTAATGTTTATTTGTATCGTGTAACATAATATATACAATTAATTTTAAATAACACTTGATGCAAACTATAAAATAATAATCTGGATCAAGTTTATGAAAAACATGATTATTTATACTAAATTCTAATTTAATATTGATATGAACGCGAATGAACATCACAACATCTTAATTAATCACGAGACTTTTAGAATAGTAATTTGAATCAGCTTTATGAAAAACCTGATTATTTAAATTGTATTTTAATTTAATATTGATGAGAAGAAGAGCAAATACTACAATATTTTAATCAGTCACGAGACTCGTAGAATATTAATCTGAATCAACTTTCTGAAAAACATGATTATTTAAGTTAAATTATAATTTAATGTTGATATGAAGGTGGATAAACATCACCTAATATCGTGAATAAACATCGCCGTGAATAAACTCTATCTAATATCTAATTTAATATTTTTAATTATTCTAATATAATATGAAGGCGGATAAATATCACAACATCTTAATCAGTCATGTGACTCGTAGAATATTAATCTGAATCATCTTAATGAAAAGTATGATTATTTAAATTATATTCTAATTTAATTTTGATATGAAGGCAAATAAACATCACAAAACCTTAATCAGCCACGAGACTGTTAAAATATTAATTTGAATCAACTTTATGAAAGCCATGATTATTTAAATTTACATCTAACTTAATATTGAGAGGAATGCGGGTAAATATCACAACTTCTTAATCAATGACGAGACTATTTTTAAATATTCTTCTGGGTATACTAAAGATATAACATAATTTTTGGAACAAAATAACAGTAGAAGCTATAAAAAAGTAACAAATACATGGAGCCCAAATAGGAAAAAACACGAATAACACATCTTCACTCAGTATTAATAGAGTTTCCTAGATTAGACCTTGTGACATATACTTCGGGGAAATCAATAAAAAGCATACCCCTGTTAACACGGCCTGATTAATTACTTTAAGCAAAGTGCAGCAAAAAAGGAGATTGAATTTGACTACAAAGCACCGTGGAAGGTGCAATAAATAAAAATTACAAGCATACCTCGCAAAATAACACTGGTTCCCTGACAGCACTCGTCAATCAATCTCCAGGCGCAACTGAACTGCAGGGAGCAGGATAAAAGAAGGAATTCCACTATCCGTAATGTGAATCCGGGGGATTCCGGGAAAGAAGGGATAAGTAAATGGCTTTTCACTTTCGACGAGGCTGCAGAGACATTTATCTTCGTAGGTTTTCACCGGGTTTACTTTCATTTCTGGGATTCCGGGAAAAAAAAAGGGAGTTTTCGCTTTTTGTACCCCCTCGTTTCGTTCCTACCTGACTGTCTGTTACTCTTGATGAAATTCTAGCCTCATTAACTTCGGGAGAATCTGTCAGGACACAATCCTTGTGAAAGGAACTGTGAGCATGAGAAATTATCATTGTGATTTGAATGGATATTTTCTTGTTTGAAAATAGCGATGTTGTATAAAATGTTATTGTTTTCTGTGAAACTTTTTATCCTTTCCGCTACAACGGAATAAATATATTAACATTTTATTTTATATGCTTTTGTTATTTCTTGAAAATAATTTCATAAGAATGCCAAGTTGCAACAGTTGTAAAAGGAACTACCAGTAAGAGGGATTATCATTATTTACAGGAGGTGATTCTCTATAAAGAAAATTGAATATTTAAATTAATACTAAAATATATTGCTTGGTATTACATTAATAAAAAAGAATTATTATAATTTTATTAAGCAAAAAAATTTGTTACGAAAAAATATCTGGGTAAAATTAAAAGTTCGAGATCTTAAATAATTATTCTACAATAATATAAAAAAATATGGTAAAATTCTTATTAACCAATCTATATTTGTCCAGGATTGCCAATAATTTTTTTATATTTGTTATATTAGCATTTATTTATAAACATATATCAGTGAACAAATAAGAACAAAATAATCTTTTTTGAAAAGAATATAATAGTTTGCACAACTAATCAAAAACTAAATTTTCTATTGTAACTTTCTATATTAACTATTCTTTTCAACTTGTAAATTGTCCATTCAATTTTTTTTACTGAAACTTATCCAAACATCAGACAGTTTTTAAGACTGGGTCCATTCAGTAGCTTGAATATCTGATGACAATAAAAACAAGTTTTTCTATTTAGCTATAAAATAACTAATAAATGTTTTTCAAAATTTTTGGCTATGAACTTTTGAAAACATATCACAAATTCAACAAAAGAATATAAATATATATATACATATATATATATACAGAGAGAGATAGAGGGAATTTAAGAGTAACAGTCACACATTATATCTTGCAGACCAAAGAAAACTTCTATCATGCAGACAGATTATTATCTTCATCAATTGTTGTAGAATTTAATGATTTCTTAAAGAAATAACGTCACCAGCATATCCATACTTAACCATTTCTGCCATCTAGTTACATGTGCGACTTCTGCCCCCGAAGTCAAGCTTCTTATGCAGATAGAAATGAAAATTTTCTAATTGATATCTTGTTAAATTATAGTCTTTTTAAATCAGAATTATTTAAAAAATAGTTCGGAAATAAAAAGTTTTATTAAAAATGTGAAATATTATAAATATTTATACCTTTCTGATTCAATTTATTGATGCATTTACTAATCTTAATTTAAATCTTAATCTTAATTTAATCTAATAATCGTATTTACATTTTAAAATAATATTTATAAATGTTTAGTTTGTATAAAAAGTGTAATCCTGAATTATATTCTAAAAGCAGTTTTGTAGAAATTTGGAATTCCTGTTAAATATTTTGTATAATCATCTAGCAACAGGTAAGTAATTTTTTATTTTGCAAAATTGCAACATTAATAATTATAAAATCGATACAAAATAGTTCAGTGTAAATTAAATGGTTTTATTAAGAAAGAAAAAAAGTAATTTTTAATGAAGCTTACCAGCAACTTTTAACTCTGTAAAATGTCACCATGTGTTGGCCACCAACTACACGTTATTTGTTATGGAGATATATTAGAAATCATTATAATAGCGTACTTACATGAAGAAAATTATTTTCTTCAATAACATAATAAAAAGCATTATATCATATTCAATAACATAATAAAAAGTTCATAATTTAAATTAAATTAACCTAACTAAATAAGTATCTAGGGATTTCCTGATTTTGTAAAAAATAATGAATAAAAAATGAATAATGCTGAATATATAAAGTTATAATGAAGAAAAAAAAAGTTAATGCTGAAATAATGTTAATAAACCTATAATATATATATATATAAGTAAAATTAATATAATTAGAGTTTATTTTATATAGACACATTTTTTTGTTAGTTTAATTATTTTTTGCGTGTCAAAAAACTTGCTTTTTCTATACATAAAAAAATTCTTAATTTTTTTTGTAGTGGGAAATATTTCCCTGGGGATATGAAATCCCGAATTCATTAAATTTTGTAGAACCATGTTTCTTAAAAGAAGAAATAATAATTTTCAACAAATTTTATTCGGATGTGATAATTAATTTTAATTTTCAATTCATAATAACTTTGGTAGATTATTATTTAGATTGCAAGAATTGTTTTGCTTATTTTTTTTCTTCTTTTTCTTTGTAAAATATTTTTTATTCAACAACTTGGAAAGTTTGAGATGTAATTGTAAATTGTGTGCATTTTATAAAATATCTAATGTAAATGCATATATATACACTGAAGTGACAAAAGTCATGCGATAGCAATATGTAAATTTTCAGATGAGAGTAGCATCGCGTAGAACAGGTATAAATGCGCAGTGCTTTTGCAGAGCTTTCATTTCTGTTCAAGTTATTTCTGTGAAGAGGTTTTGACGTGATGATGACCGCACGACGGGAATTAACAGACTTTGAACGCGGAATGTTAGTTGGAGCTAGACGCATGGGTCATGCCATTTCGGAAATTGTTAGGGAATTCAACATTCCCAGATCCACTGTGTCAAGAGTGTGCCGAGAGTATGAAATTTCAGGCATAACATCCCACCATGGACAGCGCAGTGGTCGACCGCCTGCACTTAACGACCGAGACCGGCGACGTCTGCAAAGAGTCGAAAATTCTAACAGACAAGCAACACTGCGTCAAATAACCGCAGAAATTGGGACGTACAAGGGACTTGTCTGTTAGAATGGGCTATTCCAGCAGAAGACCGACTCGAGTGCCTTTACTGACAGAACGACATCGCTTGCAGCGACTCTCGTGGGCACGTGAGCATATCGGTTGGTCCCTAGATGAATGGAAAACCGTGGCCTGGTCCGATGAGTCACGATTTCAGTTGGTAAGAGCTGATGGTAGGGTTCGAGTGTGGCGCAGACCCCACGAAGCCATGGACCCAAACTTCAGCAAGGCACATTCAAGCTGGTGGTGGCTCCGTAATGGTGTGGGCTGTTTTTTCATGGCATGGACTTGGTCCTCTGGTGCGACTGGACCGAACATTATTGGAAATGCTTATGTTCAGCTACTTTCACTTGCAGCCATTCATGGACTTTGTACCCAAACAACGATGGGATTTTTTATGGATGACAATGCGCCATGTCAAACTGTTCGCGATTGGTTTGAAGAACATTCTGACAATTCCAACGAATGATCTGGCCACCTAGATAAATTTATGGGACATCATCGAGAGGTCTGTTCGTGCCCAAAATCCTGCACCATAAACGCTTTCATAATTATGGACGTCTCGAGACAGCATGGCTCAATATTCCTGCAGAAGTCTTCCAACGACTTGTTGAAACGTCGAGTTGCTGCAAGGGCCGACACGATATTAAGAGGTATCCCATGACTTTTGTCACTTCAGTGTATATAAATATGATATTATATAGATACATTTAAATATAAATTTCATAATGTAATAAATATTTACTGCTTAATATCCTTTAAAATTAATGCTTTATTTATTTCGATTTTTAAATGAATTTGAGGAATATGATTTATTATTTAAATAGGTTTTAAAAGTCCTACTTATTTATTTTATTATTACATGATTCCAATAAGAAAATGATACAAGAAAATAACTCTATACTATGCAGTACTCGATTAGTGAAGAATTATTTTCGCGACCATGCTGTTGGGTTAGCCAGCTCGTCCTTCTGACTTAAACTTTATTGAGCACGTCTGGATGCTTTAGAAATCATAACCCTCAAGTCTAGAATCCTTGAAGTTTTCCGTACTGCTTTTACATGGATGGGTTTTGCTGTTACCATGTTTAACGAATGTCATCATTTTGAGCGCTTTTATAACTGTTAGATCACATATCATATGTGAGTTAATCATAAATTGAACTCATATTTTATTTTTGTTATGCTTTCGTTTCATGTATTTTCCTGAAAGAAATTAAGTCAACTGTTTGTGCCCAGTTAGTAAAACACTATTTGATTAATTTTTTACCATTTTTTTTAAAATTCCTATGAATAAAAATTTTATATCTCTAGTATTTCAAATTTCCTTAATTTTTGTGAATCAGTTTATATATACTACGTTATACATATAAAACTTTTAATATTATGTTGCTGGTTTTTTTGTGTGTGAATTTCTATAACAATAATTAGATAATGAAAATTTAATATAAAAAGTGATTGAAAAATATAGAACTTTCATGTTCTACAATGCTGTAATATTACTTTTTTTAATTTTTCTACCTATAAATTTAATGAATACACCTTTGGAATAACGAATTACGACGAAGTTTATTTAGTTTTTTTAGAATTTTAAATTTAAAAATTTATAAGGAAAAAGCATTTTTTGTTAAAAATTGTGTAATTACCTTACCTTCTGCTATTCATTGCTGCTAAAAACCTGTTATGCTATCGTTTTCCAATAATAACTTTGTTAATTCCAGTTAAAATTTTAACCTATGTTTATGGAAAGTAAAAATAATTTTTAATCATTTTTATGAAAGTTATATTTAAAACTAAAAGAAAATCATTTTTGACTGTAAAAAAGCCCACTATGGATAATATACTTTAGAATGAATTAATTGGTTTCGATGTGCTTTATATATAAAAATTTTGAAAAGTATAGAATATACCAAATCCACTTTTGGAATAGGAGGAGTAATATTGGAAAAGTGGTATTGGTATATATGCCTAATATTGATAAAAACATTGTTGATATAATGTGATATTGATAAAACATGGTTGATATCTAATGATGATAAAAATATTGTTGATATAATGTGATATTGATAAAACATAGTTGATATCTAATGATGATAAAAACATTGTTGATATAATGTGATATTGATAAAACATGGTTGATATCAAATGATGATAAAAACATTGTTGATATAATGTGATATTGATAAAACATGGTTGATATCTAATGATGATAAAAACATTGTTGATATAAACTATGATGCTAACTTATTATTGATTGTTGATAACCTATAATGACGATAAAAAACATTGTTTATTTTTAAAAAAATCCAACTATATTTATCTATTTTTACATTTTTTAAATTTAAAAAATAAATCAGAATATTTTTCAGGGAAGTAATCTATATTCTTTGAAACACAAATATTTGACAACAATGCACCATCAATACAATCATGAAAATATTGCAGATTTTGTTACGGAAAAATCCTATTTGTCACTATTGCTCTCTTATAAAATTTTGACATTGTAGTCTAACCAATTAATAAAAAATCACAGTATTATTTATGAAAAGTCATAATAGTACAATCAGATGATTTATTTGAAGCACAACAGGATTGCACAACAGACTAAAAATATAATTCACTCAAAATTCAATTCAAGCCATTTTAAGTCCTTTACCCTAACAAATTCATTTTGCAATTCACATTGCAATAGCTGTGTTATCGGCGAGCTAGTTAATCTTTTAAATTTTACATTTGTCATAAAAATATTTATTTAAAATATACAGAAATTTATTACAGCTTCAAACTTTCTTTAAAAATAATTTAGAAATTCAACATAATTTTAAACAAATCTGCTTTAAAATAAACAAACATTCTAATCACAGAAATATCAAGCGTCTAGTTTCCTTTTCACAATCTAAATTAACTCACTAAAGTCAAGTAAAACTTTGATACAAGAAAAATTTTAAATTCATTTGTGATTTATACGAAAAGGTAGAAAGTTTTTACAAAAGTTTCACATTTTAATTTCGTGTGACAACTTTTTGCAGTCTCAAGAATTCAAGAGAGAATTGCTCTAGGGATACATGGCCTGCAGTAAAATAGTTTATGCTTGAATGAACGATAACATTTCGAATACTTAAAATGGAAAAATAAACAAAATTTTCAACTTTGCAACTTAAATAAAGTGGTAATCGAGAGAAACTTTAATTAAAGGAAGACCGATTCAAACTACTAAGAAACAAAATTAATCCATTTGCTAATTACATAAACAATCGCATATCAAATACTTAAAAAAAAAAGAGTACAAATAACAACATATCTTTAGTTGTTTGTAAGTGAAAACTCTTCAGTTAGTTTCAAATATTTTAGGCAACTATTTTTTGTTAGATATGTCTAAAATTTCAATATTTCATGTAAAACAAATTAAAGAATAAATATCTTGTTAAGTTCCTTAAAGTTTCTGTTCTATTTTGAGACCAAACATACTATCCCGAATCAAAAGTTATATCTACGGCAGGAAATGAACACAAAAATTCATCCGATGGAAAGTCCTATTAAAGGCACAACTTACTAGTTTACTTCCCTTAAGGAAATTCATTTCAAAAGTTGTCATTGGTGAATTCTTTTTAATGCTTTATCTGCTACTATATACAGTTCCAGTGGAAAATTCCCATAGATCATAGTGCCAATTTTTGAAATCAATAATGATATTTTATTCTAATCTATTTAAGTTGTTTTTGCCTATAGATCAAGGAAAAAATTAAAAAAGGTAAGTTTTCCTTTTTCACAGAGTTGGCAATGGTTACTATACAGCATAAGGTTGTTGGTTTTTATGCTTAAATGAAATTTAAAAAAAAATGTTTGAAATTGATATCAATATCCTGATGGTTACTTCTTAATTTTAAAAAGGAATTTAAATTCATTTAAGTATAAAAGCGTATAATTTTCTGCAATTCAGTAATTTCTAACAAGCAAAAACATGATTTTCCTCTCAATGTTAATATAAGAGGATAGCCTCAATTTAAAAATGCAGAAATAACATTGCATATTTAAGTATTCTATATTAACTGCCATATTTTTTTACCTGGGATGCTTTGCTAAATAAAGATTGTGTATAATATTGTTTTCTATTAAATTCACTTGGTCTTGAAAAACATATGCTAATGTTATTGTCATGTAACACTTCTAAAGTTTTTCTGTCATTATATATATATATATATATATATGAAATGATATTATAAATATATAAAATTAATATTATAGTTCAAATACCCTACCACTTTTCAGTACTGTTATTGTATCTATTACATCAGAAAGTTAAAAACTCACAGCATTAAGTTAATATTATTTATATTGGTTTAGTTTGTTGTTCTACTATTTCGTGCACACTTTGAGCTAAATAGACCGGAACCTACAGTTTAAAGTACATTTCAAACCACTAACGAACATCCATGTCACCGCCAAGATTCGAACATGAAGCCTGTGACACCAAAGGCCAGAGCGCTAGCCACTTGGCCACCTGACCGCTAATGTTATCTGGATGTTGGACCAACTACAAGGGAAACTATTCTCATCTGGTTGCTGTTTAAGAAAACTAAAGATTTTCCATTTATTTATAAACAAAATGAATCCACTAATTTTTTATACAACATTTTAATTTCAAACAGACTTAATTATTTAATATAAGTTAATAACATAATGTAATTAATATAAGTTAATTTAATTCCTTATAAAAAGTATTCATATTTAGTAAACTACACAGTGTTCTGTTTTGAACTAAAAAGTAAAATATGTTCAATAAAAATGTCATTTCACGATATATTGCAGATCAAAATTTTATGCCGGAAATAATATCCAAATGCCTTGAAATTTCGATTACAGGCTTCATCCATGCGAATAACAAAAGTTGTATGATCTTTGCATAGCTAAGCAGATTTACGATCAAATATTGAAATATATGAAAGCGCCACACTAATTTCTTGCAAGAATCTGACAGCATATCGCCATCAAACCCTTTTTTTATGGAACCGCTTGTTCCATTCCATTACCTTTGGAAACGCGGAAATGCATTCGCTGGCTCAACACACCAAAGTGAGCCATCTTATAGGCATCGTAAAATCTTGCATCTTGTTTTCGTGTTTTGGTTATGTTTATGCACTTAAAATATGTGTTTACTTTGAAATCACTGCGTTCCATCTTTGATGTTAAGTATGCCTTGCTCTAATAAAATATTAATAGACCAAAGAAGTTCGCTTTCTCATTTGCTTTTTTGTCAATTTTTAGAAAATGTTCTTACACTGGTTTTGTTGCGTTATAAATTATAACGAACAAAACATTTCTAAATCAAAAAGTGATTTAAATTTTTCATTGAAATATAGGTCTTTATTTATTATAGATGAGTAAATATATACATGGGCACGATGGCCGAGTGTCTGGCACTCGGTGGCACAGGTTTTGAATTCGAGTTCCGGCGATGGCATGAATGTTTGTAGTGGTTCAGAATCCACTTTAAATCGTAGAACCTGGTCTCAACTAGTTGTAGAGCGCAGGGATGACAACCCTACCCCGTAAAAAGGAAAACGTCTACTGTCTAGGGATCTTCTAGCAGGCAGACGATGATGATAATGATGATTATGAGGAAATTGATATGAATCGTTAATTTTTGATGGGATGTAAATTAAGAGTTTTGTGCATACAAAAATATTGAGTTTGTAACTCTCACTCGGTGTAATGCAAGAAGGTGAATGTTTGAATTCACTAACGGTGTATAAAAAGTCACTGAGTCCATCTCGTGGCTCAGTAGCAACGTGCGCCGCTGGTGGGCATTATGGCTCAGGATCAATCCGCTGGCGGCTTTGTTGTAGATACAGTTTTAAACACGAGAGAATACAATGGCATTTGTGATGTTTAGTGATTTGTGATGATGACATTGGCATTTGTGATGTGTTGTCTGACAACTAGGTGGGAGTTTTCCGGGGTTTCTGCCATACGATAAGAAAATACGGAGTTGTTCTCGGTAAAAGTCCTCCCAGAAGATATTGCCCTCCTATATCAGTGACTTGGAGTGAAGTCAGACTTCTACCTACGGGTGTTTCATTACAACAGAAACTGATTCTTTTCCATCATTCAGAAGTAGATTACTCATGAGATATTCCTCTTTCCATGAGGGATATCGCAACAACATCTTACAGTGCAATAGCCACTAATTTCAGAAACAAGAGGAATTGATGCTAATTGCGACGTAATGTTGAGACACTTGCAGTGGTAGACAATTGCAGTGGTAGACGTTTTGAAAGTTTTCTCTCATATGCAAATGTAGGATAGTTCCCTTTAAAGTCTTTCTAGAAGACAGCAATCTTCTGTTTCTGCCTGTATTGGTTTGCTCATAATAGACTTTTTGAAATACCAGATCAATAACTTGGAAAAAAAAATATTAGAATAACTTTTCAAAAAATAAATTCAATATATTTTAATAGGAATGTCAATACACAGGTAAAATAAATATAATTAGTTCAAATATAAATTTGTATGAAATAAATTAAAAAAAGAAGGTAAGAGACAAAAACGAGGAAACTAGATGTTATTTGTTAAAATAAATGTAAATATTTATTCTAAGGTAAATTTTGATGGTTAATTAAATTTAAAAATTAAAATATTTATAATTTGTTTTTCTGTTTCATTATTTAAATCAGAAATGTATTTTAAAACATTTATATATATTTATGGTTTTCAAAATAAAATTTTAATTAAATAAAATAGTTATTGTGAATAAGCGAACCATTTGTTTTATTGCATAAGCGAAATTTAATTCGAATATTTAATTGCATTGATATAATATTTACTTTAATAGAACAATTCCCACTTTTCCCAAAATGATAAAAGAATAATCCATTTTGTCATTAATTTTGAAGCAAAATAAAAAAACAAATACATTTTCATAATAAATTAGATTTGATGAAAGTTTTTAACTAATCATTTATTTAATCTTCAAAATTTTTCAGCTTCTGAAAAAAAATAAAATAAATTCATATGAATACAAATTGATGAAAAGTTTTGAAATTAAAATTCTTTAACAAAACGAGAATTAATTTTCAATCCTAAATTATGTTTCTCTAAAATTAATCAAAAAATGGAAAAGTTACTGCTATCTCCTAGAAAAATTAAATGTTGTATGCATTTAGGAGTTCAAGGAAAATTAAATTAGCCATATATTATTTAATTTTTTTTCGAAACTAATAAATTCATGTTAAGTATAAAATATTCACAATGCAAAACACTATTTAGTCATGAATGAAATACGTAAGTTTTTGAAATTTTCTATCGCTATTTGTATAATAAACTAGTTTTAATAAACTTTTTGTCGTTCATTTAAAATAAGCATTCAAAAATAGAATGAGTAATTTAATAGCATTATTTTACAGCTTAAAAGTTTTTTTAAGGATAAAATAATATATTTTTTGTTTTTATATTATCTATATTGGAATAAAACAGAAAATAAATATTAGAAGATAAGTAATAAATTTTAATTCAATGTAAATATTTAATAGTGTAATTGAATTTTATAATAAAATTGTGAATTAGACTAATTTCACTTATTAATTAGTCTAACTGACAATTGTATTTTAAAATTCCATTAGACTATTATCATAAAACATTTTAAAAAATTAATCAATTTATGAATAGCTTTCCGATGAGGATATTTAATTGATTCCACTAATAAAAATAAGAATACCTGAGACTCCTTAATTTGAGATTACTATTTGAATGGTAGGTCCTGGTTCAAATTCGGTAGCTGCTTCCGTTGCAGTCACTGCTTTTAGAAACCTGAATATTCACCACTCAATAGCGGATTTAATAGTTTGTTTATAATCAGGCTGTCTTGTATCAATAGCCCTAAGAACTCCTCAGGATATGCAAAATCTCCCCTTCGTTTTACATCGATGAGTTGTTCGAACTATACACGAGAATAATTGCAATTAAGGGAGTACTAATGCATAGAAAAATTAATAAATTAAGTAATAATAATGTATTAAGTAATAATCATTAAAAATAATATTAATGAACCCCATCCGTGATTTACATTTAAACTAAGTACAAAATGAATAAAATTTAAGGATTGAAATTCGAAGAAGACCGGAAAAACAACCAAGCTTTTAAAATTGATTAGCATCAACAATATAAATATACATTAATTCATTTAATCACTGAATATTAATCATCATATTAAAATCGTTGATTCTTTTAATTTAAGTAATAATAATGCATTTAGCAGTTTTCATTTGTAAGAATATTAATAAATCCCATCCATGCTTTACATTTAAATTAATTATACAATGAATAAAATTTAAGGATATGTTCAAAGTATACCGAAAAAACAACCATACCTGTAATATTTTGTTTTTACATTATCCGTATTGGAATAAAACAGAATATAAATATTTTTGATTAAATATTTATAAGTTAAATTTATCTAATTGATAGTTTTATTATAAAATTCAAGGTTATTAATTTAAGAAAATGCCAATTAAATTATAAATAGCTTCACCATGAGAATATTTAATTGATTCCGCTACTAAAAAATAAGAATACCTGATACTCCTTGCTTTGAGATTACTATTTGAACGGTAGGTCCTGATTCAAATTCGTTAGCGACTTCCGTTGCAGTCACTGCTTTTAGAAACAAAGACATTCACCACTCTATGGTGGGTTGATAGCTTGTTTAGGCATCTCAGTTTATATACAGGTTGTCTTGTGAGATTTAATTTAGTTTTTCTACCATACAACACACATATGTATATAAATTAGCCCTAAAAAATCCTCAAGGGAGGCAAAATTTCGCCTTATCATTATTCTAACTATTCACGATAATAAATGAAAACTTATGGCCTACTAATGTACAGTAAAAATTAATAAAATAAGTCATAATGAAAAGTAACTAATAAAAAATAAGTAGTAATAATAAATTAAACAATAATCAATACTAGGAATATTAATATATCTCATCTATGTTCAAAATGAATAAAATTTAAGAATATGTTCAAAGAAGACCGAAAAAACAACCATATCTGCAAAATTATTTAGCAGCAACAAGTATATAGTGTATAAATATACATTAATTTATTTAAGCACAGAATATTAATTATTACATTGAAATCGTTGACTGTTTTAAATTACATAATATGGAAATAATGCAAACTTTTAAAATGATATTTAAATTTAAATGATATGATTAAGGAATATAATATGTGCTATTTCCAATCGTATTATTTATCCCTGTTCTACCAGAATAGCAGTTATAGTAAGACTTCATTTTCAATTTGCATGAAGACATGCAGCAAATCAAATATTATGAATATCTTTGCAATTTACAAAGGAAGAGGCTTGATATTCAAATTATTTAAAACATGATTCTCCAATTGCAACTAGTCTATTCGAGTTCAGAAATGCATATTTTACAAGGTTAAATAGGATTTCAGAACCAATAATTGTAGTTGCATTGTAATTAGGAGGCATAATAATAAATAATTCTTTTTGAAAAGTTTGTAATCACTTTTTATACATAAGGCAACGCGTGATTGTTATATTACGAGCAATACATTGCAAGCAAATTGTGGCATTATTGAAATCTTTAATAAATTAAGTATTGAAACTCCCACTTATGTAGCAATTTTCTTATATTAATGTTATTATACAGTTTCTGTACTATTAATATGAAAAAGTTAATAATATATTTTCTAAAAATTAGAAAGAAAAAAAACCAGAAAAATTGCTATTATCTGGCCAAAAATAAGTGGATTTTCATGATATGCCTATTTCTGTGTCATAAGTAAAATGCAATACTGTATCAAAATCTAATATAAAAAATATTAGAGGAATTACTGTCGTATAACGTCATTAAAAACGTGGTTTAAAATAGGTTTTAAAGGCATTCAACAATTTCGTAATAAATTTTTATATAATTATGCTCGAAGTCATTTATCTACAAAATTATTAAGGTGAATTATTAGATATATAAATGGGAATCTCAGCCAATCATGTGTAACAAAGTGGTTGAATGTGAGTGGTGGTGTATTCATTAGGCTATAGAACGCATTTTTAAGAAAAACACTTCTAGAAGCTACACCCATGAAATTTCAAGAGTTACAAGGGTAGCGGTTGACCATCGTTTGTAGTTGAAAGCAAGAAGGCATATAATCCAATCTCAGATATTCTATTACAGCAACCACTAGAAGGATGGCCATCAGATCAATAGTGTTCAAAATAATTCCTGAAGAAAGTTTTATCCAAGATGTCCAGTATTGTGTACTCCTTACATCACACAACAGAAATGACAAATATAGGTTGGAAAATAAATATAGCAATTGAAGTGTAAATTGATAGATTTCTGTATTCTTTGCAAATATGTTGATATTTTATTTTTAAAATGCAATAATATCAGTGACAAGTGTTTGTCTGGTGGGAACCGGAAACCTGTTTTTTTTATCAGATATGTGTATCAAAGAGACTTTATGTATGTGGGAAGGCATTCCTTTGGGTATCCGACACAAGAACGGCGGGAATTGGAAGGAATCCCATTATTACTTAGTGATATACAGGCGAGATTTTCGATCATACCAACATATAACATATTCAAATGCAGTAAATCCTCGTACATGATTATAATGCTAGGCAACGCAAAGCTGGGTTGGTGGTAAATGAAATTCATGAGGAAAATAATGTGTGGATCTTTTGTTGTCCAGTATGATCCCCTGTCATGTTTAAGATATATTTGAGAGACGTATTCCGTCCTAACATGATTACTTTAACCATTCAATGTCTTAAAACTTAAATATGATAACAAACTTAGATAATAAGCACCGTAATTTTGAATACAAACATCTGTTTCCGTGCCTGTTTAGGTATCAGAAGTGATCGCATACCATATGAAGCGACTGTTTATTGAAATTAATATTATTTCTTGTTATGCTTCCATTTTGTGTATTTCAAGACAGAAAATATGCCCATTGTTCTTGTTTCTTTCCTAATATATGAAAGCCATTTTAAATAACATTTTTACTACATTTCATCAATTTCCAGAGAATAGAATTTTCACAAATATTTCTTTGACATTTGACAACTAATGTAATTTCCTTAAAAGTCTTGGATATTTTTAAGAGATAACAAAAATTAAATTAGCTGTACATTATTTGACTATTTTTTTGAAATTCTTTCGTTTATTTAATGTTAAATGTTAAACAAATATATTGTATATGTAGAATTTCTTGGATATTTTTTGGTGAGACATATGTTCCAGAATCATCTACTTCTGATTCTTCATAGATGGTGTGATACCACTTTCTTCCGTTAATAACAATTATGTTAAAAATAATTGAATTTATTTGTTTCAAGGGACGAAAACCAAAACACTTCCCCAGATCAGTTCTGATTGCCATGTGAGGCGTTTTACACTCACTGTCACATTCACCAATAAGTCTTCTTTTTTCTGAAAGCAATGACATCACGAGAGGGGGGCAATGGATTTGAATCTCTCCTTTCAGTATGCTAGTACTGAGCCGAGAATGAATATCTAATGTTATAATTTCTTGTGATAAATTAAAACACAGCAAAATGTTAAAACCTTTATATTTCTTTTAGTGTTTTTCTAAGAAATGTTATATCCATAAATGTTACAGATTGTTTTTTACTACTTCGAAATATTTAGTTTTTTTTTTTTTTTTAAATAGTAATTGAAGAATCAATCAATACCAGATTTAAAAAAAGTTTCATTCGAATATGAACCTACTAAATTATTTTTTCTCTTCAAACTACAACTGGTTATGGACACATTTCAAATTATTTATTGACATAAATTTATTGATCTACAAAAATTAGATGATTTTTTAAAAATGATCTAATTTTTTAATCATCTAAAAACCAATCAGTCAGATGTCCATGGTATACAATGATATATCTTGTATACCATGGACATCTGACTAACAAGTGGCGAAGAACAAAATCCCTGCAGAAGGCCTTTTAGACTAAACATGCCACATTTACAGTTTGTATGAAAAAAATCCGGACATATTTTCAACAAGCAGTCTTGATTTCTATGCTTATAGAACTTGCTACAATTGCCATGACATCTCGATTTTGAAACCAGTGTCTTCAATGGACGCCATCTGAGATTTCGAACCTTAGTCCTTCCTCTTGAACTTGTTATCAGTGAGTTGGACTTCTTGACAATTAAAGATATAAATTATTTAAAACAACTATGTTGATTCTCTAAATACATTTTTTTCTAATACAGCTGGCAAACACTAAGACAGCTTGGTCAATAAGGCAAGCACTGCACAGACGTACTCACTTTGTATTACCCAGGGGTCGCGTGTAAAATGAAGATAAACCACGGACACGCAGTAACAAGCCCCCTCAACGCTCTACGATTTTAGACCGGGACCTATGGATTCCGAACCACTGCAAACAATTGACACCACCGAGACCCGAAATAAGCAAATTCAGGCCCTCTCTAAATACATCATTATTATAATAGAAAAATGTAGGAGAGCATTTTACCAATATAAATAAACATTAATGTTTGTACCATTAAGTAATTGTAAAAATGTTTATCATTAATAACAAATTTCAAAAAAGACCACAAACACTGACCAAAGAGATTTGAACTGCTTTTGGGCATTGTTGTTTTTCAATATCATTTATCTTGTTATACAATTAAGAGGGTAATAAATCATTCTTTTGATACATAATACATCAAGATGAATTGTATTTACCATTTGTTTTGAATTCTTCAAAGCATTTATAGTAATAAATTCATTGATGAATAATCGTCTAAACTTATTATTATTTAAAAAAATTCAAAAACGCTCAATTACATATCTTTGATAAAACGTGTATATTCGATAAAACAAAAGATGATAAAATTTTTCGTCAAAATTAATATTATTGCATATAACATTATTTTGACAAGTGATCTGGGGCTCGGTGCCACATGTTTCGGGTTTGAATCCTTGCGGTGCCATGGATGTTTGTACTGGTTCAGAATTAAGTTTAAACTGTAGGTCCCGGTCTAATATAATTGTAGAGCGGCGGACGTAGAGCTGACACCCCTACCCCTTAAAAAGAAAACACCTCTTGTCTAGAAATCTGCCAGTCATATGACCTTGGCTCAACATGGGATTTTGCGCCAACAAAGATTTGGTTTGGTTTGTCACTCTACGATCATTTTGTGCACACTTTGGCTAATTACTGCACACTTAGTTAGTCAGTTACACGTGTGCTAATTAGACTTGTACCTACAGTTTAAAATGGATTCCAAACCACGAGCAAACATCCATGCCACCACCGATATTCGAACCTGAAGTATGTGGTACCAAAGGCGACTTGCCAATTGGCCACCAGGGAGCGTGGCAATAAAGAAGAAAAAGAAGAATAGAATTAGGCAGTAACGAGTAATTCAAAAGAATTTAGCACATATTAGATATGACAAGATTATGATATTTTTTATAATAAATTAATATTTTTTCATAAATAACTGTAATATTTTTTGTCGAAATTTCTTTACTATAATTTTTTTTTAAATTTTGTTATTCGCTAAATTTTCTAAAATGTAATATGCAAAGTGAAATATATTTACGTATCTAAGTATAGTACTTATTGTAATACTCTTAAACCATTCTTGTAAAGCAGTGAAAAATATTTACATGCAGCAATAATTTAATAATCGATTCATTTAAAATATTGCATGGGATCAAAGTTGTCTATAAGCTTTCAAAAATATTTCCTTAAACGTTTTACTAAAGGGACAGAATAGGAATTTAAGTACGAAATGTAATCCTAAATTTGGCAAGGTCATCATTAAACACGATTTTATTTCATAATTTTATAATTTTTTTAATGTACTTTCTTTTAGTGTTCATGTCCGCTTCCTTTTCTAAAATTGAATATGCAAAGTGAAATCTATTTAAAAATACTTTATAGTTATTCTTAAAACCACCGTTATAGTCAATTCGAATATAGTAATGCCACAAATATAGTAATACCACAGATATAGTAATACTACAAATATAGTAGTATACAACAAACTTTATAGTTGCTTTAAATATAGTATTTTTAAATATAGTTATTCTCAAAACCATTCTTGTAAAGCACTGAAAAATATTGCAAGCAACAATAATTTAATAATCGATTCAATTAAAATATTGCATGGAATTAAAACTGTCTATAAACTCCAAAAATATTTCCTTAAACGTTTTAGTAAAGAGGCAGAAGGGGACTTTAAGTACAAAATTTAAATGAAAGTAACTCCTAAATTTGGCAGTGGCAATATTAAACATGATTTTATTTCATTCTTAAAACCATGTACTCTTTCACTCCAAAACCAGTTCACTCTTTTTAAGAAAGTGAAATCTATTTAAAATATTATACTTATTGTAATACTCTTAAAACTATTCTTCTAAGGCAGTGAAAAATATTTACAGGCACCAATAATTTAATAATCGATTCATTTAATATATTGCGCGGAATCAAAACTGTCTATAAACTTCCAAAAATATTTCCTTAAACGTTTTAGTAAAGAGACAGAATGGGACTTTAAGTACAAAATTTAAATGAAAGTGACTCCTAAATTTGGCAGTGGCAGCATTAAACATGATTTTATTCCTCGGAAGAAGGAGGAAGGAACTTACTGTTTGTCGGATTTTACGGTTTCCTTTGCCCAGATCGTGCGCATTCGACATCTTTATGTGTTCCAGGAGCAAAAAGATAAAGACGTATTTTTTGCTGATAGGGTAAGAAGGAAATAAAATCTCGAGGTATATATATATTTTTTTTCTTCGCGAGGGCTGTTTCTACGACAGCTTTTTATTTCTGAATTCTAGTACCGCGGAAGCATTAGTTGTCCTCCGCCAGTAACCGAATACGACAAGAACTATCCTCAGGAAAAGTTTCTCAAAAAAAAAAGTTTTTTTTTTGGAAAAAAAGTAAATAAATAAACGTGTAGAATTGCGTTTCCAAGACAACAGAAATCTTTCTTGAGAAGTAAATACTTTTTATCTTCTTTCTTACGAGTGTTTAACGGTGTCATACAACAACGACTTAAAGTATCGAGTTTAGTTGAGGAAAACTTATTTTAAAGGTATAAACGTTTCACGAACTCTGACGTGTTTTGTGAAATCCTATTTGAAATAAAGAATATCGCCCCGAAGTTTGCTGCAGGTGTTTTTGGGATCGCATCTACAGATGCTATATTGCTTTAGATGTAACAGATGCAGATATTTTAAATTCGATGTTTGAAAATGTGCAAATAAGAATTCGGAACGGATTTAAATATTCAAGGACATTGAATTCATATGTTATTTACTTATTCAAGGACATTGAATACCTATGTCATATAATTATTCAAGGACATTGAATTTCTATGTTATAATAATTATTCAAGGACATTGAATTCCAATATCATATAATTATTCAAGGGCATTGAATTCATATGTCATACAATTATTCATGGACATTGTTTTCAAATGTCATATAATTATACAAGAGCATTGGATTCATATGCCATAGGAAAAGAAACTAATTAAATACACTGAAGTGACAAAAATCATGGGATAGCAATATGCAAATTTTCAGATGGCAGTAGCATCGCGTAGAACAGGTATAAATGCGCAGTGCTTTCGCAGAGCTTTCATTTCTGTTCAAGTTATTCATGTGAAGAGGTTTTGACGTGATAATAACCGCACGACGGGAATTAACAGACTTTGAACGCGGAATGTTAGTTGGAGCTAGACGCATGGGTCATGCCATTTCGGAAATCGTTAGGGAATTCAACATTCCCAGATCCACTGTGTCAAGAGTGTGCCGAGAGTATGAAATTTCAGGCATAATATCCCACCATGGACAGCGCAGTGGTCGACCGCCTGCACTTAACGACCGGGACCGGCGACGTCTGCAAAGAGTCGTAAATTCTAACAGACAAGCAACACTGCGTCAAATAACCGCAGAAATCAATGTGGGACGTACAAGGGACTTGTCTGTTAGAACTGTGCGGAGAAATTTGGCTTTCTTGGGCTATTCCAGCAGAAGACCGACTCGAGTGCCTCTACTGACAGAACGACATCGCTTGCAGCGACTCTCGTGGGCACGTGAGCATATCGGTTGGTCCCTAGATGAATGGAAAACCGTGGCCTGGTCCGATGAGTCACGAGTTCAGTTGGTAAGATCTGATGGTAGAGTTCGAGTGTGGGTCAGACCCCACGAAGCCATGGACCCAAACTGCCAGCAAGGCACTGTTAGAGCTTTTGGTGGCTCCGTAATGCTGTGGGCTGTTTTTTCATGGCATGGACTTGGTCCTCTGGTGCGACTGGACCGAACATTGACTGGAAATGCTTATGTTCAGCTACTTGGAGATCACTTGCAGCCATTTATGGACTTCATGTACCCAAACAACGATGGGATTTTTATGGATGACAATGCGCCATGTCACCGGGCCACAACTGTTCGCGATTGGTTTGAAGAACATTCTGGACAATTCCAACAAATGATCTGGCCTCGCCCGACATGAATCCCATCGAGCATTTATGGGACATCATCGAGAGGTCTGTTCGTGCCCAAAATCCTGCACCATCAACGCTTTCACAATTATGGACGTCTATCGATACAGCATGGCTCAATATTCCTGCAGAAGACTTCCAACGACTTGTTGAGTCCATGCCACGTCGAGTTGCTGCACTTCGCCGGGTGAAAGGAGGGCCGACACGATATTAAGAGGTATCCCATGACTTTTGTCACTTCAGTGTATATCTATATGGACAATATAACTTCCGATTTAAGGCTCTCGATCATAATGTCTCCTGGTCTGCTGATTATTAATACATTCTTTTTTTGTGATGCTAAGTATTTTAATTTGATCCTTCTATGCAATTTAATTAATCACATTATATATTTTACTTATATTAAATTAAAAATAAAGACTTAGATTAAAGCAAATAAAATTAATGAAAAATGAATTACTTAGTGAAAAACTTTAAACTGAAAATTGTTTAAAATAAATAATATTTTAAATTGAAATTGTAATTGAAAGGATCCGATGTAGCTAATCTTTTGTTCCAAAAGAAAGAATGGCATTAAAAAGAAGATATTTTTATTCATATTATAATTTTACAGACGGGCTAAAAGAGTAATATATATATATATATATCATTTTAGACACATATTCTCATGAACTTGATTTCAAACATAAAAAAAAAAATCCTATGTATCTGATTGGTGACAGATTTTTATGGTGGATCTGTCTGATGAATCAACAACATCCCTTATAACTATATCAGAGGGTACTGCTTTCCAAGATAATTGTTTTGAAATTTTAAATTCTGCATCGAATAAATCCTGGAAATTTTTAACCACGAATTATCATTGTCATTAAAAAATCCAACTTCTCCTTTTTAAAGATGTGATTATAGCGTGCCATCAGCAGATTCGAAAGTACTGTTTTTTATTTACTAGCCAACATGAACAAGCCACTGGATTAAGGAGACAATAAATAAATTCAAAAAATAAAATGTTAGTTCTTTTAGTATTCATTCAGATGAACCAATAAATTATTCCTGCAGTAGTGTAAAATTGTTAATTTTGAGTACTATACAGAAGAAGAAGGAAAGAACCAAAATATTTTTAACTTGAATGTGGAAATATAATACTTATTAAAATTAATATTTCACCAGAAAAATTTAACATGCATCGTTTTTCATTCACTCTTTTAGCATTATAATGAAACTGAAATTGCCCTTTCATTCTTATTTTAATGCCACAATAGGATCCCTTTGTGGATCTGATTTATAAACTGTAACATTCGATAACTGTAACACATAAACTGTAACAATTCAGTAATGGTAAAGCTTAAATTTTTTTCGTAGTATTGAAAGAATCAATTTTGTAATTTTTATCTATTGTTACCCTTAATAGTTCAATTTCATTTTTTTCTTGTCCTTCAGAATAGGTTTTAAAAATGTGGTACAATTCATATATAAAGAACAATACGGATAAAAAAAACTAAATTTTTTTTTCTAAATCCAGCATTAGCATAACAGCTTTTATTCTGTATAATGTTGATACAAATTCGAATCGAAAAAATACTATAAGTTTTAATTATCTTTTCGTAAACTCAAGAGAGAATAGAATTGCAGATATCAACAATACTTACAAATTGCTTATTGATAACATTAATTGTTTAAATGGCCTTACAACGTCAATTATTTTTCCATAGTTCACAATTTTTACTGATGAATATGATTTTATCTTGCAATGAGGGTGTTTAAATCTTGTTAATTGTGATTTACTGCAATTTTCATCATACCTTATACTTATTTTGTGTAAATTATTGAAGCTATTAACACAAACTGTAAACACGTGAACGTTCACAATTAAGGATAGCCATATGTATTAACTTATTATTTATAAAAGTAAAAGAAAAGTAACTCACGAATAAATTATCTCAATTGCCATTGGTTTACATGTAAATGAAAATATATTCATCAATTTGTTTCTGCTTATAAGACCATGAAACGTGCGTTAAAATATGGGAAAGAAATGAGAAAATTATAACAGAGAAAAAAAGGATATAACTAATTTAACAAAGGAATAACAGATTGCCTATGTCCAAAATTGAAATGCATGTTCATGCTCATATGTAATATGTGGTACTCTGTATATCTGGAAAAAAAATGTAAGACAGATAGCAATGCATGCTGAAAATAATTGAGATTGGAATATTGAGATCATTGGCTTATACTATATCAAATTGCATCCTCAGATATGACCTTTACCGTAGAAAACATCTGGTTTGGTTTGGGCGTCACTTTATGATCGTACTGTGCAAACTCTAGGCTAATTAAACCGGGATATACAGCTTAACGTGGATTCCGAACCAGTCACAAACATCCATGTCGCCGCCAGGATTCGAATCTGACGTTAGTGGTAATAAAGGGCAGAGCGCATGCCAATTGGCCGTTAATCTCCTAGAGAACATCTGAACGACTTTTCAGAAGTTGAACCTTATGAAAGTAAAATGAAAATCAAAGAATGACAGCTACATGAATGTTTAGTAATAAGCCATCATGTCGGAGGACCAATAATTCGCCTTATAGATAAATAGAATCCTACGGAAGATTTCTGTTTTACTCGTATGCAGAGAATGTTTAATTTTGTTTGTTTAAATATTTCTGAGAGATATTATAGGCACAAATAAACTTCTCCTTAATTTTTGCATACTAAAGGGTCTTACTTTGAAAACTACAGGGAGATAAACTACATTAAAATTATTCTTTTGAAACAAAAAAAAAATAGTGGTTCCATATCATATCGCATTAAAAAGATTTATATCTATGTATATACTCGCAATGTGCTTTTTTTAACAAAACAAAAAGGCAAAAGCAGGCATGCAAAGAAAGGTAAAAAAAAATGATAAGTAGATTTTATTTATTTACATTAAATATGCCATAAATGTATATTTTCTATTACTCATTACAATTTTTTAAAATTTTTCTTCACTAAATCGCTTTTCAGTAACGAGAAGGGAAAACATGCTTTAAGTAACTAATGAGGCAAACTTTGAAACATGAGTAGAACATATATAAATTTAACGAAAAAAAGCAAGTTTTAAAACAACTGGGTTATTTAGTTTATTTAATGATCCTTATTCAAGTAGAAAAGTACTTTCAAAATTCTTAATTGGATTTTTGAGCGAACTTCACTGGCAAGTGAAAAATGTAATTAATTAAGCTACGTAATCAGATATACATCATGAACAACAGTTGAATTCCATTTAGAGTGTAGCGGAAACTTAATAAATTACAATAAACAAAGATGTTCTCAAACGATGATAATTGAACGAAAGGTCTTTTTGAAAACTGTTGCTGGTACCGAATTATTTACACATTTCTACAAATTAATTAATGAGCATTTTCCAAAAAATAATTAATTAATATACGGTAGAAGTAACACAACACAGCTATTCAATTAAATTTTTATAGATATTTTTCATCTAAAATCAAACAAAACTTCTTAAATTCGATAATAACCAAGAAACACAAATATAATTAATGATCAGGGACATCTTAATGATGGTCTATGGTAAAACGGTATATCAACCAAATTAAAAGTTAGCTACCCAAACTTTTTCTTTCAACTTGCACTCTTTTGGCGGTAGTTAGGGGCAACTCTCATAATGAACTTTCACTGTGGAAACTGCAGAATGCATAGAAAAATTACAGCGAACCGGAAACTGTAATTTACTAGGTATTCCTGCGCAAATGTTGTCTGTTCACTAATGACTTGCAGAGGCAGCAATGCAGCGGAATCGATATGAAATCATTAACGCTGGCTCACAAGCGTGAGTGGAAAATAAACACTGATTATAATTTGCTTCAACTCTCTCTTCAGTAATACGTTTAGCAGCAACTCGAACAAGTGCGCGAACCAACTGGAGTTTCAGTGAGGGGTAAAAAAAGAGAGTTCTCATTTGAAGTACGTCCAATTATTCAACTTCAAATAGCAAAGTCTGAACCGTAGAGACTGCCATGGAAAATGTGTGGTCTGCTCGCTCTCGTATTATTTACTGCCTCTGGTTAATGGTTTCGGAGTAGATTTATTCAATGGCATTTTCTTTGGAGGAAATTTTGTTAAGGATCGCTGTGTTTATTAAGTAAATTATGATGTTTATCAGTGACTTATATAATAAATGCGATATTATTGGATAAAGGAAGATTATATTTCATTTTTTGAATTTTACATAGAAAATATGTTCTTCTTAAAATGGAAGATTGCATTTAAATTTTATTCCTTTATAAATATTCAAGTATAAAAGATCATTTTTTGAATTTTACATAGAAAAATATGTTCTTTCTTAAAATCGAAAAGAAGGCTTTGTTAAAATTATGATTATTAAATTTTATTCGGTTTTATGATTTTTTTCATACAAAAATATTTAGAATTTAAATTTTTTTATACATACAATTTTATAAATATTCAAGTATAAATTTAATTATTAAATTTTATTGTTTTTTATTATTTATAAAATGCAAATTAAATAAAATTGATTTGGATTAGAATCAGAATTATAATCATCTTGCTCATTGCAGGCGGTTTGATGGCCAACTGGTAAGAGCTCTGGGTAACCATGATCTTGAGGTACCATGGTAGCCCAGAGATCTAACGTGGCTTTCAGATTCCAATCCTGATGGTCGCATAAATCTTTCTTAATGGTTCTGAATTCACGTTAAACTGTAGGTCCCAGTCTAATTAGCCCAATGCAACAAAATGGCCGTAGAGCTTACGAAATTACGCATACGATCATACGATACATTGATGCTCTTATCATTAAAATAATTTCACTATTACTCATTTTGAAAAAAATATAACAAGTAAAACGCAAGCAATGATGAGCAATACATGACGTGAAAATCCACCAAAATTTTAGAGTACTAAAGAAGATGATGTCTAATGTTTTTAAAACATCATGCAAACACGATAAATTTGTCATAAGTGCGATATCAGAGTAAATTAATATTTATAAAATTATAAACAGAAGCAGAAAATAATCGCTTTAAACGGAATTAATAATTAAATTTTAGACAACTTCTGGTGTCCTTTAAAAAATACAAATATATATTACGAGTATACGCGAAATAGTGCTCTATAAAGATTGGTGAAGTTGGAATTAGTTGCTTAAAATTTAAAATATTCAGGATTAAATTTATATGAATATATATGAAAATATGATTTTCTATCAATTTTCTCATGTGGCTGCATAGATAATTCTTTAAACCCTAACTTTTCAATTTCGCCTCATAAAATTGCTTCTTTGAAAAATATTCCTAAAATTTATTATAGAACTTTATTCGTCGTAAATTTTTATATTTATATAATATTCAGAAATATTATTATATAAATTCAAATAATGTTTGAATATTACTGAAAGTATTAAATAATTGAAGTGCAGAATCATATAACTTTTGTATTTACTATAAAAATTTTAATTTACGTAAAGTTTATTCATGACACACAAAAAAAGGTTATGAACTCACAAAGTTTATTTATTTTAAAGTTATTCAAGTATAAATTTTCAAAATATTTATGACATACATTTTTAAATGATTAAAATGTTTTGAGAAATGTATTTATAAAGTGTTGTTGTAATTTTTTTTAATTTTTAAAAAAATAAAGTATCTGCATTAATATTTATATTTGGTATTATTTAGAAGGATTTTAGAGCTTTCACTGTGTAGTTTTATTCACGTAAAAATAAATGAGACAGTTTCAAAATTTTGCGATTTATAAAAATGCAATTTCATAAACATATTTAATAAGACCAACAAATATTTATTGTTATAATCATTTATGTCAAATAATAAATATATTTTATTATATTAATGAAAACACATTAATTATATTAATAAATATATTTAATTATATGAGTATCAATTAAACAAAAATGAAATAGTAGCTTTGAATTCTTCTGCAGGAGTATGCCAAAGTTCGCAGCATAAGTAAACCACGTGGAAAAAAGCTGTATTTGTTGATTAGCATTCATCAAGGAATTGCAAATCACATTTACTCCGATTCATACTCCTTTTAATTTATTATTTTATTTTTACTAGTAACTTTTTAAACACCCTATATCATTATGCAATTGAATTTTGTTATCTTTGTATAAAAGGGCCCACTTTTTTCTTATGGATAATATGGATACATTCTTAAACTATTTTAGAAAACAAGTAATATATAAAAAAAAAATTTTGTAAGTCAATTCCGTCTTTTTTTTTCACTATATTGCAGAAAGGGCTTTATAAATAATTTTCACTCATTTTTTTTAAGTTTATCTGGCGCCATCTATTGGTAGATAGATATATGCAACTTAATATTAAAAAAAAAAACTAAAATTAATTAATTAAATTTAATTACTGAATTAATATTTGAAAAAACTGTATTAACATCCAGTGTCATCCATAATAAGTTAAAAAAATGCGTTTGAACTTGAGTGGATGAATAAAAATGATCTTGTTAACGATTGAAAATTTGAACAAGATATATATAGGGAGAGGGGGGGGCTAATAGAAGGGATTGAATAATTGAAGTAGACCTCAAAATATCACAGATGCTGAAAAGCTGTGGGAAAAAGATGAAGTGACATCAATAAAATTAACAACGTTGACAATGCCATGTGGAAATATAATTAATCCCAATTAGACTACAAGAAATATATTAAAAAAATAATAATATATGTGATGTATTTTTACTAGTATTTCGAGTTCATATATTTGTTATTTTGAAAAATAAAAATTACATTTTTTATTAAGAACTACATAAATATTAAATCAGACAAGATATAATTTAAAAACATTTGTGCCAGTAATTTACTAAAAAAATAATCACATTTTTTTTGCAAAATAAAAAATCATTTTTTTAATGCGACATCCTAGAGTTATTATGTAATAACATCCTATACTTAGTTAATAATAAAAGATTTTGAAAAGTTGCAAAATGAAAATGAGTCTTATTATTTTAACTTGCATCAGAAAGGATTGTAATTCCAATTCTATGATTTTAAGAAATGCAAATTTTTCATTTTAAATTCACTGAATAAGTAAATCAAAAAGAGAGGAATTGCATTTGCTTAAATTAAAAAAAACAAAAAAAAACCATAAGAATAAAATAAGTAAAACAGTAAAATAATGCAGAAAAAATGAGCCTATAAATCTGACATGTTAGTAAAAATAATTATTATTAATTTTCTAAATAAAAATAATATTGTGAAGAGATTTATAAGTTTTCAATAACAAAAAGCCTCTAAATTAACATAGAAAAATCAAATAATTAAATAATGCTTGTTTTTCAAAATGATACGCTAAAAATCAGTTTGTCAGATTATTAAAGTTCTTAGAAAAAAGATTAACATATTTGTTGCAAACACACGCCATTTTATCTGAAAAGGATGACCAATAATTATTACAGATTTTTACTATATGAGGAAATATTAGTAAAAAAATGTTAATTTGTATACCGATGAGTATTTTTCTAATTTAATTAACATTATTTCTAGTACCAGATAATAATTTTTTTATGAATTTCTTTAAAACAATCTCCCAAGATAAACACGTTATCTAATTATTCGAAGTTATTAACTCCAGCACTTTCTTAAAAGAAATTCTACTGTCTTAAGATCTTCTAAATATATTTCGAACAATTTCATCAGATTCTTTAAAACAAATAAACAGAAATAAATAAAATAAAATTAATGGTACTGTAAATATTTCGGAGGGTGCAAAATTTAAACCACCCAGAGTATTATTCTAAAACAAATACTTAAAGAATTCCTGTTTTAATCATTTAACATTTGTCATGAACAGAGATTCGATCGAGTGTCCCTACAGCGTCTAGTCACAGACACCGATGTAAATTTTTCCGCCATAACATCCTCCCCCGCAATTTCTATTATTCGTTCGAAGGAAAAGTATTCGCAGAATAAGAACAAGGGAGGGGGGGGGGGGATTCGGAATTCCTAGGGGGTATTGATATCTCAATGGTGGTGAGGGATGGTAAGGTTTATGGAATGTGGCGCCACTCATACAAACAAAGACTGGCTTTCAGAGCGTAAACAACTCAAATGGGAGTTGGGAGAAAAGACTAGAACAAAGCTGCAAATCCAAAAGCGAGGATATCTCGAATCTAACAAGATAGCGACAAGATGAGAATTTTAATTCAGAGCTTGTGCTGAAAACTAGTACGCCTTAAAAAATTGTGATGTAAATAACTTATAAATTTCATGATGCACAAAAGGGTATTTTAAAATGGCGTTCTGTAGTATAACACTAATTCATAAACTAATCTAATAACATAAATCTTCAAAAAAGTCAATAAATGTTGAACTGAATGAATACTGAAGTTTTATTTAAAAATATTTCTTATTATTTATTACCATCAGATTTATAACTGAGACTAATGACAAGACTGATGACTGATGATTCAACCACAGTATAATATTTCTTCTCAAAGTGGATTTGCATTCATTTACATTTAATTCTGAGAAATTCTGAACTGTAAATATTGTATTGGAAAAAAGCTATTGTTGAAATAGAAATTTTAAAACTCAAACATTATTGAGTTGAATCCAAACTGAGGAGCTTTTTAATCGGTTTCTGAAATCTGACTTGAGAAACTATTTTAATATTTCTGAATTCTGCTTCTAAAATTCTAAATATTTCTAACTGACTTAGAAACATTCAACATTATATTATTGTGAACCATAAATTGTTACATTTTCCAAAAAGATAAGACGCCTTCAAAATTTTATAAAGGAACGTGTTCGTGTTTGTATAAAGGGTGGAAAAATTATTCTTGGTAAGACGTCTACTACAATGAATTTAATGCCATTTCGGGAATTAAAAAGTTACATTTTAAAGTTGTTGCTCAAAAACGTTAGACATTTTTATGTTTAATTACTGATACATAATTACAATACAAATTACAATGCCATAAAATGACTGTTTTATTGTTTTCGGATTAATCTGGTTCTTGATAAGACTTGTCCTCTTGTGTTTTCTGCCAAATTTAACATTGGCTCATTTTCATTTTGGAAATATTACTTTTAACCTTTTAGTCTTTTTATAATTGGTATGTTTTTTGGTTGCTTACTAGAAAGAACTGCATAATGCGAGTAACGTAATAAACTCTTCTTCATTGCCCCATTGTGGGCCAATGCCATGGATTCGAGCTAGCCCATTTGAGATATTTTCTTTTACGGAATAGGGCTGTCAGAACTATAGTTACTTTAAAATATTTATCTAGTTCAACTAAATAATTACATACCTAAATTAATCACCCAAATATCACTTTGAGATTGAATATCATCGGTTACTGTTGTTGCAGTAACATAATATATGGGATACAGAGTATCTTGTGAGAGTATGTGGGTGCTATTAGTTTGTTGGCAAAATCAGCATGATGATGACGTTATAGTACATATATTGAAACTGTCACTGTTATACATTTCAAAATGAGAATCGTCACTGAGGACAATTTATATCTGGTCTGTGCAGTTTGTAAGTTGTTTAGAATGGAACCACTATAATCATTTTTAATAATATGCACTGATGTTGGCTAAAAATCCTAATAGGTGGTTTGAAGAAAATCTTTGCTGAGTGGTTCATTTATAAATAGTTTTCTCACACTGTTCTATGACGGTCGCTAATCGTTTTTTTTTTATAACGAACTGTCTTTTATCATAAGTGGACATTATATTTTGAAGATTAAGCCAGCTGTTGTTCATCAATTACATTACAGTTGTTGATCAATTGAATACAGATGCATCAACATTTTAATGTCGTATACTAAATAAACAGCAATAATAACCTGTTGTTTTAAACTTGAAACCTAATTTCACCATTATAAACCCATTTCAGTTTGCCAGAAATGCATAATGTATTTTAACATAACCATCGAATTCGCATTAAAAAATGATTTTTTATCGTATTATTAATTATCTTTCGTTTAATACAAAATATAATAGCCTTTAAATATAAAATTTAAATTAAATTTAAAAACAAATATGAATCTTGTTTTTTTAATTACTTTTCCTGCACTTTATATTATAACATTTATTAAAGTCAATCAACACGAAGCAATAAAATATAATCATATGGCCATCATTATAATTAATATAATTGAAATGTATTTTACGTTTATTTAATATAACTTATTTAACACAAAAACTTCGCTTAAATGATAATTGAAATCTATAAAGAAACATCTAAATTATGCATTTAGATATAATTCTCTTTATACTGATTGTAAATGGTTTACTTCATAACGGACATTATAATTTTAATTTTGATTTATATCTCGACTACACAACTAATTAAAGAAACAAGTAATTAAATTTTAAAGGAATCTTAGCTGTAATTTGTCTTTTTTTTAATCGAAATTCGTAATCAAATTAAATGAAAAAATTCGTGATCAAAAGGTATTTAATTAAATGAGATGAAAAGTTTCTCGTTTAGATTTTTTATTTCCAAATCGAAGAATTTAAAAAGATTTTTTACCCATAAAAATATCAGTATTGTTTTGGGGAGAGAGTTTTGAGTGTCTTTGATCATTTTCATTTTTGTCCTTGACAACTTTTAATTTTCTAAAAATTTCTTTCAAGGGCATTTTTTTTAATACATTTCAAGAACTTTTTATAACTAATATTTTTTTTTAAATTCACGAGCTATTAATTATGTAATTAAATAAAGTAAAATTGTTCCAAAGGATCGTCTATAACTTTATTTCAAAAGAAAAATGTGGTTTTTGAAGAAAAGCAAGTAATATAAAAAAAAATAAAAAAATTAAGTCAATTCCTACTTTTTTTTCACTATATTGCAGAAAAAGTTTTATAAATAATTTTCATTCATTTTTTCAAGTTTATCTGGCGCCATCTATTGGTAGATAGATATATGCAACTTAATATTAAAAAAAAAAACTAAAATTAATTAATTAAATTTAATTACTGAATTAATATTTGAAAAAACTGTATTAACATCCAGTGTCATCCATAATAAGTTAAAAAAATGTATTTGAACTTGAGTGGATGAATAAAAATGATCTTGTCAACGATTGAAAATTTGAACAAGATATATATAGGGAGAGGGGGGCTAATAGAAGGGATTGAATAATTGAAGTAGACCTCAAAATATCACAGATGCTGAAAAGCTGTGGGAAAAAGATGAAGTGACATCAATAAAATTAACAACGTTGACAATGCCATGTGGAAATATAATTAATCCCAATTAGACTACAAGAAATATATTAAAAAATAATAATATATGTGATGTATTTTTACTAGTATTTCGAGTTCATATATTTGTTATTTTGAAAAATAAAAATTACATTTTTATTAAGAACTACATAAATATTAAATCAGACAAGATATAATTTAAAAACATTTGTGCCAGTAATTTACTAAAAAATAATCACATTTTTTGCAAAATAAAAAATCATTTTTTAATGCGACATCCTAGAGTTATTATGTAATAACATCCTATACTTAGTTAATAATAAAAGCTTAAATTTTTAAGTAAAAAGTAAAAATAATGCAGAAAAAAATGAGCCTAAAATGTTTAAAATATTTATCTAGTTCAACTTATTATACCTTTTAACTTGCATCAGAAAGGATAACAGAACGTAGTTGGCGTCAGAAATGGAATAAAGATGTTGTAATTGTGAAAATTGATTATCGTCTTTTATTTTGCCGTCTGGATTTTAATAACACTACGCAACCTTTACAAAACCGCCACATACTTGGTGACCCGTGAATTGTTTGCAAACAGTGAATTATTTACAAAATGACTGAAACTAATGAATCGGCGAAAAAGATGAAGTAGCGCGGGTAAGTGTCAAAATACCTCCTTTTTGGGCAGAAAAACCAGAAATATGGTTCTTTCAAGTTGAAGCACAATTTTCAATTTGTGGAATAACAGCCGAGGATACAAAATTCAACTACTTAGTTTCGCAATTAGAACCGAAATTTGTTGAAAGTTTGTGGGACATTATAAGTGATGATAATAGAACAAAATATACCGCTGCTAAAGAACGTTTGCTGAATACTTTTAAAGAAAGCGAAAATAAGCGTCTTCAGAGACTGCTGACAGGACTTGATTTGGGAGATCTTAAACCCAGTCAACTTTTACAAAAAATGAGAAACCTGGCTACTGATGGAATTACTGATAAGGTGCTAACAACGTTATTTCTACAAAAAATGCCTGATTCTGTGCGGAATATTTTACTAGTTAGTGATGAAGGAATTGAGAAACTCTCATTAATGGCAGATCGTATTCTTGAAATGCAACCAAAACAAGAACTTTACTGCGTAAGCAATAATGTTTCATCAGGATCAGATGCCATAACTGAGTTACGACAACAAATTGCATCTTTGGATAATAAACTTGAAAAACTGAGTGTCACAAGGAACTCTCGTTCCCAAACAAGAAATAGAGGTCGATACTCTTCTTCTCATCGAAGTAAGTCTCGCAATCGCTATTATAATCCTTCTGGCAAATACTGTTATTATCATTTTCGTTTTCGAGAAAAATGTTTTCCTGATAAATGCAAAGCTCCATGTGCATGGAAAAATAATCCTTCGGAAAACCAGAATCAGCAACAGAATTAACGGCAGACTCTGCTGCTGAAAATACAAAACATTGCCGTCAATTCCGTCTATTTGTCAACGACAAAAAAACGGGTTTACGCTTTTTGGTTGATAGTGGAGCGGACGTAAGTCTTATTCCTTATACTTCTAAACACAAATTTATTAGTGACTATAAATTATATGCTGCAAATAATACTGCAATCGATACTTTTGGTACAGAAATTTTAAATCTTGATCTGGGTTTACGCCGAGATTTTCAATTCCCGTTTATTGTGGCCAAAATTAGTAAACCTATACTAGGTGCAGATTTTTTAAATAAGTTCAATTTATTAATTGATATAAAGCATAAAAGATTAATTGATGGTGTAACCAACCTTGCAGTTTATGGTGACATTGCACCCATCTCTATTAATGAATGTGTAAATACAACGAGCAGCTTATGTAAATATTCTGATTTATTTTCTATGTATCCCAATATAACAAAACCAAATTTTCTTGTTTCAAATGTTAAACATAATGTAAAACATCATATTATAACTAAAGGACAACCTATAAATTGTAAAGCAAGACAATTAGATCCAAAACGGTTGGAAATAGCTAAAAGAGAATTTAAATATATGCTAGACAATAACATCATTAGTCCATCTAGCTCAGAATGGGCAAGTCCATTACATATAGTAACAAAGAAAGATGGTTCTTTTCGTCCATGTGGTGATTATAGAAGATTGAATGATTTAACTATACCTGATCGATATAACATACCTCGAATCCAGGATTTTCAACATATTTTAACTAATAAAACTATATTTTCTAAAATTGACATTACTAAAGCATATTATCACATTCCTGTAGCAGATGAAGATAAGGCAAAAACTGCCATCATCACACCTTTTGGACTTTATCAATTCAATGTGATGAGTTTTGGTCTCAAAAATGCCCCTGCAACATTTCAAAGGTTTATAAATGAAGTTCTTTATGGTCTAGACTTTGTGTTTCCATACTTAGATGATGTGTTGATCGCCTCTTCTTGCGAGGAAGAACATCGTTCACATCTTAAAATAGTTTTCCAGCGTTTAGATAAATATGGTCTACGGATTAATATTAGCAAATCAGTTTTGGGAGTACCTGTAATAGATTTTTTAGGCTATCAAATATCTGCGGAAGGTTCACAACCTCAACCTCAAAAAATCAAAGCTATCATAGAATATCCATTGCCAGAAACTATGCACGAATTACGTTCCTTCTTAGGAATGATCAATTTTTATCGTAATTATATAAATAATGCCGCAAAAACTCAAGCCCCTCTACATGAACTTTTGAAAGGATCTACAAAAAAGATCGACGCAAAATACCATGGACCGATGAAACTAGACAAAGTTTTGAAAAATGCAAACAAGATGTTGCTCAAATAGCGTTAATGGCATATCCCAACTCGGATTACCCTCTGGCACTTCTCACAGATGCATCTGATTGGGCTATTGGATCAGTTATTCAACAAAAAGAACCAAATGGATGGAAGCCAATTGCATTTTTTTCTAAAAAACTTAATGATGCTCAGAAAAATTACAGCGTTTATGACCGTGAACTTTTGGGTATATATTTATCCATTAAACATTTTAAGCATTTACTTGAAGGTCGAGATTTCGATATTTATACTGATCATAAGCCGTTAATATTTGCTTTTAAGCAAAACAATGATAAAGCCTCCCCCAGACAACTAAGACACCTACAATATATCTCACAATTCTCTACTAACCTATACCATATCAGTGGTCGAAACAATGTGGTAGCAGACAGACTGTCTAGAATTGAGGACATCGATTCACCTATTGTCGATTATGACTTGATAGCTGATGCACAAATTAATGATGATGAACTGCAACAATTGAAATTACATTCCAAATCATTACATTTTAAAGAACACCAATTGCCATCAGGAAAGCTTTTGTATTGTGATACCTCTACTTCCAGTATCAGACCATTCATACCAAAAAATTTTCGAATGACAATATTTAATACAATTCACAGTTTAGCTCATTCTGGAATTCGAACTACTGTAAAAGAAATAACTAAAAGATTCATTTGGCCAAATATGAAAAAAGATGTTAAACAGTGGACTCAAACTTGCATCAACTGTCAGAAAAATAAAATAACTAAACATACAAAATCAGAATATTCACAATTTCAAGCACCAGATGAGAGATTTAGTGTCGTTCATATAGATTTAATTGGACCTTATTCACCTTCTAATGGATACACATACTGCTTGACGTGTATTGATCGGTTTACCTCTTGGATGGAAGTGGTACCGTTATCAAATATCACTGCAGAAAGTATAGCAAAAGCTTTTTATGAGCATTGGATTACCCGATTTGGTGTACCTACTTGTGTTATTACTGACAGAGGCACTCAATTTATTTCAGAACTATTTCGAAGTTTAGCTGCGCTATGTGGTGTTAAAGTAAACCATACGTCTTCTTACCATCCTCAGAGTAATGGAAAAGTTGAACGTCTTCACCGTACCTTGAAAACAGCTATTAGATGTCATAACAACGTTCGTTGGACGGACACATTACCAACGGTTCTTATGGGTTTGCGAGCTGCTCTACATGAGGACTGTAAGTATACAATAGCTGAAATGGTTTATGGCAAAACTATTAAATTACCAGGCGAATTCTTTGAAGAATCCAGATTGCCAATATCTGATGATAATTTTGTAAGCAATCTTCGAAAACAGATGGCCGACTTAAAACCCTACCAATCCAAAAACAAATGTAAACAAAAGATCTTCATTCCAAAAGATTTGTACACATGCTCACATGTGTTTCTGCGAATTGACAGAGTTAAAAACCTTTAGAACCCCCATATGAAGGACCCTATTTGGTATTGCAAAGATCCCCGAAAAACTTTCTTCTATCAATTAAAAATAAACAAGTTAATATTTCAGTGGATAGATTAAAACCGGCATATGTGTTACAACCTAATGAACTTCTGAATCCAACGTCATCAAATGATCATACATCTGTGCCGAGTGAACAAACATTTATACCAAGTCAGCAAGTTGCACAACCAAATACAACAACACGTTGTGGAAGACAAGTAAAACTTCCTGTTCGTTTCAATGACATTATTGACTTTTCTTCAAAATTATAATTCGTCCATGTCCATTTTAAAAATTAACTTGATTTATTGTATGTAAATGTTTATATTTAATTGTATTTGTAATTATTTTGTACAATTTAAATTTGTATCAATGTGTATTTGTTCGCTATTATTTGTATAGATATATTAATTCTTCTACCATTTTCAAAGTAACGTAACTTTGTTACTGGTAGGGGAGTGATGTAGCGACACCTATTGATGGAAAATGGAATACAAATTAATTTTTTTATAAATGCACTTCTTTTATCATGAAGAAAATATTTGGACATTAATATTTTGAAGCTAAAATTAAAAGCTGTTGTTCATCAATTTTTACATTACAGTTGTTGATCAATTGAATACAAAATCAACATTTTAATGTTTTAAATAAACAGCAATAATAACCTGTTGTTTTAAACTTTAATTTCAATTATAAACCCTTTCGTTTTTAATGTATTTTAACATAACCAAATATAAAAAATGATTTTTATCGTATTATTAATTATCTTTCGTTTAAATATAAAATTTAAATATAAAATTTAAATTAAATTTAAAAACAAATATGAATCTTGTTTTTTTAATTACTTTTCCTGCACTTTATATTATAACATTTATTAAAGTCAATCAACACGAAGCAATAAAATATAATCATATGGCCATCATTATAATTAATGTAATTGAAATGTATTTTACGTTTATTTAATATAACTTATTTAACACAAAAACTTCCCTTAAATGATAATTGAAATCTATAAAGAACCATCTAAATTATGCATTTAGATATAATTCTCTTTATACTGATCGTAAATGGTTTACTTCATAACGGACATTATAATTTTAAATTTGATTTACACCTCAACTACACAACTAATTAAAGAAACACGTAATTAAATTTTAAAGGAATCTTAGCTGTAATTTCTCTTTTTTTTAATCGAAATTCGTAATCAAATTAAATGAAAAAATTCGTGATCAAAAGGTATTTAATTAAATGAGATGAAAAATTTCTCGTTTTGATTTTTTATTTCCAAATCGAAGAATTTAAAAAGATTTTTTGCCCATAAAAATATCAGTATTGTTTTGGGGAGAGAGTTTTGAGTGTCTTTGATCATTTTCATTTTTGTCCTTGACAACTTTTAATTTTCTAAAAATTTCTTTCAAGGGCATTTTTTTTTAATACATTTCAAGAACTTTTTATAAGTAATATTTTTTTTTTAATTCACGAGCTATTAATAATGTAATTAAATAAAGTAAAATTGTTCCAAAGGATCGTCTATAACTTTATTTCAAAAGAAAAATGTGGTTTTTGAAGAAAAGCAAGTAATATAAAAAAAAATAAAAAAATTAAGTCAATTCCTACTTTTTTTTCACTATATTGCAGAAAAAGCTTTATAAATAATTTTCATTCATTTTTTCAAGTTTATCTGGCGCCATCTATTTGTAGATATATGCAACTTAACTCTAAAATTAATTAATTAAATTTAATTACTGAATTAATATTTGAAAAAACTGTATTAACATGAAGTGTCATCCACTACAAGTTCAAAAAAAAATGTATTTGAACTTGAGTGGATGAATAAAAAGTATTTTATGAACGATTGAAAATTTGAACAAGATATATACAGGGAGAGTGTGAACTAATAGAAGGAATTGAAAAAATGGTTTGCAGTTCTATAACTATTATTTTTTAAGATCAGCCTAGCATATCGGCCCAATCGAATATAATTATTAATTTTTTTAAATGAACTTAATTTATTCATAAAAAGATTTCCCTTGCAATGTTAGTCAAAATAATTTATTTATTTATTTTTTTTTAATTTGAAATTCAATTCCTGTTTTCGAGCGGATAAATATTTACAAGAAATTTTTTGAATTTGGAATTTGCTTTAGTTAAGATAAAAAACAAACACAGAAAATATAAGCAAATAAACCAAACAATGAATACACATAAAAGACTTGACATGAAAAGCAAATAAATAATACTCATAAACATTTGTTTTTCTTTTATTTTATTCTCTGATATGTAAATTTAAAGATCATATCATAAATTTTAAATAGATGATAATGTAATCAAATTATAATATCATAGAGATAAAACAATAATTTTTTTTTTCAAGAAATATACGAGAAATTAAACATAAAAAAAATATATATAAATTGTCAATTACTTTTTAAAAATATCCTCAATAATTTCTCAACAAAGGATGTTTATTTATTTTGATTTAGTTAAAATAATATGCTTAGTTAAAATAATATTGGGATATTTGTTTTGATTTACATTACATATATTTAAGTTAGATAAATGCTAATATGAAAAAGAATAAATGTTTTTAATATTTGAAATTCTGCAAAATTTTGAGACCTTACTATAGTTATTTTTTCAAATATTTTTTTTATTCACTGTAACTTTTTAATCAATAAATGCTGGAAGGTTGCCATTTTCTCTTTACTTTTAAATATTATAATAATTTTAAAGTGTCAAAAATGTGAAAAAATAATTTTAAATTTAGATTTTAAGATATCACAATTACATTAAAATTTTTATATAATAAAGTAAAAATGAAAAAAAAAAAAAAAGAATTAAGAAAAACAAAAGGCAAAATTACAGTTTATATTTTAAATGTCTAAAACATTTTTTGAAACAAAACATATAAAAATGTATTTTTTAAAAATAAGGAAAAAAAAATAATCTATACTAAACTAAAATAAATAAAAAAAGTAATTCTTTGGGATTGTTTTTTTGTGTCAACTTCTGCCTAACCAGAATGTCTATAATATGCAATTTCAAAGAATTTATTTCTAATATTTCATATGCTCTTGAAAGAGTTTTTGTGATAGAGTGACGTGAACAAAAACAAAACTCACTTATATTTTCTGAAAACTGAAATAACTTTACTATAAACGGAACAAAAAATATTTCTCTATAGCTGGGACTGACCTCTTAAAAGTCCCACTTTTCCAAAGATTTTTTTTTTTTCTAAAATTGACTCCCTGAGATTTGAGCTCAGGGCCTTTAAATCCATCAGTATTCTCTTAAAAGAAAACTCATCGGTCAAATTTAAAACAATGAGTTTGAAATACGTCAGCATATTGCATTGTGATTGAATATGGAGATACCTTGGAACTAAGATAGAATTTTAAAGAATCTGTTTGATCGAAGAACAACACACAACGAAAAGTGGAAAAAAAAAGTTGGGATGAATTTTTGTAACGAAAAGCGTATATGAAACAATGGAAAGGAAAAGATGAGAAGCAATAAAAAAAGAAAGGATTTCCAAAAAGAGAAGAAAAGAAGAATCAAAAATCAATTCCCGGTGAACTTCAAAACGTGATGGAATAGAATACAGGAAAAAATCACTCTCGAAACTCTACTTCAAGACTCTGCATAGGCAAAATATCTCTCACGGAAGAAATATGCTGGAAAGAACCACACGGAAATTTACTCCGAAACAGTATTTAGTTTTTAAAAACTTTTTATATCACTATGTATACAAAATAAAATGGGATTTTTGATAGAACTGTATAAAGTTTATAGTATTGTAAGACATATTGTTTAACGTATTGTTGTATGAATTTCTATGTCTATAATCATCATTATATAATATTAATTACTTTAAATTTGTTGAATGAAATTCTGGTTTGATTTATTTACAATGAAGAATATGTTACATAATCGTCGCCCAATGTAGGAATTTGATCTATCTTGTATGAAGACAGTTATCTGCAAACATTGCCTTTCTTGTAACGCAAAAATGTCCTGCTGTCGAAAGAGTTCATTGTACCCTGCACTCGTGACGGAGCAAGTTTTAGGACTGTGAGGAGTGAGAATATCAAGGAAAAATGATCCCAGGATAAAATCAGTAGTAAATTCCCACCTTGCAGTCACGTAATCAGAATTCCGTGGTTGTTGGTGCAGCACATTAGGAGGTGAAGCTTCCTTATGCAGCAATTCTGACTATTTACTGCTCTATCTAAAGGAAAGTTGACATCATCTGGCCATAGAATTTGGCAAGGCTATGCGTCGTCAACTTCCATTCTCGCCAAAAATCGGCAAGCAAATTCATAGCGTGTTTGATGGGCTTGAGGTTGCAGCATTTGCACCAAGTGGATTTTATACGGATCTCATTTTAAAGTAGATGCAAAATATTTCGTACTGTCGACCATGGAGTCACCAATTCAAGTGACACCGATCGAGCACTTGCAGAAGAATAGCTGGAACTGAAAACTCTTTCAACTACAGCAATAGTGACTTCTTCGATAGTGTCATTCACAACTTGTTTCCGCCCTCTTCCTGACAGCACACCAAAGTCTCCAGTTTCTTCAAATTTCATAATCATCTTCAAACCATTTCTCGACATGGACCCTTTCTGCAATCCCTTTAAACGACGATATTCACGCAGTTGATGCCCCAATTCTTCTTAGATAGAAAATTAGCATGATATTAAGGCTAACGAAAAAAATTGCGAGGATTAAAATATTTCAGCCTAGAGGAATATCACACAACCTTAATCACTAATGGAACTGACTGCCAGATTTGGGATATTAAGAGTGGAAATAATTGCAGATATTATTTGGTCCCATTTTGTCATCATGTTCCAAAAGATCCAAAAATGTTATCAAGGTTTATGATGAGATAACTAAGTAATAAATACCGCAATATCTGGTATTGTAATATTTGTTCTCGCATTTATTATGTTAACATCAGTGAAAAATTGCACAGTCTTCTATAACTAATTTTAAAATATATTTTTTTATCTTAGATTTGATTTTCGCTTACTGTTATAGAGAACATATCATAAATGAATCTTCAGTGGGTTCACTAAAATAAGTGCAACAAAACATCTTTATAGCATTAAAATATTGTGCACAGCTTTAAAATTTTGTGTCGAATATTTTGTCAACAAAATTTTGGATATCGATATCAAAAAACTATATAACCATTTGTTATTTCTTTGTCAAATGATGTATTCTTAATTAAGAGATCAAATAATTGACACACGTGGAAAATAACTGTGGACAGTTATTAAAATAATATTTCAGAATAATTACAAAACATACACTTGATTAGTTGCTACATAAAAAAGAACTATAATAATCTCTCCATTTACTAATAAAAAAATTTCTTATAAATGATGAGTAGTTTATGTCTGAGTTTGAAATGAGTGTAAAAATAATTCTGAAGATTAGACGCGTTCTGCAGTAATAATTGTTTTTTTATTCAATTTTCATGTTTTCTTACACATTTTTTAATGCGCCTTTCCACATAAAAGATTTATTTTTAAATATGAATTTTTTTACATCTGACTAAATTGCATTTTGTAAAGATTCAAGTAATTATTTTTTTTTTCTTTCTTGCTCGACTGTTTTCCTAAACTTATTTAAGAAATGTGTATTGTTTTTAAGTGTACAAACAAAAAATTTGAACTTTACTGAGAGGTGTTACTTTTACTCAAAAAAAAAAAAAAAAAAAAAATGCTAAGAGGTTTGTTTTAGTGGCGAGTTTAAAAAAACAAAGATTGCGATTAGTCACCAAAATTTCTGTATCTTTTTAAACCATCTTTCGCCTTCAAAAAAATTTTATGCATAATTACCTGCAAGAACTTTTGTGCAAGTGTCATGCAAAAAATGTTAAGTGTTATATTAAAAAACGTCTTAATTAATTTTATGATACCTTTTCAACTGTGAGAAATAAAAAAGGGACTTTAATAAAAAAAAATGCATACTTAAGTCAGGGTACTTTGATAAGAATGTTCTTCTATGTACTTGAACAATTGCTTCTGGGTTACAAAAAATTAGGAGTACATGAAGCTTGATACGCTGTGTTAATTTTTTAATGATTTAAGTATTTGCAAATACAAGATAATTATGCCAAGATAATTCAATAAGTCGTGAGAAAAAAATTCAACAGAAGGCCATTATTAAGTGACGTTGAATATTTATACATTTTTTTTTCTAAATTTTTATGAGAGTTTTCCCATAAAAAAATATATATATAATGGTAAAATTGACAGGTAATCAGATTTTTTCTGTTTTGAAATTCATAGCATCTTATGTAGATGTAATTATGCACACGAGTGTCTAGTAAATTATCGATTTTAAAATACAAATTATTCATTCATTTTCTTTATTATTTTTAGCATTAAATGTTTTAAGGTGGATTAATTAGTTATTTGTTTAATAATTTTCTAAATCAGTGAAAATTTGAATTTTATTTTTATAGTCTCCTAGTTGGAAGAACATATTTAATTGCATTAATTTATCATCATCATCATTAAACTGCTTTATTTAATTGCATTAACTCATTATCCTCATTAAACTGCTATATTTAATCGCATTAACTCATCATCATCATTAAACTGCTATATTTAATTGCATTAACTCATCACCATGATCATCATCACTGGCGCGCGCAACAGTTCCATTGGTGGGCCAAGGTTATCAGCCTACAGGCTGATTTCGAGACATGAGATGCTTTCCTTTTTATGCGATAGGGTTGTGCCTTATACCCAACATTCATATTAGACCGGGACCTACGGTTTAAAGTGGATTCAGAACCACTATAAAAATCCATTTCACTGCCGGAACTTGAACCCGAAACGTGTGGCACCGACGTAGTCACACGGCCATCAAGCCTCAATTACCATAATTACGAAAATTTAAAAATTAATTACTATTTAATTTATAGCGGAACACACAGTGCCATTGACTAAGTGTTCTCCTGGTTTTTCTCACGTACGACTAAATGTGAATCAGTCTAAGAGGTCTAAAAGAAAGCAATTAATTCTTTTAACTCCAACATAATCTTGCATCATATGCGAGGACATCTATCTATCTATGTATATATATATATATGACAAAAATGCTGTAAAATACTTATGAAGAGTTATATCCATTGATTTGATATATTCTCAAAACATATATCTAATATACTCTTCATTTAAAATATATTTTATATTAATGGGATAAAATAATAATTTCATATTTCTTACTAAGTACAGGGTGAGTAAATAATATTTGAATAAAATGCCATGAAAAATTGTTTTTATGCAATAAAAGTGATAACTTCCTCCTTATATACAAAAATATAGGGTTAAATAAGTCGATTTGTTAAAACCTTATTTTTCATTAAAAGTGAAATTAACATAGAATTTTTAATTCGATGCATTCATACTGCTTTACATATACTACTTTTTCAATATAAGTTTAATGTATTCAAGGCTTAGATTAAAAAAAATAATGTTTAGGTGCAAAATACTTATTTTATCTGTCGTCGATTAAATTTCAACGTTAAAGTAATAAAGTAAAGGTTTTATGTATGTTCAAAGAATTTCTGAAAATAATAATTTCCGCGTAGATATCATTTTCAAATTTATTCAGATAAAATATAATAATTTTTTTCGTTTAGATCAACTGTGAAAAAATTTCAGAAAAAAAAAAAAACACTTTCATTTAAAATGCTATTTATAAAATTATTCTTTCAGAAATGAATATGTGAAAGAAAAGTTATTCTCTCCACAAACTGCTGTACTATTTACTTAACAAAACTTGCGAGCTGACAATTTTTTTATTCCCACCCACTGCTCTCCGACACCAATCTTTTTTTATCAAATAATCTTGCAATTTTTACTTAACTGAAAATAACGAAATACATACATTTTCTTTCTTTCTTTTTTTTTTTTTTATTTCAGTTTGACTTTCAAATTGTTCGCGACCTAGTTACAAACAGAAAAGGAAGAATAAAAAAAAAAAAAGATAGATAAAAAAAATAACATTATATTTTTTTTTATTGGTAAAATGCAAAGAGAAAATATGGAAAAAAAAAAATCAAAGAAATGGTTTGAAATACTGGATTTCTAAGAGGATGGGGGAAAAAAAGGGTTCACTTCAAAGGCCGAGTATCATTTTTTGATGGTTCTTTTCAGCAAACTTCCCCCCATGTTCGTGATTTTAGCCTTAGAGAAAGATGAAATCAAAAGAAAAAGGAAAAAAGAGGTTATGTGACTGTTGAAAGCATTGCAAATATGCATCTACGTGGATAAAAGCATGTAAAATACACACACAGCCTTTCATCTTGGTGTATATACGCTCCCTTAGATACACAAAGAAGTATGCAAGTTTTATTATTTTAGTGTTTCAATGCGGACTTAATGTTTGGTTCGTTGACTTAACGGATAGGGAAGCAAATACATTACATTTTCTTGATGAAACTTTTTCCGTTTTTACAAAGCAATGTTTTTTATTGTAGTGGTGTGTGCGTGAATATTTTATCTGTTTTGATTATGATATAGTTTTGAGTGGTCCAGGAAATCTTATTTATTTTCTGATATGGTATGGATTTTCGAGAGATAGGAATTCATGAAAATAAAATTTTATGTCTCCATTTTTTATTTGAATGCAGCATTTGGTGATCCTTATTTGAAATTGTATCTTTTACATACTGACTATTTTACTTTCTGTTTTTTTACAAATTCTTACATACATTTCATTGTTGAGTAACATAAAATAAAATCCCACCAAATGTATTTTTTAAAAGAAAGGAGGAAATAGGGCATTAACCATTTATATTTAACGCATTAACCTGCTGCTTTTATTTATTTTCTAAGGAACACCATTTCAATGATTCCAAGTAATTCCCTAGGTCGGTGAAAGGAAAGTAACACTTGTGAACAACTTCAGATTCAATCACCATGCCTTTTCTTGCGGAAGTTTAGAAAAAAATATTTAAGTTAGTCCAATTAAAACTTAAACCTTTCTATCATATTCTCTATAGAATATTTGTATTTTCATAAGCGCTGAAATTAGCGCAGGGATGGAATGCAATTTTGGTTTTCTTGTATGGTCTTAATCACATAAAATCATTCAACAATGACTGAAAAATTTATCTAACACTTAAAAAAAACAATTAAAGTTAACGAAATAAATAGCTTTTATAACAAATTACAAGCTAGTTAATATAGAATTTATATCGTATTTTTACAAAATTATTATTACATTTTACAGATGCATAAAAAAAAAATTCTTTTTTATTTTTGTAGTAGTAAAATTTGTATTAGTTAGAATTTAATGAATTCTATTCCACTTTATTGTCTGTCTTGAAAATACATAAAATGGAAACATATTATATGTATATATATATATATATATAGTTATCAGGATCAATATGAGTTTTGATAACATCTAACAGCTATACAAGTATAAGAACGAACTTTAACGTTCAAGACATTTCGAAGAATCTGAGGGATCTTAATCGCGTTAAAGTCTGGAGAACGTGTTGTTCTATCTATATGTACATCAGACTAGTCACGAAAGTTTTAAACTTTTTGTTATAAAATAGCAACATACTTTAAAACATAGATTTTTTTACGATAATTTTTCTCAATGATTAAAAACAGGTTTTTCTAATCATTCAATACAAATTAGATTAAAAGGAAAATTTCTGTAACAATATTATATCAATATCTCTTTTAACCCACTATTATTATGAAAATTCTTAGCTCTTACTTATTAAGAATTTTGATACTACTGGGAATAATAATGCAATGTTTCCTTTCAAATGGAAGTAACAAAAACATTTAAAAATAGATTATCATTAAAGCATACATTTTTATTTTAAAGCAGCATTATAATTAAAAGCATATATTTTTAATTACTAATAATTAAATTTCTCATTCTGCATGACAAAAAAGTATCAAAATGCATGAATAAGATCTGAGATATATTTTACAATAGAACTATTGTCAAACGTTGAAATATAATAATTGACAGAAAGTACTACCACTTTTTACCTTACCTACCTCCTTTATTAACTATCTTGTTTCAAAGAGCAGCGATAAACTAATCAAACAATCATTCTATTAATTAAATTATAAAAGATTGATTGAATTAATAATTTGATGTCCAATTTATACTAAATCTGCAACAAAAACCTGACTACTTTTTCTAAGTGTCTTACTTATCCTTCCGAAATTCCCCCACACTTATCTGAAAAAGGGTTTTTCAACCCGTTACTGACACCCAAAATCATTCATTCTGAATGTTTCACGCTCTCTGAAAACGTCGCTGTCAAATCGTTTATGCTGAAGAAATCAGTTTTAGTAGTAGATTCGGCAACAACCCTCATCATTGCAGTTGTTTTCCTTCAAATAACCGAAGTAAAAACTTAATAGATGTTTTCTGAAAACTCTGGGATGCTTTAATATTTTATAATATTCCTCGTCCATGTGGGACACGGTGCTTTCACAACTAAGATTAATGTCTTGAGAAGCCTCTGAAGTTGAGAGCGATGCTTTATGTAGTGCCTGCATCATTCTTTCGGCTAATGGATTGTACCTAGACGCCCATTTATATCTACTAAGATCCTGACGTTTCTTGGAGAAATTTGTATATATTTATTAAGAAGGTTAATTGCCTTGGACTGGGTCTTTATCTTTAGAGGTACTACCAAGTCTACGGCATTAACGTGTGCAAACTTTACGTGGTAGTAAAAATCTTTCCATTTTGTGCTATCACAGAATTTCTTATCGTAAGTTTTTTTTAAAAACATTTTTAGAACTTGTATGGGTCTTAGCTTATGAAAGATGAGTAAAATAGTTGAATTAAATCATGACACTAACCACGACATAGGCACACTAAAATTAATTATTTTTGCTAGATTTTGTGGAAAATTATTATTGTTGCGAGACTGTTGTGTGTATGGTCTGACAAGCACATTCTCCAAACTGGAATCCAATTGAGCATGATATTGCATACTCAACAGAGATTTTTTGTACTCAACTCTTTCAGTGCATTCGAACTGCTTTGACATAGCGATGGGCCTGGATGACCACAAATTTAAGAAAACCAACATTTTGTGCATAAAACATTTGTCGTTGTCGTGCCTATATAAATCAGCCGTTATAAGTGATCCCAATACATAACGAAGCTTATCACATATCGACTAAGGTGCTATAATTTTTGGTGTTTTCTTTTTGTCTATTTTGAAAAAATAAAGTAAGTGAAGGATTTTCTTTCCTCCAACTTTCTGAAAACTCCAAGGAAGAGAAATTTCAAAATCATAGTTTCACTGATTTTTCCATACTTCCTGGAAGGCTATTTATATTGAAATAATTACAAACATTAGTAAGATACGCCAGTATAACGGTTTTACTGTGCATATATTTCATGTATTTAAAATATAATAAATTAGACTTTCCATCATGGTCCTCTCTGTAAAAGTATCGCTTGAGCAAAAATCGTTATTTAACTTTTATTTGGAGGAAGCTTATTTTTGCTTTTTAAGAGTCATATCTGAAGAAACCCTCATGTTAAGTAAAAGCATCTCCGAAAGGCTTAACTTATAGGTATCTCGTTCGAATCATATTATGGTTAAAATAAACTGAATGTCATAAAACGCCAATATGTAGTAAATCATATTTATATAAGTTTGAATACTATTTTGGGGGTTTATATTCAGTGATTTTATCTCAACAACCAAGGATAAATCTGTAGACACTATAAATACTGTTTTATAAGCAAATTTAATGGATCACTGCTAAAACCCTCTAGAGGAAGAAATAGCTGGGTAGTTTTAAAGTGGTTCAAGCTAAACTTATTTCATTACTTTTATGAGGATATTTTTATTTAAGGAGAATGCCATTTAAAATTCTTTATTAAATTTACATAATAATACTTCTTGTAGGTTTTAGATTCTTTTATTATAAAATAAATGTCAACAATATAATAAAACACTTTTTTTCACGATGCTTTGGAAAAATTGAGCATGAATTATGTCTGAAACTTTTTTTTTAACTCTTGACAGTTTTATGAGATGAGAGAAAGATATACCAACTATTTTATGTAATTAAAGAAAAACATATATAAACTTCTTAACCATAAACATCATCAAGTAGTCAAAAGCCATTCTTTTCCCAGCAAACTCTCATATTTTGATAGTTAATTGTCAGCATTTTTTTTCCAACAAGTTTGCATGTATGAAACTAATATTAAAAGAGAAGATAAACACTTTCAGAAGACATTTATTATAGCCATAATAAATGTCCAAAGTCGCAGTAGCACAAGAGATTTAATTTATAAATCTTCAACAAAGCGAGATATGGAACGAAATATCATGCAGGGGAGTTCCCTTGTCCTTTAATGAAAGAGTTTTCTGAGGTAACCATCTGAAAAAGAAAACTGCAATTGTTCTGAATTTGCGTCAGTTAATTATGTTGTCACGGGTATTCGCTTAATTGCTAATTAACATGGGATAAGAACTAAGCATATGAATATGATCGCAACAATACCTTTAAGTATAGGAATTCTTCTTAGCTATCTTATAATTAAATATACCTAATATAAATAGCTTATCCTTTAAAACCTGCACTTATGCGTTTTATCATATTTTATTATTGAAACGCAACTAAATTGCTGGCTATTTTTGGAAATAGGAAAGAAAATTTTTCTATCAATCTAATTGAATGCATAATATTTTAAGAAAAAAATTGAAAGAAGTAAAAAAAAAAAATTCTTATAAGATTAAATCGTTTTCTTTTAATCATTATCAAAAATATAAGTTTTTATAATTTCTTTCCCATTAAAAGAATGTATTCTTTTAATGGGAAAGAATTTATAAGAACTTTCATTTTAAACATTTTAGTAGCAGTAATATTTTTATTTTAAGTGATTGATTACAGTAAATATTAAAATTTCTAATCAAACAGTTTTAAAAAAAATGACTGTGTTACTCATGTGCTAATGGTTCTTTTGAATATTAACGAATAAGATGACGCTAGTGGCTTGCACTGCAGCTTCTATCCACTATGGAAAATAATGTCCTCCAGAGAGTACCAGACGAGCGAGTCGTTCTCGTTCTCAATATATCCGTCTGACCGCAAGAAACTAGCCACGATGTGTCTCGCTGTGAGTGACAACTTGTCGAAAATGGTGTTCGCGAGAAATCCCTTTGATGGGCTGGAAAAACAAAATCTTGTTGGAATGTGGCCTGGACAGTTGATATGGTTTGGTTTATCGTTCTACGATCACTTCTTACACACTTTTAGGCTATTTAGACCGGTTCCTACAGTTTAGTGTGGTTTCCAAACCACTAACAAACATACATACCACAACCAGGATTCAAATCTGAAGCCTGTGATAGCAAAGACCAAAGTACTAGCCAATTGGCCATCAGGCCGCACGAGCCAGTTGACTCATGCCAAGGGTTCTGTTCACACTAGTGGGCAAAGTGGTTTGTAATTGATTTACCAGAACAACTCCCCTGCTCTCATAGTCACGACTGGATGCCATTGAAGATGTACAAGCTCGAATCCCCCACCCCCAAAACTAGATTACGGATCTCTTTAGGAGGATTTTATTTATTAGAAGTATACTATAGAAGGTGTAAAAATGTAATATTTAAAACAAACTCTGATTTCCGTAAAAATACCAAAATTTAAAAAATAAAATAACCGATTGTTAATTTGATTTAATAATTGCATTTGGTTCGATTTCATTATATGACCACCATTAATCTAAATCACATATATTAATTTCGATTATAATTTCTTTAATGTTGAGTGTCAAAACAATTTTACGCATTAACTGCTGAAGTCAGAGCATTTACATTTATATTATTTTTTCTTCCAGGAATTTTGTACACAAAAAAAAAATCATTTTTTAATCAAGCACACCGTTGGATGCTCTTCCTTCTTTAAATAAGGAAGTAAATAAAGGATGAAAATAGCAACAATTTTGAAGAAACAATTTTGGAGGTACGTGCACCATCACACATACGTGACTACGTCTTCTAATAATTACAGATAGGAGGAAGAAATAAGGTTGCATCCAACAAAAGTTTTTTGAAAGCAGAGGAAGTAACAACGTGATTTACTGAATATTTATAATAAATATATATTATTTGTGTTTCTTTTGTATATCTTGTTTTTAATACTAATGACTTTCAAATATGTGTCTAAAAATATAGCATCATATTTTTGACTATATTATTATATTTTGTTTTTCATATTCAAAATCTATGAAATTCAGTAATTTATCATAATGTTTATCACATAATATTTACTTAGCGTTGTATTAGTAAGCACAAGGACAAAAGGCCTTTTTAATGTGCATTAGTTTTTTTTTTTTTTTTTTCTTTTTTGCATTTGTTCTCCTGTTTCAAAAATATGGTCTGTTTTTCTTTAAATATTTTTGAAAACATATAAAAAAATATCCTAATTAACTTTGAAATAACAATGGTGTATGTTTTCAAAGCTCATAATATTATACAATTTTATGTAAACCTAAGAAGACAGAAAATATACCTTCGATCATAAAAGACATGCTTAGGTTTCCTGTTAACAGCCATTTCTATTGTATAAAATGCAATTTTTGTTTTGTTTTTTATTTTTCCAGTTTTTATTTTATTTTTCCATGTAGTGAATAAATTTTCTTAAAATATGCAACGATGAACATAGTCACGTAACTTCAAAAACATATTTACATTTTCGCCAGATCCTAAAATACCACCATTAAGTTTATTAATAACTAAATTTATACGTAAACAATATTTATATTTCAGTCTAAATAGCAATATTTTTTTTAAATTTAATAATAAGTACCCATTTTCCTTTTCACAGAAGCAAGCTAATTTTCCAAAATATAATCTTTAGCTGAAGAAATTTTGTATTACTAAGTATTACAAAGTAAATTTCTTGAATTTTCTGAATAAATAATAATATAAATAAACTAAAAGTAAAAACTTATAAATTAAGCTAAGTACTAAACGAAAGTACATACCTCTAATATATGTACTATGCTTCTATGTGAGAGTGTTCTTATTACTTACAATTATTATACCAACATTTTTCATTTAAATTTATTATTATTTAACATGTAGTATAATCAAAATTCATAATTTTTTATTAACTATTTGTATTTAAATAAAATGAAAATTTTTAATGATGATGGGTAAAATTTTTTGTTAGACAAACAAAAAATAAACATCATAATTCTGAGTGCATTTTTTTTCACGTTTAATATTTTATGTAGTTATATATTTCATTATTTGGCTTTAATGTATTTATTCATTAAATGCTCGCTTTCAACATATTTGGCACGATGAAATTTGAGAAAGATAGTAAATTGATGTTTTGCTCAAATTGTACAATAATTTCAAATAAATATGAAGTTCTTTTAATTTATTGAATATTTTGCTTTATATATTACTTTTTATTTTCATGTATTTACTATATTTATTATAATAAATTTCTTTTGAGATGCCAGACAACTTGATAGGCTATGATTCGCTACTAGAATGGTCGATATACAATAAAGTTCTTAGGAAACAACCTGCTACATTGCAATCATATTGAGGCACATTAATTCAGTCAGAGCATCCCTAAGAAATGAGTTTACATCCTTTTGTCTTCCTCTTGGAACACAAATGAATTAAATTCCTATTAACTGATTTTATCATATCTAATTCCAAGCAAAGTCTGATTTGTGGCCTTAGGACAATGTGCGAACTAGCTTGTAGGATGGTCCAGATTCAAATCCACTGCAACGTCCGTTGCAGTTACTGTTTTCAGGAACAGAGAGAACCGAAGGCAATTATCACAGAACGTATCTCACACCGATAGTCAAGTAGCCTGCAAAGAGTTTTTCAGGTTATCTTTTATATAATACACAAATGCCATGCAGAATGTCTAAAATTTTCTTCGGAGGGCATTGTACTCCCTCATCATCTGGTGATTATATAAATAACAAGAAATACTATAATATCTGATTAATAATAAATATACTTAGCAATAATAATAACAAGCTTTGATCAAAGAACAAAACCGTGGCTGTGTTCGTTGCTTATCTTCAAGTTACACGCAGGATAGTGCTAAGGGAGTGACGTCGGTGCAGCTCTTGCTTATGACATGAAAGATAACTGTCTAAGTATCTGCCAGCAGCATTAGAAAAAAAATATGTACGTAAAATGTAATTTTATGTTATTTACTGAAATAGGACAACGCACTGTACTGTTTAAGAATCAATAATATAAAAATAGTAAAAAATAATTTTTTTTAAATAAATATTTTTTTTGTGCATTTTATAACATTTCTGATAAAACAAAATGCACCGAATAAACTAAAATACTAGATTTTCCATCCACTAGCAGTAGCAAAAAAAGTTTTGCAAATAGAATCACACAAACGATGTCTCTCTCTGATGTTGTCTTCCTCCAGTAATCAGATACATTTAGGCCTCCTAAGGCAACGCATGCATCTCCTCTACTACTTAAGATAATCTACTTATTTTGGCTAACACAATTTAATACTCTTCCCTGACATGTTGTTTGCGAAGGAGAACCGACTATCTCTGATTAAACTTAAATGAATACTCCTGTAAGCGAGAGATTCCGTATATCCTAAACAAACGGCAGAATTTACTCGCGAACATTAAGTGCAATAAACTGTGAAAGCACTGAATTTTATGCACGGCACTAGGAGTAGTGCTTAAGCGTGTACAAGAGCAGAAAACGACTTGAAATTGTTGCAGATTTTAACTATAAATGAAAAGTGAGAGTATTTTAGCGTTCTCTTGGCATAATGAAATGTTTAAAAGTGACATTTTTAAATAATATATATTTGTGCATGAATAATAAAGCAGGGAAAAAACTGCTTGTGTCATTTGAATTTTGTACATTTGTTTAAAACATTGTAATTTTCATAAACTACTGTAATGAGCTTTGAAAATATACCATGAATATCACAGAAAAATACAATTTTAAAACAAAAAACATGGCATTTTACATAGTAAGAAACTTTATAACGGATTATAACTTTAAAGTTTTATTGCAAAGGCACACACAACATTAAAAAAAAAAGGAAATATATACATTTAAAGAAAAATGATATAGTTTTCATGTTAAAAGAAGTAGAAAATTAAAGCAACAGAAAGGGGAAATAATTTCTATGTCCTTATTATTGTTATTGTTATTATATCTTTTGTGGTGAACATCACGTCGATGGGCTATAAGTTTCATCCACGTATGCATGAACAACAGGTTTATGGGAGATGAAAGAGAGTATAGTTTTCTGGGAAAACCTTTTTAGGGTTGTCTTTTACACATTTGTACTATGGAAGAAAGCCCGGAAAATTCACAACCGCCTGGCGATTTCACCTGACAATCAATGCGAGACTTTTAACAAAGGCTGTCACAGTCGTCATCGAATCTCCGTGTTTCTGAAAAGATTTAATTATTTTTTTAATTTAGTTAAAAATTCAAATTTTATAATCACAGTTCAATTCGTGATTAAAGAATGGTATTTGTTCGACAAAATAAGTGTTAACATAAGAAACATAAAAATAATCAGTCAGTGTAGAACAAGATACACTGGTTGATTATTTTTATGTTTCTATCATAAACTGACCCTCATAGAATAAACATCATCATCGTCTTTAGCTTAACAGTCACATGGTGGACCAAAGCCGTCTGCTTGCTGGCAGCAGATGCTTTCATTTTAAGGGGGGATAGTCAACCGTACGCTCAACTCTCTACATTATATAGACCAGACCCAACGGTTTAAAGTGGATTCCGAACCACTACCAACATCCAGGGCACCGCCGGAGCTCAAACCCGAAGCATGTGGCTCCAAACGCCAGAGCACTAGACTCTCATAAGATAATGTCTTAAATTTGAATATGCCTTCAGGTTAATTTATTGCAGAAATACTCGATAAGTATTAAATCGGTTGATAAATAACAATTTCAATTAATAAATGTACGTAAAATATATCAAAATTAAGTTTATATACTGTATTTACTACTCAAATATTTTTATTTTGAAACAAAAACAGCTGAATGTACATCATTAACTGATTCTATATTTTGTAAATGTCAACGGAGTAGAAAATTTGGTATTAAAGTGTATTATAATACATAAAATTAATATGTTTATTTTAGTTTGATGTAAGACTAATTGATTAATATCTGTCTTTAAAAATATTTTTTTCTGAACTACTGGCCTCTTTGAGTAGTGATCGTTCACCACAAGAGCAGCAGACGTGCAATAATTTGAACATTACTTTTGGTGCAAAATGGGGTGTGGGCGTTGCCATACTGTATTGATATTTTACCCATGTGATAATTGACTCCTTAGACTAATAAATACAAATAATGTGTGCTCTATTTTTAAGGCTTGCTTTTGATATTGACAAAGAGTGTAAAAGGAATTTAAAACGTGGGTGGATTTTGTGCTAGTAAAAACAATGTTTGTTCCATAATTAAAATATTATTAAACTGAATGATTTTTCTTCACTTGTGTAAATAATAATCTTGATTATTTATTAGTGCTGTAATACATTAAATTATAAACAATTAAGATGGTATCCCTACCGGTACGACATATCGGTGGTTCAAACTTTCCTCGTTCATGCTAAAATCCAATGGAAAGATATTCAAGCTTACAGATTTATCCTACATCCATTCCATCGTCTTTATAAATACTGGAGATTTCTGTTGTTTTCTTTTTAAGTTTCATACTAGACTGTTGAAATTCAAAGATTCTATGCCTAATCTAGGAGGCTTCTAATATACATAAAATAGCAAAAAGAAATATATACATCTCACATTTACACTCGACTAATTGGCCAGTGCTAAGGTGTTCACCTACAATGTAGGAGGGCTCAGATTCGTATTTGCTAGCATTAATATTGTAGTTTATTCAAAACAAGGAAACTTGTTGGTGATTGTGACAACATGTGTAAAGCCTCTTGTAGCTGTAATCTGGCTGTCTGGGTGGTTGTGTTCGAACTTTCTTCATATGATACAATGCAGGGTAATTACGCTTAACAGTTCATCAGGAAAGCTCTATCATCACCTATAATCACCCATTTAAAAGCTGCACGTGGCACACAAAATTGGAACATGAGGTCCACCTATATTTAACAAAATATATATATATCTCATATTTAAAGTGTAAATGTGTTATCATTAAATTTAATTATGAAAGGTTTATTTTATTAAATACCATTGTTATCTAAAAGTTTATTGATAAACAACTATTATGCATTTTATTTGTACACTTGATTTCAAGTTTCATATATCATATTCCATTTTAATCTTTGAAGGCCATAATGAATTTTCTGCTTAATTTCATATCTTAAATCAAACTTCTGTTTTGGGACAATTTTGTTTAGCCATCCAAGACTCTCGAAGGCTAAGTAGCGAGTGAAAATGACTTGGGTGCAAAATATTTGTCTGGAGTAAATAATCTATGGATTGAGTAAGGGAGAATATTGGCGAGAAATCAACACCTGGCGAGATCCTTGAAGCCAATACCATTAAGACGTGGTTGAAGTCAGTTTGTATTAAATGCTCATTGACCGGATTTTGAAGTAGAGTATACTTGGTACACTCGTCGTAGACTTTAATGGAATATATTGAGGGGGCGTATTGAAATCTTAAAAAACAGGAAATGTTGTTTCCATCTCCACGATTGTAAAGTTTGATTTAAAATGAAATTTAAATGCAGGAAATGGTTAATTTAAATTTAATAACATTTTGAATAATATTTAAAATGTTATAAAATTTAAAAAAAGATTAAAAATTTTTGGAAACTTGAAATAAAATAATGTATTCCCATAGCATCCCATGAACAGAAATGGGTAAACGATGCTTTCCAGGAAGACTTATTATTATTATTATTTTTTTGCTTTTGGGCAGCATATAGGACACATCCCGGAAAAAATACGTCATGCACTTTGAATATCGATGCGAGATAATTTTCATAATATGGTACAATCACCACAGAGTCTCTTCGTTTCAGAAAACAGCCCCTGCAAGAGATGCAGCTAGCATAGTTTGAACTTGTGCCATCTTGCACGTTTGTTTCTTCACATTAGTATTGGACAAGCGTAGGAAAAATTAGAAAAGCTGCATTGAATTTTCTAATTACAAGCATGTTGATGTATCATTCGTAACTAGAACATCATGTATGTAACAAATATAATGTTATTCAGGTTGAACTGTTACAAACAGAAACATTGCATTCCAATTTTCCACAATAATTTTGAACGGAAATTGGAAGAGTATCTTATGTATTTTGCGTCACCTGCCTCCCATAACTAATAAATTCTTCAGCAAACGGATTTAACTTGTCCATCCCTGGCACAGAAAGGAAACTTTCGATTGGGCATCGAGCAATGAAGTCTATGAATTGCATTCGCATTTCAGCATCGAACCATGCAATTCGCATTAAAGCCTAATGAATAGCGTAATGTTATTTGAATAAGATTTTTTAATATTTGAATAACGTAATGTTATTAATTATGCCATTTTAGCAACACAAAGCTTATATTGTAACAAAATTATGATTTTGAGACATTTGTTGATTTTCTGAGTAAAAGAAATAAAAAAGTTGCAAGGCGTCCAACATGAAATTTTAAAAATGTCGTTTGAGATCACTGATATTATATTTGATATTTATTCATTTTATATTATTAGAGATTTTTTTTTACTGGTAGGAACGATATAACTGAAAGCATAATACTTGACATGAGGAGACCACTCATTTGTTTACTTCATATCGTGTGTTTGAATATAGTATTCGTTTGCGCACGGTATGTTTAATGTAATATTCCTTTGCTTTTGAACCATGTTACGAACAACTTACTGTAAAAAATGTTTGACATAATGACTTTTTTGAATATGGGATTATTTTGAAAGCAAATAATTTTATTTGTAATTATATATTTATTGTTAGGTGACTGGTCGATTAAAATTCAACGGTATCTGAGTAATGTGATTACTTTAGAGGCTGTGATTTCTGAGTACGTTTTTACACGAATAAAAACGTTAAATAGACATGCAATTTTGACAACAAGCTCTAGAAAAATATTGAATTCCTAGTATTTTTGTGTTATTCCTTACACAAGTAAAAATATTAGCTAAATAAAATATTCAGGATGTCGTTCTATTTTCTTTCGCTTATATGTGTATAATCGCAGGGCCTCATGTATGAAATTGAGAATCTAATGCAATACTGAGAATCTTTCCTCAATACTCAGAATAGTTTATTAACCACTATTAATTATAATATTTACTTCAATGATCACAAGAATCATCAGAGTCTCCCCAAAATAATTCAATTTACTTTAATGAACACAAGGATCACCAGAGTCAACCAACAAAAGAAAATAATTCAATTTACTTCAATGGACACAACGATCACCAGAGTCACCCAACAAAAAGGAACATTTACTTCAATGATCGCAAGGATCACCAGAGTCACACCAAAATAATTCAATTTACTTTAATGAACACAAGGATCACCAGAGTCCCCCAACAACAACAACAACAAAAAAAAAAAACCCCGAATAGTATTAAAAGTAATTATTTCGAGTTTCATTTTAAATTTGACGGAAATTTAATATATTAAAAAAAACAGTTATTTATTATCTATACACAGTTCACATATTTCAAACACTTGAATGAAACAATTTTACAGATGCACAAAATATCAGTTTTCAAAGTGAAAATAAATGCATCTAAGAAGCGAATTTAATTTGTCATTTAAAATTAAATCCCCAACCAGACACATAAATCACGGTTAAATAAGCTTCACGAGTAAATGGATACATAAAGCGCAATGAAATTTTGAAATCGGAAGACGTTATAGGATAATAATGTAATAACTCTTTCCTTTTGGAGTTCATCTTTTTTTTATCTTTTATCCTATTTTGAAATAGATGTCTTTCATTTCTTTCTCTGCTTAGACCCACAATGCAGTGGACAACCGTGCAGTAATATCTTTTTCTAAAGAGGGTCGTGCTAAAATTACAAGAACCGTTCTCATTTTCTCATAAAATGTCATGCTTTAGATAGAGAGGAATGGGAAAAAGCGCTCTTTTGTAAGGTGAAATGAAAGTCCTGATTCATTTTTTTTATGTGCTACGTTCATAGAATGACAAACAGGATTTCATCTGAAAACTTTAAATCTACTCTTGAGAACATAACATTAAAGAGACTCGTATTCGGTTCTCGTTGGATTCTTTAATATCTGAAATGTAGAGTTAGGAAAGAGTAAGGAATATTTTAAAGGATATTCATCCGAAAGGCGTAGTGTAACGGGAGTTTAATTAAGTAAGCTTTCTTGGCGTGTATTTATTTTCTATTTGACATTTGAAAAACTGTTAAAAAGACGTTTGGATGACATGTAAATCGAAACTATTATTAATTAATTTGATATTATAATATGTTATGAAGTAGTAGTTTAAATTTATGTAGTGCACATTAAATGAAGTAGTTTAAATTTATGTAGCACATATTAAATGAAATAGTTTAAATTTATATAGCACATATAATTTCAAAGCATTATTTTTATTTGTTTTACAGCCCTATTTTAACATATTTAATTTCAAGTATATATTTTAATTTAAACAACACAGCATTTTCATTTAAATAATAATTTCATTTAAATAACAACAAGTAAACATTTTCATTTAAATAATAATTAGTGATTTAAATGTTTGAATACAATAGAAGAAGAAGAAATAATGATATGAAGTAGAAAAAAACATTTTAAAGGTTACATAAATCTTAATTATATAAAGAAAACTTATCAGCAACAATTATTTAAACAATGTCTTTCCGGAAGATTAATTAAATTAGATCTATAGATATTATTATTATATAAAATTATTATTATTCAAAATTACTGATATAAATAAATTATCATCCGAATAGACAATTTCAGTTTTATTTTAAATAAATAGAATAACATTTTATTCCACAGTGACTAATAAAAATAATAATCTTTGCAATTTTGAACTGCTATGAGCTAAGAGCAACTGTGATTTGATTATTTTTTAAAAAGGACATTTCTTGGGAGGTTGAAAACCTTAACGTATAATGAAAAATATATTATTAAAAAAACATTATCGTGTGACAAAATAAGTATCTTAATTATTTATTGGAATACTACGTAACACTTAGAGATATTTAATACAACGCTTCCAAGAGAAAGATATGCATCTCAGAAGGTTTAACAAACGAATAAGTCAACTGAGGAAATAAAATACTATAAAACAAATGTTATGAATATTTTTAAAAATTTTCATAAATATTAGTAAACATTTGCAAGTACACTAAGAATAAGAAAGCGAATTTAAATAATAATAATAATAAACTAACATCATATCAAGGACTTATCCATTGAAAAGAATAAATATGCAGAATGAAATGGAAAAAATCAGAGTGTATTAACGATTCATTTAGTAGATACACTAACATATAGAAGAAGCCATTAATAAGACTTTGGCATACTTTTGTCTCCTATCGAAGCTGTTATAGGTCTTATAAGGATTCGTAGAGTTGATGGATGATTTTATATTGGATTTCATGTCTTCTTTCAGTAAAATGTGGATGGTTTTGGGGTTCCCACTTAACAGCTCTCAAACGAGCTTTAATTATGATTGATATGGTGGGTTAACTGGCCAGTAATGTAACAAGATTTAAGAAATTCAGTAAAAAGGATTGATTGTTTTGAGCTGTAATCTTGGTACGACGTGAAAGGAAAGACAGAGCAGTGAGGCGTATAATATCAACAATATACCTTCTTGGTGTAAGTGTGATAACGAGGATATCGAAAAGGGTTCCAGTTATGAAATTAAATGATGAATACAAAATGTCAAATTGTATGCCGAGCTATAGTAATGTTCGTATCTAATCTCTACCCTGCTTATAATTGAAGCTCAATTAGAAAAGGGGCTTGTAGTTGAAACAATTCTACTCTTGACAATGAGATTTCTGTTAAGAATATACTGCAACGCCCTTTTCGGTGAGCTCAGGTGAAAGATAATAGAAGTAATGGACATAGAAATTTCAGATGCCGTTCTCAAGGACCTATAAATAATACTTGAAATGACTGGTGCTCCTGTTACACTTCAGATAGTTGATAATGACGAATTAAGCAGTGTAGGGTCATATTAGACTATAGTTCTGCTTATATATTATGTCATTTCTCCAAAACGACCGCAGTCTTCTTGTTTTGTGTTCAGTTACACCAAATATTTTATGTTCAGAAACGTTTGTTTCCGTATCATGTATCCATCTGTCAAGCAATGCTTCCATTAGTTCACCTTCTTTCCTTTGACCCACTAGCAATTCTTTCAGATTACGGCATATACTCGTGATGTGCACTTACACATATACACGACATAAAACGTTTGGATCTATTAGATTTGGAAGAATTCAAGTGCTAATAATTTTTTTTTAAGTATTTAACCTTTCTTCAGATTGAAATACAAAAATTCATTTATAGGTTTTAAATTACTCGAAATTGCTTTAAAATAAAATAACAAAGTATTGAAAAGGAATTTATTTTAAGAAGTCAAACAAATTATTATAAGATGCCTTCTACATAAGTTGAAAAAATTAATAAAAGATTACATTGAATTTGCATATTTTGCAGTTAAACTGAATAAACATTTCTTCTTTAAAGTTAAACTTGGGAAATGAATAGAAGATAAAATAGTTTTTTCTTCTGAAAATGTAAACATAGTTACGATTATGAAGGAGATTTTCAATAACAAATATTTTATTTGCCGCTAGAAACAAAACAACTAAAACACATTTAGAGAACTTGAGTAAATATTTATTTGTTTTCAAGAAGATTTCATGCGGAAATTAAAAATAAAATTAAATTTTTATATTTTGAAATATTTATACGTTTAATAAATGTAGGAAAACTGAATTCTCTACTATTTTCTATGATGAAACTACTCTGAAAATAACATCCTTGGACTATTCAAATTCTAATATTCCCATATCAATGAATGTAATGCACACTATTTTTCAAAGGAATTTGATAATATTACTATTTATTTTTAATAAACATAACGAAAAACATTCCTAAATTAAACAAATAAAATTGCGAAGAATCTGTAAAAATATCATAATCTGATTTTTGTAAATATTGACACATATTGAAATCATAAACCTAATATTCATAATATATTTTTTTTGTTCACATCTGATGCTCAAATTGGGCAAGCAATAAAAAAAATTATACACAAAATAAATGTTTTCTAAGAGAAACACTTAGCTAAAATTAACGAAATGATTGAAAATGAAAAAAGAACTCTAGTATGAATGCACACACTTTTCAAAATTAAATTGGAAATCGTTCACTTCTAAAAACTTTCTTTTTGCTTTTTGAAAATTGTTTAGACTTCTTTTTTTCCTTCAAACAAAATCTTAAATTGCTTCACTGGAAGATGAGAGAAAATATTCCAAGTGAAAAGTAAAGTGATTTAAATATTCTTTCAATCTTTCTTTGGCCTCAGGACTGCTTTAATAAGATAAACTCTATTCAACAACCGCGTGGAGTCGTTCATTTTATATGTAAATTAATGCATATGCTTTCGAAGCCCTCTTTAAAGACCGGTATCTAGAAGTTAAAACTACCATGAGAATATCTTCAGAAAATTTAAGCACTAAACAAGCTGATATTATATTTCTTTTACAAATGATTCCACGCTTACCTCCATATTCAATAAAAAAACCTCAGAATTGCTAAATTATAATCTTTTAACATCGTGGTAAATAATAACTCGTGATTTCTTAATTTTATTCAAACATTTAGATTACTGCATTACATTTTTATCAAATGTAATATTTTAACATAAAATACTGAATACTTATTTAAGCATAATGTTTCATTGAATATGCATCTCTTTATTGATGAAGATATTATGCAGTTTTACTTAAAAATATTATCGTAATATCCTTATGAGGAAACTTTTTGGAAATTGTATATTTTAATACCTGTTTACTTTATGACCTAAATATTTTCCTGCTTTTAAAATTTTATTTTGTTTCATCTACTAGATTCTTTCTTGAATTAAAATTTACATTTACAAACAAAATTATTATTTATGAATTTTTAAGGGGCTGACATTTTTATGTGCTTGTTTACGTATTTTTTTTTTTTACTTGTAATTTTGTTAATTATTTTTATTTTCTGTAAAATTTGAACATATAAAAACAAAAAAGGCAATAGAAAAAGAACAAAATAGACAAATAATAATATTTAAATAAAAAGATAATAAAACAATGAAATATAACAAAATTTTACACGAGAATGCGCTGGGACTATTTTAACTGCATATGAAAAATATTATAAGAAAACTTCATAATTAAAAATCATATTATCCTGGATTACTGTATATCAGTTTAAAAATATTTTTAATTAAATTATTTCACGTGTAATATTTAAAAAATTATAATGTGTAAAATTATTTTACAATAAGTTATATTTCATTAGAATTTATTACTTCAATAATTCAAAAGAATTTTTTTTTAACAATATGATTGTAAATCTTATGATTTATTTTTTTAAAAAATTAGCAGATTTGAGGAGTACAAATGTCTTCTATGTTTTATAAAATACAGTCACAGTTTTTTTTTTAAATAATGTCTTTGAACATTACATTATTTTTAAAAAATGGTATTCCTTCCAATATTTTTATCAATATTACACTCTATAAATTATTGTGAATTATCTAAAATTAATTTTTAAATGACGTAATTAAATAAAAGAATAAAAATTTTTCATTATTGAATAGTCTTTAAAAGTAACTAATCTTTGTACCACTGAAATCATAATTACCACATTGATTTGGTAATTTTTTTAAATTTTTAACATTCTGTGTTAAAGAAGCAATTGATCTATAATTATCTTCTTTTTTTTCTAATAAAATATCTTTGCTTTAAAAGCATCATAAACTTATAAATTTATCATGTCACGTAATTAATCTGATACAAAAACTGAGCCTATTCGTAAACCGTAAATTTAACCAGAAAAATAGAATTAAAATTTATTTTTGCCAGTCATCAATCAAAGTTTTTTTTTCTCGTTCACAATGGCTGCTGTCAGTTGATTTATAGCATTTTTTTAAATTTAGGATTCATTCATAATGGTTCGATCCACAACATGAGAGAATTACCCCTGTCTTATCAAGCCAATAAATTTTTTCTCATTAATAACAAATGGTTTTGCAGTTCTATTTTTTTTTTTTTTTTTTTTTTTTTTTTTTGGAAAAGTGACTTCTATTTAATTATACTGAAGATTATTTTTAGAAATGAAATACTATTTGAAAACAGATATTTTTTTTTAAAGAAAATAATTTATTATTTATAAGTAACTTATTTCTAAGTCATAAATTTCGTTGATTAAATCAGTAATTTTATTTTTTATAATCATATTTTATTTAATTTCTATCTTAAAGATGGTTTACAGTAAGCAAAATTTAAAATTTGTGTGATAAGCAGTATATAGCTAAATATTGTTATCATGGTCCAGTTTTCTTTGAAATTTTTTTAATTATTCTGAATATTAAATAAATATTATCGAATAATTAAAATAAAATTGATTTGGAAACAACCAATAATAAGATTTAAAAAAAAATGAAAAATTTGGAAAAAATATTGGAAAAAATATTAGAAAAAATATTGTTTAAACTTTATGATATTAAATAATCTATAAATGAAAATATTGTTTTAACTATTATGATATTAAATAATTTATAAATGAAAAGATTGTTTTAAAAAGTTTGCATTATTATCTATTATAATTTGCATTATTATGTTATTAAAAATTTGCAAAGGAAGAACCATTGGGTTTTATTTGGGTTAATTACTTTCTTTCTCAAAAAAATTTAATTAATTAAATAAATCTTTCAAAATTGGCATTATATCCACTGTCTTTATTTGGTGTGAAGTTATTATGCTATAAATATTCGATATTAGAACTTATAATATAATTCTAAAATAATTCTAAAAGAATTATATTATAAGTTATAACAACAATATCGATTTATTTCCTTAACTTACATTTGCTGCATCAGATAAAGGATTAAGGAAAGTAATTATGATATAATTAATTCCATGCCAACATAGTATGAAGGAAAATAACAAATATGAATAATACAAGGATAGCAGAGAATATTAAGATTATCATAAACATAATTCATAAAGTTTCTTCTGTGGAAAACAAACCCAACAGGCTATCATTTATAATTGGGAAATTCAGCACACACGATGGCAGGCAACAGCCTTCTATTTGTTTATTCAAGTTGCTAACTTCGGGCCAAGTTGCTGTAAATAGCTATTAGTGACAAGTCCAAGATAAATGATCTTATTGCGAATTATTCTCCGGTGCTGGTGGTGAAGAGCTGCAGTTGTTGTGGGCAGTCTCCGAGGTGCGATCGAACACACCGGAAGGGTAATAAGGGAATGAAATTCTTTAGCAGAGTGCATCATCTCAATAAATCAAGTTGCCAGTCCACTAGTTTCCGTTCACACCTGAGCGCGCCAGCGACACCGCCCAAAATCCATTTGGTCCTCCTCGCATTCGTGCTCCGATAAACTCGAGTCCCGCTGATGAAGAGAGCAGCATGCTATCAGGGGCCGTATAGCCATTGAGGAATGATTCGGAATTCAGGGCTCAACTGGTACAATTCCACCTTCATCGAGGACTGGATGACGTCAGAAGGCACGTGATAAGTGTGTCAGCTTCACATATAGGTTTAGTTAGTCCATTGTTATGTACTACTGTGTTCAAAAAGTAAGAACAATTTTATATTTTAAATTCCCGGTGTTTATGGAATTTCAATTGTTTTATTTCTTTTCCAATTCCTTCTATTAGCTCACACTCTCACTATATATATCTTGTTCAAATTTTTAATCCTTAATAAAATACTTTTTATTCTTCCACTCAAGTTCAAATACAATTTTTTGAACTTTTAGTCGATGACACTGGATGTTAATACAGTTTTTTTCAAATATTAATTCAGTAATTAAATTTGATTAATTCATTTTAGTTTCTTTTAGATTTAAGTTGCATATATCTACCAATAGATGGCGCCAGATAAACTTAAAAAATGAATGAAAACTATTTATAAAAGACTTTCTGCAATATAGTGAAAAGAAAAGTAGGAATTGACTTATATTTTTTTTTATATTACATATTTAGGTTGCTGGCACTGTTCTTGACATATGTGTGAATTTTGACATCAAAAGTAGTCATAAATGTTTGAGTTACGCTTGGCTTTGTGAGACGCTAAAAGTGATTTCGGCGATTTTTGAAATGTCTGAAATAATTGAGCAAAGAACTTGCATTAAATGTTGTTTGAGGAAACGTGTAGAATGTTGCAGAAGGCATTCGGTAAGCCTACCTATATCGGAAAGAAATGTTTAGAAGTGGTATAAAATATTCAAAGAAGGCAGAGAACAAGTTAAAGACGAAGAGCCCTCTGGTCGACCCTCAACCTCAACCGGCGACGCTCACCTCCAAAAGATTAAAGATTTGGTGCTTACAAACCGTTCGATTTACAATGTGAGACGTTGCTGCTGATGTTGAAATTTTAAAAGAATCGGTCAATTCCATTTCGGGCCTCTGACACGTCAAATCTCGATTGGAACCGAAAATACTGTATGGGTCAGCTTAGGCTGCATTGATTCTTCGTAACTTTTCTGACAAAAATGAAACTCATATCATTCCACAACTACCGTATTCACACAATGCGACTTTTGCTTATTCCCTAAACCCAAAAGACTCTGACATTCATCGAGAACTGAATGACGTCAGAAAAGAGATTCAACATGAATCACCTCGCTCTATGAAGACCATCCCTGCCGATGACTTTTTAGCATGCATTGAGGATTGGAAAAAAAGTTGGCAGAAGTGCATTGTGCCCGGAGAGGATTACTTTGAAGGCGATGAAATAAATTTGGAAGAATAAATAAAGAGTTCTTGAAAAAAAAATAATTGTTCTTACTTTATGGGTGTAGTAGTATGCTAGTTATTTGAATAAAAGTTTGAACTAAATACATATTATAAATTTTTACATTTATTGTATGCTATTCACAGGATATAATGCGTATTCCAATGTTCTGGTTATTGTGATAATATAATAGATGAAACTGAAACGCATTATATGAAGTTACATTAGTTCGAATATATGATGTTTACATCTGGATAATATTAATAATCACATGATGAAATAAACCCATCATAATTTTTCATTCAAATCGTAGTATAAGAACAATTCTCTTGATACACATTTTATTACAGATACATATTTTATTAGTGGTCCAAAATTATTCATCCTATTTAAAAAAAAAAGTGGTAAATTGGAATGTTACGTAACATTTAGTGATATTTAATGCATCGCTTCCTTGATACTGTTACAGCCCATATTCATCGAGAACGGGATGACGTCAGAAGACACGTGATAAATGTGCTTGCTTCAAATATAGGTTTAATTAGTGCATTGTTATTTGAATAAAACATGCTAGTTATTTGAATAAAAGTTTAAATATATATAATAAATTCTTTACATATATTGTATGCCGTTCACAAATATTAGAAATAATTATCCCATATATTAAGTTATTCACATGATATAATGCATATTCCAATGTTCTGGGTTAATTATATAATAGATGAAACTGAAATGTATTAAATGAAGTTAAATTGGTTCGAATATATGTTGTTTACATCTGGATAATATCAATAATCACATGATAAAATGTACGTATCATAAATTTTCATTCAAATCGTAGTGTAAAAACTATTCTTTGATACACATTTATTACGTATATAGTCGACGAAATGTATTAATCCTATTTATAAAATAATGGTAAAACGTATAAAATACAGACACATGGTTGTTGTAAAATGTGTAAGAAAAGATTTAACTTTATTTATTTATTTAACTTCTTTTTCAATTTTTCTCGAAGGCCGAATAAATTGTCTCTAAAATGTGTGTTATGGATAATTTGCATTATACATTCGTCTATAGTGTCTGTCCGACTTTAATATGGAACGAATGTAAAAGTTTTAAGCGACTTTTAAAAATGGATGGATAAAAACATAGACGATTGTAGAAAATTCATATTGTCTATGTTTAAAAAATTTTATGTATAGTGATGTTAAACATAAGGTATATAAACATGAATATTATTTTTTTAAATATGAACAACTGTATGCATCTCATTTTTTAATTTTTAAATATTCTTCAAATCAAGAATTTTTTATCTCCTGTGTTATGTATGTATAATAATGTATCTATTATTAAAAAAAAAGCTAACGTATTCCGTTGATTATAACTCTGAAGAAATGTATAAAAAGAAGTTGAATTAAGATATAAAACTTTAATTCTTTATTAGAAATTTCTATATCTCTTATAGATGTAATTGACAATAATGCTGACAATTTAAATTAGAAATAAAATTCGACAATGTATTTGCAAATTTTAAAAAAGAAGCACAAATAATAATAGTCAATAATAAATATTACATAATTTTAAAAAGAATCCGGTAAAATTCCTTGAATGCATATACTTTTGTGTATGTAGAAATGATTGTCACAATAAACTACAAAAATAATGAAATGCATGTATGTAATAATAATTTATCAATTTAAAGAAATAGATTAATTAAAATTTAAAATAGAAAATTTGAAAGAAAGTCATAAATTATGTGATAAAAGTTTGTCTTATTCCCTAAATTGAATTTTTGAATAGGAATTGGGAAAAAAATATGTTTTTATTAAAACTGATTTCCATAATATTATTTATTATTATTAAGTAGATGTCGGTAAGGGCATATAAAATGCTTATAAGTGCTTATAAATGCTTATAAATGCTGAAAATGCTTATAATTTTTAAATATTTTAAATTTGAATTTTTGAATAGGAATTGTAAAAAAAAATATGTTTCTATTAAAACTGATTTCCATAACATTATTTATTTTTATTAAGTAGATGTCGGTAATGACATATAAAATGCTTATAAATGCTTATAATTTTTAAATATTCTTCAAATCAAGTATTTTTTATCTCCCTGTGTTATGCATTAATGCATATCAATGCATCAATAAATAGCAAGGGCCGAGTGTCTAGCGCTCTGGCGCTCGGTACCCCAGGTTTAGGGTTCGAGTCCCGGCGGTGCAATGGATATTTGTAGTGGTTCGGAATCCACTTGAAGCCGTAGGTCCAGGTCTCCTATGACTGTAAGAGCGTCAAGGAGCCAAAGCCAAACTTCTACCTACGGGTTCTCCATCAGAACAGAAGCTGCATCCCTCTTCCCTCCTTCCATGAGAGATACGACAACAACAATAAATAGCAAATAATATGCACTGTATTTATCACAATGGCAATACGAATAATAGCTATTAAAATAGAATGTGATATTTAAATATTACTCTCCAAATATGGGTATTTTACTCATTTTCAAATAAACAGATATCCATTTGCAAATGTGGATGAAAATTTAAAAATCAATGGGATATTCCATTTTGAAAATTATATTTACTGAATGAGTAGAACAAAATATGTTTAAACTCAAGAAATGCGCAAAAAACTGCATAAGTAATTCAGAATTAATTAAAAGAATTAATAAAAATGTATTCTGCAATTGTCTGTATAAAACTTTTATAAAAATCCAAGTTAAACAGGACATGGATGGAATTCTGATAATTCATTAAAATTGAAATATAATTTGGTCTATAGATTTAATGCATATTTGTGTGGATTTTTCATCTCATTTGGGATCACTCTTGTGTATTTGGTACAATTTACAATTTTGGTATGGTACAATTTACACTATCTTAATAAAGTTTACTACGACAAATCAAATATTTCAGCTAAAATGTTTGTTTACTAACAAAAATGGTTCAGGTTTAATAGTAGCCTTTTCTAACATTATTTCTAACAGTTTCATTAATAAAATGAATGCCATACGTATATGAAAAAATAAAATATTCTACAATCCAACATTTGAAATAGACATATATTATACATTAATTTGAAAAAATATGTACCCGAATGTACACACAAAATAAATCCAAATATAGATATACACATATATTATAATAAGCTCTTTTTATTTACTCAGCAAAAAAAATATGCTTTTATTAATTCATTTTCTAATATTTTGACCACTGCTATTAATCTTCGTTTTAGTTTTCTTTATTATCAATATAATCTATAAAAAGGGCCTTAAACTAGTATATATATATATATAATACAAAGCTTCATAGGAAACATTCGAGTTTCTTGTTAATAATGAATTTTTAAGTGAACATAAAAAACATTATTTTTATGCTATTTTTTTATTTAAATCATTTCATTTAACTTTCGTTCTGAATTGAAATGAAAATCGTTTACCTTTTGGATTGATAAAATATAATTTTATATCAAAAATTTGAATCCTATTATATGAGGATATTGCAAGATCAATTTACCTTTTGTATTACTACTAAAATAAAACTACAATTATGAAATACCTAAAACTGTTCACAAATAAAATATTAACTCTGGTTTATTAACATCCAATATTTAGAATTTTAAATTTCTAAGGTTCTACAACAGCCCTTTTCAGCATGATTTCTTTATGTAAATATATGTAAATATATGACATATAAATATTAAATATATTTTGATTCAATTTATTACATATATTAAATTTTTCATGCAAATTTTGTGCTGAATAAATATTAGGATACATTTAAATAGCCTTAACAAATTATCTCCTAAATGTAATAAAATGTAATATTATGATACGAAGAGGGATTGAATTTACATAATTTTGATGGTATAATTTTGTACATATGTAATTTGCATTTTACTGCATTCCTTGAATTCCACTAGAAAATAATATTTTACATCCAATTTGTATTTCACGAGTTTCATGTATTTTTAAATTGCTGAAAAATATTTTAAAGGATATACATTCTTTTATCTTTAAAACACACTAGTATACTATGTATATTTATGAAAATATAAATCATAAAAGCACATTTTCGTCAAATTATGTATTTATTTATGCAGAAGAATAATCTAACAAAGTTAAACACCAAAGGTGCTGTTGAATTGAATTATTAAACCAGCATTCAAAACTACAAAACCATCTAAAATATTTGTAAGTTAAAGAATAATATATACAATTCGAAGAAAGGCAGAAATTTGAAGTAAGCAATTCAGTTGAAAATTTTAAGCTCATAACAATATTTTGGAATCCCTGGATGTTGGAAATATGCTCTGAAAAGGAAACTATTTTCACTACAAGTAGAAATTTTTTATGGGCTGCATGAATTTGGCTGATAATAACACTGAATGTTGTTATTTCAGTGTTTCTTAATAATTCCTTTTCTAGACAAAAATTTTTGACACAATTAGAAAGTAATAGTACATTTTACCAACAAATTAAGTTGCTAACATGTATAAAATTCTCATTTTTGATAATTAGAGTTCATGTATAGTTGATTTTAAATTTTTACCTTAATTTGTTTTTCTAATGCAGCTGGCATATATTTAGACAGTTGTATTTGCATGCCATAAGCAAGAGCAGCACTGACCTTAGCACTATCTGGGGAGGGGGAGGGGGGTACATTAGCTTGAAGATAAGCTACGGACGAGTAGTAACAATACCCCCGCAACACTCTTCGATCATGTTAGACCGGCTCCTAGAGTTCAAAGTGGATTCTGAATCACACTAATCATATATGGCAGCGCCAGAACTCGAACCCGAAACCAACAGTACCGAGCGCCAGCCACTCGGCAATCAGGCCCATTTTCATCTTAATTAATGTTGCATTTTGTCCAGAAGAAAACAATTAGGGTTATGTGGTAGAAGTGCGTTTTGGTGGTTTGCGCATGCTTCAATTGGGTGTGGTCAAAATGAGTCCCAACTACAAAAACACCATTTTTGACACGCACACAAGTACAACATTAATACCACAAAGAACTATAAGCATTATTTAACACACATGTAGCATATTTAACGATATACATTAAAATATTAGTTTAAAGATTCAATTTTAACTCTCGGGATGAGAGATTGTTATTTTGCGCCAGTTGCGCCTTTTGTCCTATCGGGAAACAGGTTCGATGCCAACTGAACTTTTCACCGGGATGTCGTAAGGGGCGCTGTTGCAGTGTGTAGGAGGAAAAACGTTTACAGGTGGAAACTCAGTAGGTGGAACCACGGTTACAGTTATAAATTTAATGTTATCTTTGAAATCGCACATTTAAATCAAAACATTTTTTTAGAAAAAAAAAGCTATATTATTTATGAAAAGCAGGGTACAGAATTTGATATTAACTACAACTATGAATAAAAGTTGTTCTGCATATCATATTTTAATTTTATTTATGATGAATGTTATTTTTATTTATTGCATTTAATTATATAGTTAATGTATTTCATAGCTACGTTAAAAAATTCATATTTTATTATTAAGATTTTATTGATACCTTAACGTTTTAACCCAAATATTACATTTAATTTTACAGAGATTCAACGCCAAAATGTATAATTATATATTCTAGAATATAAAATGAAACAATTTTGAATACAAAATTATTCACAAAGTGTTTCATAACAGTTAAATGCAAATGCTTCTACTAGTCAAATGCAAATGTTCATACGGAAACAATTTAATACAACCATTTATGTTAATGTCTTAGAAATTTGGAAATTCAAAGAATTAAATCTACTTCTTAAAATATTCTTAATCCAAACCCCTATTTCAAGTTCCTTAAGTGGTGCTATTATTAAAATAAAATTAAAGCTAGAATGTTAGAATGCATTTACTGATGAAAAATAATATATAATTTTAAAAGAAACACTAGAATTTTTTTCTGTATTTTACAGCAAGAAATTTGCACATGTTTTTTTTTTTCTATTTCATAACATTAAAATTGTAACATCTGAAAATAAAATTTGTTAAACTGGTTGCATTATTTTTTTATCTGGTGATTTAAAAAAAAATCACGAAAAATTACAATTAGTTCTTTTTTAAATAAAAAATGAAATATTAATTTAGTATATGAGATTTCATTAAATTACAATATTTATTACATACAAAATAATACCATTACTTTATTGTTATTTATTTTGTTTAGAAATCTATTCGCAAAGAAACCATAGGAGATATAAAATTCAATTCAATTTTTCGCCAGATCTGTTCAATGTCAGGATATATATATATTATTATTATGTCAGTTCAATAAATGCCAAATGAAGAGACACAACTCCATTTTTACGAATTAATTTGAAATAAGGAGAATCACATCGATGCATATGCATATTGTAATAAAAAAGTTGTGTAGAACTTTACAAATAACTCATTTTTTTTTGCATTATCAATCATCTTTCTATATACATATATTCAATGCAATATTTGTAAATATAACACATATGAGTATACAAACACATATATTTATATTGCCCCATAAAACATATTATCATCTCTTTTTTCTGCAACATACAACACACTTTGTAAATTTAAAAAGTGGCTTAAAATCTCGATTTTAAGCAGATTTCTTTTTCTTTTTTTATTTTTATTTAAGAGAAAATTTAGCTAATTTCTTTTAGAAGTGTGATATATTATTACAATTTAGATAGAATATCTATGAATAACTACCCATAGTGTGAATATCTACCCATATATAGATATGGGTAGATATTCACACAGATAAAGTTGTGATGTAACATGCTATATCAAAATTTATTTTTCTTTCTTGAACATTTTGTAGCTTAATAATTGCCAGGAAATAGAACCAACCAATCTTTGTGAAGAATTTTCATCAATTTAATAATGTCTTGCAATGGTAACAGATATTTTAAATTCTATATTCATTTTAATTTTACAAAAGCTTCTCTCTTTACTTTAGTGAATTTTATATATTTTTCAATCATTTGATTCTTTTCATAGTCTCAGATTTCAATTTCTATGTAATATATTTAAACCTCGTTAATATGTATACAATAACTCAATTAGAATCATTCGATTACTATTAATGGTATTGTACAATGCACTTCACAAGTATGTGTACAAGGGCAAGTGATTTCAATATTTAATGAGATTCGTAGGAGCTCTCTGCCGTAATTATTACCAGGGTCACTAGGTTTAGTATTACCACAAGAGCCCTTTGTTTACAACCCACTGTTAACCATCTCATATCACAGCAACGACTATGTTACGTTTATCAATACAATGCAGTGCATCAATGTAGCAATATATGTTATGTGTATCATTTCAAATAAATAATCCCAGTGACTTATATGTATATACTTTTTAATTTTTTAAATATGTTGCGTATAACTTATTAGGGTAGATATTTACACAGGCTTAAATAAGTCTATATATTTAATAAAATAAGAAAAAAAAATGATTATAAACCGATTAATTTAAATTAGTAATTCTTCATTCAAATTTTTTAATATATTATTGCGATTGCGTCAAATTCGTGGAATATTGATGATGAAATTAATACGGTTCAAACATGTCTTTCCAAAACAAAATATAGCCTCCTTTCAAGGACGAGTTGACCCTTATGTTAGACTTTCGATTCTGAAGGTTTTTCGCCCATTAAGCTTTGGAACCGATAATGGAGAGGGAGAAAGAGAAAAGGGAGTGTGCAGAGTCAAGTGAAGAGTTCCAGGTAGTACAGTGGGTACAAAAACCCTTAAAAGTACTAGCTATTAAGATGATTTCGTAAATATTTGATATATAATTGTGTTATGTATTGCAGTTGTGAAGTACTTACGTGTGTATTGCAGTGCAATACGTATTACAGTTGTGTAGTCCTTAGCAAGTTTTAATAAATAATTCAGCTAATAATTTTAATAATTTTGAGTTTTAATAATTTTGAGATAAATTAAATTCATATCTATGAACAATATTAACTCAAGGCCGCACGCATATCCGGCCTAAATTTTACTAAATTTATGCTCAATAAGCATAGAAATTTAAAAAAAAAAATTATTAAATAAAATTAAACCATTATTTGAAAATTTAATTAATACTTACTATTATAAATAATTATTTCTATATTAGCTTTTCAAAATATTCAAACTATGAATAAAAGGTTAGTCATTTACAAAAAAAAAAATAACAATTCCATTTTAGGAATAAACAACTCATGGAACAAAATAACGGAAATACATTGACATTGTTGCAGTAAAAAATTTTACTTATCTGATCATTTTTAAAAAAGAAACCATCAAAAAAATGTGTTATATCTCTAAAAATTTAAATCTTCTGCCATTTTAAATTCTTGAGGTATTATATTTTGTAATTTAAACATTTTTATTTAAGTATAGCTAATATTTTCTCTTGAAATTTTAATTACCAAAATTTAATTAATTGTCAACTAACTTAAAATAATTTTAGAATTGAAATAATAAAATCATATGTAAAATAAAATAATAATATAATTATAATTCTTTTTAAAGCAATAGATGTAATTTTTTTTTTAATTTAATCTTATAATAGAAAATATATATCTATAATATAATAAAATACTTAATGTACTAACATACGATTTTACATTCTTAGCACAATCGAATAAGAAACTTTAAATTTTTAAGAATGTTTAAGGAAATATTACAAAAAATTACGTTGCATCTTTTGCTTATTGCTTATTTTAAATTATATTAATAGCTACCTATTCAACATTACTTCACTGAAATTATTTATTATTGCTGATGTTTAACGTAACTATAAATAATACACATCAAAATGACTTCATTAATGATATTAAAAATAAACATTTTTCAACGTTATCTCCAAATTCTTTTAATTCGTTCAAATCAATTAATAAATTTAATATCTCCGACTGATGTTATCTATATATTAATTAATTATTAACCTGTCCTAATGGGGGAAGAAGAAAATAGTAATCAAATGGTCGCCAGCATAAAAGAGTAACAAAATATTTAATTAAATTTGCAGATTACCATCGGAGACTGAGAAAACGTAAGAGAAAAATAAAATATTAAAAAAACAAAAACAAAAAATAAATAAATAAATAAAACGAGAAAATTAAAAAAAAGAAAAGAAAATCTGCTACGGCAAATTAGAAACCCCACAATCTGCACTCGATTTAGAAGGCAGTCTATATCAAGCAGATGCGAATAAAAAAAACCAACAGTAATTACCTTTCACATAAAGTTACAGCATTAGCTCTTAACAGAGAAAAAGGGAACAATTTTAATCATCTCCTGGACCAGCAGCTCAGTTTGGGTGATGAATGGGGGTGCAGCCCGCCTAAACACTCTTCTCCCACCCCCTCTTCAACTACCCCTTTGAGCCCTCCCCCTACCTCCTTCCTTAACGTTTTCGTTCTTTGGGTCTCACTATTTCAATTTATAAATCTGATCTGGATTCCAGCCAACAACGATAAAGGAGAAAACCTTGCCGCGACATCCCTTCTAAACAGGTGATTCGAGTCTGGACTTGTTCGCCGAGTTAATATTAAAGATTTTCTGCAGGGATATGGAACGACGCGACGTGTTAAATGGATAAGTAGATGAAAACGGAAACAGAAAAATATATATGTTGAAAGAATGTAGCTATTAGAGTTCTCTGCATTTAATTTTGTCGGAGGAAAACTTTCAAGAAATTGATTTATGTATTCCTTTCGTAATTGTACTTTATTGGAATAATAGTTTTTTTATCGATGGTCTTAAAAGACATTGATACATATGTGCATTTTTTTTTTAATTAAAACGTATTTGGGGTGAAAAATATTCTTGTATGCTGTATATGATTGATAAAAATGTTTTTTTTTTACTTTAAACAGAACATCTTGCAATTTATTTTCAACGAAACGATTTATTTTTTATTAAAACGATTTGAACGAATTTTTTTTATATTATTTATTAGTAAAACCGATTGAAACGATTTATTTTTTATTATTTATTGGAAATAACTATACTGATCATTAGTTTTGTTTATTGGTTCTTTTAAATAATATGAATAGTTAGCTATTCAACATTAAATTAAAATTAATTCACTGAATTTTATTCTTGCTAATACCTAACTTACGTAACATAACTCATAGACATCAAAATAACTTTATTAATGATGTTAACAACAAACTTTTTTAACGTTATCTCCAATTCATTTAATTCGTTTAAATCAATTAATAAATTTATTATCTCCGACTGATGTTATCTATATATTAATTAATTATTTACCTGTTCTAATGGGAAAGAAGAAAATAGAATTCAAATGGGCGATAGCATAAAAGAGTAATAAAATATTTAATTAAATTTGCAGTTTACCATCGGAGACTGAGAAAACGTAAAAGAAAAATAAAATATTAAATAAATAAATAAAACTAGTAAATTAAAAAAAAAAAAAAAAAAAAAAAAAAAAGAAAATCTGCTACTGCAAATTAGAAACCCCATAATCTGCCCTCGATTGGAAGCCAGTCTGTATCAAGCAGATGCGAATACAAAAAACAACAGTAATTACCTTTCACATAAAATTACAGCATTAGCTCTTAAAAGAGAGAGCGGGAACAATTTTAATCATCTCCTGGACCAGCAGCTGAGCTTGGGTGATGAATGGGGTGCAGCCCGCCTAAATACTCTCCTCCCCCCTCCCCGACTACCCCTTGAGACCTCCACCCCCCACCTCCTTCTCTAACGATTTCGTTCTTTGGGTCTCATGATTTCAATTTATAAATCTGATCTGGATTCCGGCCAAGAACGATAAAGGAGAGAACCTTGCCGGCGACATCCCTTCTAAACAGGTGATTCGAGTCTGGACTTGTTCGCTGAGTTAATATTAAAGATTTTCTGCAGGGATATGGACGACGCGACTTGTTAAACGGATGTTAAGTAGATAAAGGCGGAAACAGAGGAATATATATGTTGAAATAATGTAGCTATCAGAGTTCTCTGTGTTTAATTTTGTCGGATGAAAACTTCAAGAAATTGCTTTATATATTCCTTTCGTAATTTTACTTCATTGAAATAGTATTTTTTTTATCTATGATTTTCAAAGACATTGATATATATGAGTTACTGTTTTTATTAAAGTAAATTTTTGCTGAAAAAAATTATTTTCTGCTTCATATAATTTATAAAAAAATGTGTTTTTTCTTTAAACACAATATCTTGCAATTTTTTTTCAACGAAACGATTTATTTTTTATTAAAACGTTTTGAACGATTTATTTTTTATTATGTATTAGTAAAAATCATTTGAACAAATTTTTTTAATTATTTATTAGCAAAAATGATTGAAACGATTTATTTTTTATTATTTATTGTAAATAACTATTCTGCTCAGTAGTTGTATTTATTTGTTATTTTAAATGATATGAATAGTTAAGTATTGAAGATTAAATTAAAATTAATACACTGAAATTATATATTATTACTATTTACTGAATTTATATATTATTACTATTTATTTTAAATTACGTTGCATGTTTTGTTTGTTGGTTCTTTTAAAGGATATAAATAGTTAGCTATTCAACATTAATTTAAAATTATTCACTCAATTTAGTTATTATTGCTGATGTTTATCTTACGTAACCATAAATAATAGAGATCAGAATAACTTCATAAATGACGTTAACAACAAACTTATTTAACGTTATCTCCAATTCTTTTAATTCATTTAAATCAATTAATACATTTTTCATCTCCGACTGATGTTATCTATATATTAATTAATTATTTACCTGTCCTAATGGTGGAATAGAAAATAGAATCCAAATGGGTGATAGCATAAAAGAGTAATAAAATATTTAATTAAATTTGCAGATTAACATCGGAGACTGAGAAAACGTAAGAGAAAAATAAAATATTAACAAAAATAAAAAAATTAAAGAAATAAAACAAGAAAATTAGAAGAAAAAAAAATCTGCTACGGCAAATTAGAAAGCCCATAATATGCACTCGATTTAGAAGCCAGTCTGTATCAAGCAGATGCGAATACAAAAAACAACAGTAATTACCTTTCACATAAAATTACAGCATTAGCTCTTAAGAGAGAGAGAGGAAACAATTTTAATCATCTCGTGGACCAGCAGCTGAGTTTGTGTGATGAATGGGGGTGCAGCCCGCCTAAATACTCTTCACAACACCCGCTCCTACTACCTTTGACTCTCCACCCTCACATCTCCTTCCTGAACGTTTTCGTCCTTTTGGTCTCATGATTTCAATTTATAAATTTGATCTGGATTCCAGCCAATAACGATAAAGGAGAAAACCTCGCCGGCGACATCCCTTTTAAACAGGTTATTCGAGTCTGGACTTGTTCGATGAGTTAATAATGAAGATTTTCTGCAGGGATATGGACGACGCGATGTGTTAAATGGATGATAAGTAGATGAAAACGGAAACAGAAAAATATATATGTTGAAAGAATGTAGCTATTGGAGTTCTCTGCATTTAATTTTGTCGGATGAAAATTTTCAAGAAATTGATTTATATATTACTTTCGTATTTCTGTATTATTGAAATAATATTTTTTTATTGATAATCTTCAGACATTTATACATACGTAGAAGCTTTTTTAATTAAAATATATTTTGGCTGAAAAATATTCTTGTCTGCTTTATATGATTTATAAAAAGTGTGTTTTTACTTTAAAATACAACATCTCACCATTTATTTTCAATTGATTTGAATTATTATGATGTGATTGTTTTTTATTATTTATTGTAAATAACTATACTACTTATTAATGATGGCTAGCAGAAACATATAAAATCAGAAATGAATAATTTTACATTATTGGAATAAAATTTTTTATCTATAATTTTCAAAGCTATTGATATATAAGTGGGATCGTTTTAATTAAATAATATTTTGGTTAAAAAATATTGTCTGCTGCATGTGATTTAAAAAATGTGTTTTTTCTTTATACATAACATCTAGCTATTTATTTTCAATTGAAAAGATTTTTTTTTATTAGTTATAGTAAATAACTATTCTGTTAATTAATAACGATTAGCTAAACAAATTGTTTACAATCTACTTTCTCTCCGAAAGAAAATTTTTGAAATTCACTACCATAAAAAGAATAGAATATTAATAGAACTATTTTCATTTAATATTGGATGATATGGAAGATTCAATTGGCATTATCAAAAAATAATTTTTCATTTTCAAAAACTATTATTCTTATTGGATAAATACATAGCAACTTCAACTGAATTTAATACATAGACAGATATGAATGAGTGTCATGTATATGATTGAACTGCGTCCCTTTTTATCAGAACAAAGATTTATGTACTTACATGTCGCTCTCACGCCTAAAATATCATAAACTTACTACAAAATTATGCAACAAAAAGTTTGTTTAATATAATATTTTGTAGATAATATCAGATTTTAGCTTGTTTTATAATTTTAATTTTATATTATTTAAATTTTATGTGGATTAATCGTCATACTAAGAAAATGGAATTTTAAAATTATTGATTATAATTGTCTGATATAATTGACTGATAGTATTGCTGATGCTTAACTTACATAAACATAAATAACAGGCATCAAAATAACTCAATTAACGATGTTAACCACAAACTTTTTCAACGTCATCTCCAATTCTTTTAATTCTTTTAAATCAAGTAATAAATTTACTATCTCCGACTGACGTTATCTATATATAAATTAATTATTTACCTGTCTTAAAGGGGGAAGCAGAAAATAGAATCCAAATGGGCGATAGCATAAAAGAGTAATAAAATATTTAATTAAATTTGCAGATTACCATTGGAGATTGAGAAAACGTAAAAGGAAAAAAAAAATATTAAATAAATAAATAAAACTAGTAAATTAAAAAAAAAAAAAAAAAAATCTGCTACTGCAAATTAGAAACCCCATAATCTGCCCTCGATTTGGAAGCCAGTCTGTATCAAGCAGATGCGAATACAAAAAACAACAGTAATTACCTTTCACATAAAATTACAGCATTAGCTCTTAAAAGAGAGAGAGGGAACAATTTTAATCATCTCCTGGACCAGCAGCTGAGCTGGGTGATGAATGGGGGTGCAGCCCGCCTAAATACTCTTCGCCCACAGCCCCCGACTACCACTTTGAGCCCTCCACCCCACCTCCTTCTTTCACATTTTCGTTCTTTTGGTCTCATGATTTCAATTTATAAATCTGATCTGGATTCGAGCCAACAACGATAAAGGAGAAAACCTCGCCGGCGACATTCCTTCTAAACAGGTGATTCGAGTCTGAACTTGTTCGCCGAGTTAATAATTAAGATTTTCTGCAGGGATATGGACGGCGCGACGTGTTAAATGGATGATAAGTAGATGAAACGGAAAAAGAGAAAAATATTTGTTGAAAGAATGTAGCTATTAGAGTTCTCTGCATTTAATTTTGTCGGATGAAAACTTTCAAGGAATTGATTTATATACTCCTTTCGTAATTTTAATTTATAGTAAATAACTATACTGCTTATTAATAATGACTTGCTTCTTCTTCACTCTTGGCGTAGCTGCCTAATGGCCAATTAGTTAGCACTTTGACCAGTGTTACCACAGCCTCCAGATATGAATCATTGCGATAGAATGGGTGTTTTTTAGAGTTTCGAAATCCACTTTAAACTGTAGGTCCCGTTCTGTCTAGCCCACCAGTGCAAAAGATGACCATAGTGCGACAAACCGAATTTTCATTGTCGCAACAGTCCCATGTTGGGTCAAGGCCATCTATTTACCAAAGCCATCTATTGGGTCAAGGCCATCAGGCATATTTTGAGATATGAGATGTTTTCTATTTAAAGGATAGGGATGTCAGCCCTTCGCCCAACAGTCATGGACAGAGACCCACTGTTTAAAGTGGATTCCAAACTTTCACCAACATCCATGGCACCGCCGTGACTCGAATCAGTTGCATCATGTTCCAGATCTCTAGTTACTCCCCCATCAGGCTCCAACAAAAAAAAGGAAAGGATTTATTTATTATCTACTTTCTCTATGAAAGAAAATTTTTGAATTGCATTGCCATAAAAAAGCAGAAATATATTCATCAAAACATCAAAATAACTTCATTAATGATGTTAACAACAAGCCTTTTTAACCTTATCTCCAATTCTTTTAATTCGATTCATAAATTTACTATATCCGACTCATGTTATCTATATATTAATTAATTATTCACCTGTATTAATGGGGGAAGAAGAAAACAGAATCCAAATGGGCGATAGCATATAATAGTAATAAAATATTTAATTAAATTTGCAGATTACCATCGGATACTGAGACAACGTAAGAGAAAAATAAAATATTAAAAAAAAAAAAGTTAAATAAATAAAATAAAACTAGGAAATTAAAAAAAAAAAAAAAAAAAGAAAGAAAATCTGCTACGGCAAATTAGAAACCCCATAATCTGCACTCGATTTAAAAGCCAGTCTGTATCAAGCAGATGCGAATACAAAAAACAACAGTAATTACCTTTCACATAAAATTACAGCATTAGCTCTTAAAAGAGAGAGCGGGAACAATTTTAATCATCTCCTGGACCAGCAGCTGAGCTTGGGTGATGAATGGGGGTGCAGCCCGCCTAAATACTCTTCGCCCACTCTACACTTTGAGCCCTCCACCCCCACCTCCTTCTTTAACGTTTTCGTTCTTTGGGTCTCACGATTTCAATTTATAAATCTGATCTGGATTCGAGCCAACAACGATAAAGGAGAAAACCTCGCCGGCGACATCCCTTCTAAACAGGTGATTCGAGTCTGAACTTGTTCGCCGAGTTAATAATAAAGATTTTCTGCAGGGATATGGACGACGCGACGTGTTAAATGGATGATAAGTAGATGAAAACGGAAACAAAAAATATATATGTTGAAAGAATGTAGCTATTAGAGTTCTCTGCATTTAATTTTGTCGGAGGAAAACTTTCAAGAAATTGATTTATATATTCATTTCGTAATTTTACTTTATTTGAATAATATTTTTTTATCGATGATCTTTAAAGGCATTGATACATATGTGTTAGTTTTTTAATTAAAGTAAATTTTGGCTGAAAAATATGCTTGTCTGCTGTATATGTTTTTATCAAAAATGTGTTTTTTCTTTAAACACACTATTTCGCCATTCATTTTTAGTTGAAGCGATTTATTTTTTATTATTGATAGTAAATAACTATACTGCTTTTTAATAATGACTAGCTTCTTCTTCTTAATAATGACTAGCTTCTTCTTCTTCTTTAGCGTAGCGGCCGTATGTCCAATTTGGTTAGCGCTCTGACCTTTGGTACCACAGGCTCAAGGTTCGACTCATGGCGGTGGAATGACTGTTTCGGAGTGTTTCTGAATCCACCTTAAACTGTAGGTCCCGGTCTGTTTAACCCTCGTGTGTGCAAGATGACCATAGAGCCACAAATAAAATTTTTATTGGCGCAAGAATTCCATGTTGGGTCAAGGCCATCTGCCTACTGGTAGATTTTGGGACTGGGGATGCTTTCTTTTTACGGGGTTGGGTTGCCAGCCCTACATCTAACAGTCATACTAGACAGTTACCTACTGTTTAAAGTGGATTCCGAGCCTTTACAAACATCCATGGTACCTCCAGGACTCGAACCCTAAACTTGTGACACCAAGTGCCAGATCTCTAGCCTCTTAGTTGCTCGCCCATCAGGCCCCAACAAAAAGTTAAATAATTTATTCATCATCTATTTCCACTGTGAAAGATAAATTTTGAATTACATTCCCATGAAAAAGCAGAAATATATTCATTTAATATTGGGTGATGTCTAAGATTGAATTAACATCGTCAAAAAAGAATTTTTCATATTCAAAATTATCATTGTTACTTATTAAATGTATAACATTTTAAACTCAATTAAACACGTAGACAGATATGAATGAACCTGATGGACGTGAATAAACTCCACTCCTTTTTATTAGCACAAAGGATCATCATAATCATAGCGTTTTTGAAAATTACGTATTACTAAATTATTCAACAAATAGTTTGCTTACCATCAGATTTGTTTGCGTACCTATGTTGTTGATTTTGATGTTGTTACCTATGCCTTTATAGGAACTCAATCCATACAAATTTGATCACTTACCTAGAAACAAAAAGAGCATAATGTCAGTTTTTATTTTGTGTTATAACGTTGCTTTTATATTATTTCAATTTGATGTGCATTAATCAACATACTAAGAAAATGGAATTCAAAAATTATTGAAGATACCATGGCAGAAATTGTGCATAACCTTACACTTTCGAAACTTGTAAGAACCACTTAAATGCATGGAGAGTTTTTATTTTTAATTCATTATTAACATTAACAAAATTTCTGGTTCGTAAAATGTTTTTTGATATAAAAAAAATGTCATTAAAAAGTTTTATTGCATTTCCCCTCACTTTTAAATAAAACTCTTTAAGGTCAATTTTTAATGAAAACTGGAATAAAATATTTTATTTTTAGTTAAAAGAACAAAAATGTATTTCCAATTCATTTATTGACGAAGTAAAATAGTCAAACGTTTATAATTTGAATAATTGTTTTCATGAAATATATGATAGATCTATCAATTCTTATTTATCTGGGTTATAATTTTGATTTTATATTATTTTAATTTTATATGGATTAATCAACATGCTAAGAAAATGGAATTATGCTATAAACTTTTTACATACATACATACATTTAAACTTTTAATAACTGAGGGAAAAGACAAATTGAGTTAATGATCTTTCAACTATACATACTTAAAAAAATTTTGTTAATTAGATAATAAATAAATTTTCATGAATATTACAAAGAAGGAGAAATGTGACAGTGGGAGGAATAAATCACCAAATATCCAAATTCAAATAAACAATTGAATATAAAGTATATGTTCTGATAAATTTCGAAAAAATACCTCTGACATCAATCCAAAGTGAAAAACTACGTGAGAATATTGCATTTGTATCCACTAGAAAGGAATATTTAATCTAATATTCGATCCTAATAAGTTACTTTATATCAATTAAATATTATCTAGTGTAATGAAAATGTGAGCCAATTATCCATGGAATAGTAAGATTATTGCCTTGTAACAAACATTCTTCCCCAATTTTCACTTTTCTGATGAATAAGCACCATGCTTTCTAATATAGGTAATTCAAATTCCATGTGTATCGGTGTTGAAAGAGGGGATGCTAATTGCTTTTTATTTGGTGGAAAAGATAGTGTCACAATTCTTAACTTATATATCTAATTTGCATTATATTGATAATTACTAAAAATGTTATCTAATAATTATTTACATTTCATATATTACATAAAATATTATAGCATCTGTTCATAAAAGGAAGAAATTCAAGATGTTCCAAGAAATGGAAAATACTTTTCATATTATTAAATATCACAATTTCATTACTCCATGGAAAAAAAGACACTAAAAGAGAAGATTAATGCAGAATTTTCAGTAAAGGCGCATTGTTCTTCAATCATAATCTTTTTTATTTAATCAGCAAGACAAAATTAGAATAACAGCTTCTTATGCAAAATAGACAATAATTTAAATAATTATCTTTTCGTAAGAATATTAATAATTATCCATAACTTTGCATTAAATACGTTTCATAATCGAAAATTTATATTAAAACTTAATTATCATCGAAAACTAAATTACATCGGAAAATAATTGTTTACATTAAGTAAAGTTAGTCAAAATTATAAATTAATGTGAAAAAAGATTGATTAATTTGCAAGAATGTTTTACATTAAATCATGCTTTTTTTTAATATAATTCAATTCGTCACTAATATTAATATTTCAATTACACTAAAGTTAACTATGCGTGCTTTTTGCCAAATCCAAGGGGCAGACCAAAATTTGTATGGTAATAATTTAGAGAAAAAAAAATCCAAATTTAGGATGTAACTGAAATTATTGATATTGTGCACTGAATTATTCATTGAAACTCTGTTTTAATTCACCATGAATTAATTTTCTAACATATTTACATTTCTCTAGAAGACAGAAACTTTTTTGACGCAAAATTCCTATATCTATAGAACAGAAGTGTTATTGAAAATTATTAAATACAGTGTTTTACGCCTCATTATTAAAGCTTTAACTTTATTGAAAATACTTCTTTAAAAGAAAAAAAGTCTAAAATATATTCATTTCCCTTATTACATGACAATCTCATTTGAAAATGACATATTATTCCATTTATTCGCAAAAACAAATTCAGAAATGGAAATGAATACAAAATATATAATGAAAATAAATATATACCGTTAAGCTGTACGAAAGGTATCAGAAAACTAGTACAGGCCAAAATGAAATTTAAAGTATTAAATATTTATCGTGGTACAAAATTTTTTACGACATAAAAAAATTGTCAAAGTTCTGGAAATAGAGGGAGCCAAGGCAGAAAAAAAAGTTTAAAAAATGGTAATAATTGTGAACTGATATATTTATTTATATATTAATTTATTATTTGTGAACTGATATAGCTCAATGTACAATAGAAGAACTCCCTCACAGAAGCTGCTTCCTTCCCCTTCAATCATGAGTCCATATGGGCTTGTGGGCTTGGCCAGCCAAGTGGGATAAGAAACAACAACAACACAATAGTGTGTGCAATCGCAGTATAATATCCGATTTTCCAGTATTAGACCCAATTTTCAATTTAAATTTCCAGGGCATATAGAATTCCAATATTTTTTTTAGGTTGTTGGCACTGTCCTTGATATCTGTGGGAAATTTCACGTCAAAATATCCATGAGAATTTCAGTTACGCTTGGCTTTGTAAGACGCTAAAAGTGATTTCGGCGATATTTGAAATGTCTGAATGAATTGAACAAAGAACTTGCATTACATTTTTATTTGAGGAATGAATATTCGTGTGAAGAAATGTATAGAAAGTTGCATCAGGCATACGGTGAGCAAACTATAAGGGAAAGAAATGTTTACAAGTGTTATAATTAGTTCAAAGAAGGAAAAGAACGCGTAGAAGACGAAGAGCGCTATGGTCGACCATCAACCTCAACTGACGAAGCTCACGTCCAAAAAATTAAAGATTTGGTGCCTGCAAACCATCTATTGACAAGAAACCTTGCAGATGATATTGAAATTTCAAAAGGATCGATCAATTCCATTTTGGGCCTCAAACGCGTCAAATCTCGATTGGTACTGAAAACACTGAATTTTTTGGAAAAATATCGTCGCGTTGAAGTGTGTGAAACAATGCTTTCTGACTATTAGGACAAGTTAAAATGCATCATAACTCGATGTGAGACTTGGATTAATGCTTACGACTCGAAACAACCGATCAATCGAGTGAATATCGTGACAAAGGTAAAGCAACACCGAAAAGAGTAAGCAACACCAAAGGCACTCAAAAATCAAGGTCATGTTGACTGTTTTCTTCGATTATCATGGTGTGGTGCATTATTAATTCCTTCCGCCGAGCCAAACTGCCAACAAGGAATATTATATGAGTGTTATGCATTGTTTGCGTGAAGATATTCGCAAAAAAGATGCCCCATTTTTGGAAAGATAATTCTTGGTTTTTGCATCACGGTAATGCGCCAGCTCATTGATTCTTCGTGATTCTTTCACCGAAACTGAAGCCCATATCGTTCCACAACCACCGTATTAACCTGATTTAGCACCGTGGTTTACCACATTTGGCTGTTCCCTAAACTCAAAAGACCACTCTGGGGACACCATTTTCAGTCGATTGAAGAGATTCAACGTGGATCGGTTCGCACTTTGAAGGCCATCTCGGCAAATGACATTTTAGCATGCATTGAGGATTGGAAAAAACATTGGCATAAGTGCTTTTTGACCGGAAGGGTTTACTTTGAAGACGATGAAATAAATTTGAAAGAATAAATAAAGAGTTTTTTGGAAAAAATTAAAATTGTTCTTACTTTTTGGGCACTGTGCTTGAGGTTGTCTCAAAATCGGAAGTCTCAGGACTGATATCTGATGGAAAATAGTAACCAACAGATACCATTAACCCTTATGTGACTGTGCTATTATCAATACATGGATAATTCATGGTATACAACACCAGGTGAAGAAATTATTATGACATAAATATCACATGAATGGAAATTCTCATATGACATAAGCATTATTCAATCACAATAATATTATTCTATATATCCAAATATATCTTTTGTGAACATTGTCAAGAACTGGGTATTATTTATCTTTTTATGTCAGACAAGTTCCTGTATTAAGATGAATATTCCGCAAATTCAGTGTTTCACCGAGCGAAGATTATTATTTTATCTTGTTTTATTTAGCAAAGAATTTTTGAAACACCTAGTATTTGATGTGCTGTTTATAATAAAAGCAGGCAATTAGATGTTAACAAGAAAAGATAATACTTTGCTACAGTTACTTATGCCAAAGAATATGTATTTTACTTTAAAAACACTACTAGAAAATATTTTACAATTTTAACAAAATAAACTTAATCATTCTTCTAGAAGAGTTAAAAATAAGAATCGAGAAACATGTATTACCAAGTTACTAACAATTTGCAAGTAATCAAACTTTTCTCAGTGTATTGATTTTGTAACATCATGTAGAAACGCTTAAAATGCAAAAATGTATTTACAGAAATATTCTAAAATTTATTTGAAGAAAATAACATTATTTATTTTATGAAATATTGTGAACACATAGAAAAAATAACATTTCGAACAAAACATCAACTATTTTTCTTAAGAAATTATTCAATTAAAAGTATTGCATGTAATTCCATCCAAATCTACAGTACTTCAATTTCTCAAATGAACACTACGAATTCCTGAACTTCAATCGAATGGAGGTAATTTCAACTCAAAAATCACCATCCGAATGTACATTTCTAAGTGTGAACCATAAAAAAAATCCCAATTACTCTAGTTTTAACTTGCAGTTAATTAAAAACAGGTATTCTGAATCACACTATTTTTAATTGCCTCGCGAGCTTACGTGTAAGATAACGCTAATGTGTTCAAGAAAGTAAAACAAGCACTCGCGCTGGGATGGTAATTTATACGTATCTGTTTTCTTTTTAATTGCCTTTGATTGAAGAGCCAGAGAAAATTAATTGAATAGCTGTAAACTATTTGCTGGTAGAAATTCTTCCAAAAGGTTATTTATTGTAGAGTTTGGTAATCTGTGGTCAAGGAATTCTTTTCGACAAGACATTCTTGGATTTTACTACTAGCTAATTCTGGACATAGTATCAATCTCATTTACAGATTAAACATGTTGCACTTGATAAGTTCTCTGTTATATACACTTTTACAAAAATATTTTATCTTTAAACATCATGTACATTTCGTTAATATGTGGTTATGTGGGTACATTAATTGTTTATAAAAGTTCGCCAAATATTAAAAAAAAATAATTAAGTATAGCTGTGTTAAGCTTCTTTTAATATAAAAATGCTTATTTTGAAAGTATTATCTGTAATTATATGTAAATTTTCCACCATTGTGGTAATTTAAACGTATCTGTTTTCATTTTAATTGTCTTTGATTGAAGAGCCAGAAAAATTAATTGAATAGTTGTAAACTATTTGCAGGTGGAAATTCTTGCAAAAGCTTATTTATTGTACAGTTTGGTAGTCTGTGGAACCGTTTGATAATCCAAGAACTTCTTTCGACAAGAAGTTCTTGAATTTTGTTTATAGCTTTTTCCGGATTTAGTATCAAATTTCATTTAGATATTAAATAGGTTGTATTTGATAAGTTCTTTGTTTTACACACATTCACATAAATATTTTATACATATATAACAAAATTTAATGTAAGTTCTTTGCTCAATTAATTCAGACATTTAAAAAAAAGCCGGAATCAGTTTTAGCGTATCACAAAGTCAAGCGTAACTCAAACACTAATGAATATTTTGACCTCAAATTTCACACAAATGTGTCAAAAAAAAAAAAAAAAAAAAAAAGGACAGTGCCAGCAACCTAAAAAAGACCAAAAAAATTGAAATTCCATAAGCTCTGGGAGTTTTAAATTGAAAATTGTTCTTATTTTTTGGACACAGTATTATATGCATATCACGCAGATTTCACAATACTATTATGTGGGCACATTAATTGTTTATAAAAGTTTGGCAAATATTTAAAAAAAGAATTAAACATAACATATTAATCTTCTCTTCATGTAAAACTGCATATTTTGAAACTTATCTGTAATTATATGTGATATTTTTGTAAAGGAAGAGTTATTACTGTGCTGTAATCTATATTAATAATTTTAACCCATAAAATATGCATTTATTAGGTCATAAATCAAAGCATTAAAATATAGTCATTTTTTGCGGTATTGGAATTTTTTGCTTCCATTAATTCATTGTATTATTATGTCGAGTGCATTGAATTATCCAGGCATTGTTTATCTTTATTATACAGGATTTAAATTAACTAAAGATTTAAAACTAAAGACAATTTTAAAAAAACTGAAAACAAAAAAAAATTATTTGAAAGTGAAGAAGAATTATTCATATTTAAATTAATCAAATTATTTAAAAAAAATTCTCCTGCGTTTTTAAAAGAATAGAAATTAGATAGAGAAAAAAAATAAATAAATTATCATTGATTCAATTTTTAATACTTTTTAAATATTTTATCAATAGACGGGATGCTTTTTTTACATTAAATGAAAAAAATGAGTTTTTATTTAAATAAGTGAGATTAATTTACATTAGTAAATTATTTATATCAAACAATGGAATTATAAGTGCAATTAATTATAATTTATTTTCAATAAATGTAATTTTTTTTCTCTTTAGACAACTTTTTGTGTCAAACTATTTTTTGTTATTTGTGTTAACCAAAAGTTTATTTTAATATGATAAATGATTATTTTCTTCGCTTTGTATAAAACACTTGTTAACTTTAAATTTAGTTTTTGATTTTATTTTTTACACTTGAGACGCATATTTAAAAATATTTTTTTTCAGATTAAATAAGATTAAAATAAAATTTTGCCTTCATAAAGAACACATGTACATTGTATTTAATGTCCTACTAATGCATTGTTATATAAGACACAATTAGTATCGAAAAAATGATAACTAAAGGCTAGGGAAGGAAGAATAATATAATGGTCACTGTAATCCAAGAGTTCTTTTATCGAAAATTGATAAATGCGCTTAATGAGGCAACACAATGTTTCTTAACGATTATTTCTTGCTTTTTACTTGTATTTAAAATTCTACTTTTTTATATCTAATGCTAAGTTATACTTAAGGATTCAATTAAGATTCTCAGTCATTTTTATTTACTACGTAGAAATACCATTTTAATAATAACATTAATTGCCCAGTTATTAGAGGTTGTTTACATAAATTTCTGTAAATAGCATAAATCTACAAATTTTTGGAATGAAATCATTAAAACAAGTAATATATACAAAAAAATTTTTTAAGTCAGTTCCTACATTTTTTTCACTATATTACAGAAAGTCCTTTATAAATAATTTTCATTCATTTTTTAAAGTTTATCTGGAACCATCTATTGGTAGATATATGCAACTTAAATCTAAAAAAAACATAATTAATTAATTAAACTTAATTACTGAATTAATATTTGAAAAAACTGTATTAGCATCCAGTGTCATCCACTACAAGTTCAAAAAAATTGTATTTGAGCTTCAGTGATTGAATAAAAGTTATTTTATTAACGATTGAAAATTTGAACAAGATATATATAGGGAGAATCTGAGCTAATAGAAGGAATTGAAAAATTGCTGCAATATATCCAAGTATTCTTTTTTTTAAATTGACAATTACTTAAATTAAAATAAATTATCTAAAATTTAAAATAAATAATTTAAATTATCCTTCTTAATATTATTTATGAATATTTAAAAATTGAAATACACAAATACTATATTGAATATGAATTTGTTTAAATATGCTCTTGTTCACTATATTAATAGCAAGATGATCAAATGTACTTTTTAGGGAGAACAGTCCTTCTTTCGTAATTCATGATCTCTCTAGAAAAACTCTGATCTCTCCTACATGCCCGCCTTTTCGATATTTGAAGATTCATTTATTCAATTCACGCCGAGTCTATCCTTTGCGTGTGATATGACATATTTGGATTTGACATGCAAATTCGTCATGATCGGTTCAAATATATGGCTCTATTCACAGACCTTCATAGAGTACGCTACAATTTTAACCGTGCAAAAAAAAGGTGCCGCATTAAAATAAAATATGGCATATAAGCAGGCCGAATTTAGATGAAAAGAGGCCCTAGGCTATTCCACTTATAAGGCCCTTTCACATCCGATTTTTAAGTTTGTAAATTACATGACAGATAATAAAATACATCATTACTATGATATATATTAATGTGATATACGAATCATGTTGTGATTGGTACTAATCTTTATAAAAACGTGGCACGGATAATAAATGAAAACAAGTAATAAAAAAAAAATGTAAAAGGCAATTCCTACTTTTTTCACTATATTGCAGAAAGTCCTTTATAAATAATTTTCATTCATTTTAAGTTTATCCGGCGCCATCTATTGGTAGATATATGCAACTTAAATCTAAAAAAAACTAAAATTAATTAATTAAATTTAATTACTGAATTAATATTTGAAAAAACTGCATTAACATCAACTGCCATCCACTACACATTCAAAAAAATTTATTTGACCTTGAGTGGATGATTAAAAAGTTTTTTATTGACGATTGAAAATTTGAACAAGATATATATAGGGAGAGTGTGAGCTAAAAGAAGGAATTGAAAAAAGTCGAGAACACTTATTTGCACATTTATTCTCCGCACCATATATAGTACTTGTAACAATAACTAATCATACATAACAAACAACATTTAAAAAGAAACAAAATTCAAATAATAAAAATCTTTGACTACGAAAATAATTATTTTTACGTATACAATTTTATGTTTGTTTATTAGTCATATGTGTAGAATTTCTCCTTATTTTCGATTCAGTGTTTTAATGTTTACTGTTTTTAGAATAGTGTAATTCTAATTTTGCTAACAATTTGAATGTATGCCCCTCTTGATCTTGAGGCCTAGGCTAAAGCCTAGTTAGCCTATAGGTAAATCCGGTCCGGCACATAAACCCTCAATAGATTCACTTCATTCTTAGAAAATATTCAATCTCACAAAATTAAGCGAAATTCTTATTTTGTTAATTCAATATTTATCTAATATTTTCCAAATACATATAATTACGAGTATATTTAAGAATTTATACCATCATGTTGTTAACAAAGATGCAACATAATTTAAATTTAAAATTTAGTGAAGTTTCAACGCTTATGATATTATGTTTTGGTTTAGAAAATTGTATTTATTTATTATGTGTTTGTAGCATTTGTGCAGATCTATATTTTATTTTTTAACTTTAAATTTTATCTAGTGAGGGATAAATAGAAATAGTGGGATTTCCATTTGAACAATAAACTGAAAAAGAATACATATTTCTTATATTAAAGAAATATACTATTGTTTTCTGAAATATTGGCAGCAGAAAATTTTGTAGATATTACGAATCGCTTGACCATCAAAACACATATCAAACGTTATATGCATAACTTCGAGTTGTAAAAAAAAATGTTACTTTTTTAAAAACTTCAAATTAGTTTGAAGATAGAAAACATGTAACATTGAAAGAGCATTTCATTTCATATTATAATTCATATTCAAAGTTCACTTATTTTGGATTCTACCACTAAATCATTGAAAGAGCTTCAAAATTCGATATTTTGAGACTCTAGAACAAAATTAGAAGACATTAATAAATCAGTATTAAGAAATTACTATGACATATTTAACGTTTTATCTGATGCAACAAATCCTAATGAAACTAAAATTTATCTAATACAAGTAAGATATTTAATGTAACAACATTCAAATAAATATTTTAAATTTAGAATCCACTGATGGTTAAAATGCTGAAATTTTATCAAACCTTCTATATAGAGTAACCAAAACTATTTGAATTCCCTACTTGTTGAATTAACAGCTGATTAAACAAACGCAAATATATGTGGGCGAAATTTCAACGGGGTGAATAATGTGTACATGAAATTACAAGATTTACAGCAAAAGAAATTATTAGAACGTATATTATATTAATAAATCAAAATAAATTTCTGACAAAATTGATAACAGAAAACGAATTTTGTAGATTAAAGTGTGGCAATAGTTTTCAATACACAATAGTGATATCAAACACAGCGAATAACTCTAATTTCTAAACTATGAATATTTTTATAACTTACATTTATAGAAGCATTTTTTAATATGAGTGATAACTTTTTAAAGTACAGTCCACCAGGAAATTAATTCTAGAATTAGCTATAAATTTATATATCATATTTATTTCTTGACATAAAGACTGATAACAAAATATTTCGTAAATAATTCCTTGTTAATTAACGGGAGAAAGTATCAAAACTACTTTAGCATAGTCCTTTATTTTTCAAGGTAAATGTGATGAATTAACTTCAACAAACTTTTTTTAATGCAACGGTGTATTTTTAGTAAAATGAATACCAACGTAAGAGCACTGTTAAATTTTATGTGCATCAAGTAATTTCTCCATTTATCCCACAGACATTTTTTTTCTTCTTGATATTATCAAAGTCTCTTTTTAAAGCATTTCAAACCAGCACATTTCGAATTCCACGACAGAGTCTCCCGAGTAACCCTTCTTTTCCCACACATCAGTCTCAAAATTTGGCGGCCATAATTGAAAATCCCGTAATCCCCAAAAGACACTCCTGGCAGTTGACACTGATCCTCCCAAAGGATGCATGGGAAGGGGCGCAGCTGACGAAGCTGCAACAGATTCGGGGCTGCAAATTAAAAATGTTAAACCGCCCCTCCGACAACAAGCTTGCCCTGTTGCTGCGGGCGATAAGAAGCGGCAAAGGAAGAAAAAGCCCTGCTCTGAGCCATATTAATCAGTTCTCGTGTGGAGTAGCAGAGGGGCGAAGCAAGACAAACAATGTCGGCTAGTGGTTTTGTGCACTGTAGAAGTGCACTCGGTAGATTATCTGCGTAGAGAGGGTCTAATCTCTGTGCTTCGGCTTTTGCAAGCAAACAGAGTGGTGATTATTAATAGGGTAGAGATCTCTGCTTGTTATGGATGTCTCTTGTCCTCATCTTGCAACAATAAGTAACATTAGAGATTTTTTGGAAGGATACATCATTGGATAAACCTGCTGAATACTGGCATCTTTTTAGAGAACGAATTTATTTAATTTCATCTCATAACAGTAAATTCGTTGAGTATAATTTTTTTATTATTATAATGAATGTACTCGTATTAAATAATAATATATATTTTTGTTCAATGATTGTAAATAGGATTATAATTCAGCATTACTTAACTTAACAACCAATTATATGGTAATTGTTATGGCGGCATAGTGACTAGTACTGTTTTGAGTAGTCAAAATGCTGGTTGATTCCAACTTTAAACTCTTGTGGAGGAAATTTTGTATAATCGTTTCTTTGAAATATGCATCGTTTCAGTGAGTATTGTCATAATTATTTCGGTCATATTTCACATAAGCCCCGAATAAGAATTTTTATAAAAGAATTCCTTGCTAATTAACGAGAGAAAATATCAAAATAATTTAGTGCAGTCCTTTATTTTTCCAAGGTAAATGTGATGAATTAACAAACTTCTTTTAATGCAGTGTTGTATTCTTATTAAAATAAATATCAACGTAAAAGCAGTGTTAAATTTTATGTACAGCGAGTAATTTCTCTATTTAACCCACAGTCCAGTTTTTCTGCTTGATATTATCAAAGACTCTTTTTAAATCATTTTAAAACCGCACATATCTTCATTACAAATTATACCACAACGTCTTCGATTAACCCAGGAAATTAATTACAAAATTAGCTACGATTTTATCTATCATATTTATTTCAACAAACAAAATATTTCGCAAAGAATTCCTTATTAATTAACGAGAGAATGTATCAAAGATAATTTAGCGTTGTCCCGTATTTTCCGAGGTAAATGTGATGAATTAACTTCATTTAATGCAGTGTTTTCTTAATAAATGAATATCATCGTAAGAGCATTGTTAAATTTTATATACAGCAAGTGATTTCTCCACAAATTTATTCCACATACAATTTTTCTTCCTGATAGTATCAAAGACTCTTTTTAAAGCACTTCAAACCAGCACATTCCGAATTCCTCAACAAAGTCTTTCGATTAACCCTTCTTTTCCCACACATCAGTCTCAAAATTTGGCGGTCATAATTGAAAATCCCGTAATCCCCAGAAGACACTCCTGGCAGTTGACACTGATCCTCCCAGAGGAGGCATGGGAAGGGCCGCAGCTGACGAGGCTGCAGCAGATTCGGGGCTGCAAATTAAAAATTTTAAACCGCCCCTCCGACAGCAAGCTTCCCCTGTTGCTGCGAGCGATAAGAACAAGGAAAGGAAAAAAAACCTGCTCTGAGCCATATTAATCAGTTCCCGTTTGGAGTAGTAGAGGGGCGAAGCAAGACAAACAATGTCGGCCAGTGGTTTTGTGCACTGGAGAAATGCACTCGGCAGATTATGTGCGTGGAGAGGGTCTAATCTCTGTGCTTTGGCTTTTGCAAGCAAACAGAGTGGTGATTATTAATAGAGTAAAGATTTCTGGTTGTTATGGATGTTCCTTGCAACAATAAGTTACATTAGAAGTTTTTTGGAAGCATACAACATTTAATAAACCTGAGGAATACTTGCATCTTTTAAGTGAAATAATTTATGTAATTTCTTCTCGAAATAGTAAATTCATTGAGTAAACTTGTTTTATTATTATAATGAATATACTCGTATGAAATAATAATATATATTTTTGTTGAATGATTCTAAATAGGATTATAATTCAATATTATATAACTCAACAACCAATTATATGCTAATTGTTATCGCGGCATAGTGCAAGAACTATTTTGAGTAGTTAACATGCTAGTTGAATTCAAAATTTAAACTCTTGTTGAGGAAAATTTGTATAACCGTTTCTTTGAAATATGCATCGTTCAGTGATATTATAATAGTGAGTAATATAATAATTATATAATTATTATAATAGTGAGTATTATAATAATTATATGCGCCATATTTCGAATACGTTCCAAATAAGAATTTTTTAAAAGAATTTCTTGTTAATTAACAAGAAAAATATCAAAAATAATTTAATATATTTCTTTATGTTTCAAGGTAAATGTGATGAATAAACTCGGCATTGCGTTCTTTTAATGTAGTGCAGTTTTCTTATGAAAATGAATATCAACATAAGAGCACTGTTTAATTTTATGAACACCAACAAGTTTTTCTCTATTCATCCCACATGCATTTTTTCTTTCTGATATTATCAAAGACTCTTTTTAAAGCACTGCAAACCGGCACATTGCAAATTCCACAACAAAGTCTTTGATTAGACCAGAAATTAATTACAAAATTAGCTATAAATTTATCTACCATATTTAAATCTTGACATAGAGACTGACAACAACATTTTTCGTAAATAATTCCTTGTTAATTAAGTAGAGAAATTATCAGAAGTAATTTATTAGAGTCCTTTATTTTTCAAGGTAAACATGATTAATTAACTTCTTTTAATGCAGTGCTTTCTTACTAAAATGAATATCAACGTAAGTTTCTGCAACGTAACGTTTCTCCATTTATCCCACATATATAATTTTTTTTTTCTTCCTGATATTTTCAAAGTCTCTTTTTAAAGCACTTCAAGCCAGCACATTCCGAATTCCACAACAGAGTCTTCCGATTAACCCTCCTTTTCCCACACATCAGTCTCAAAATTTGGCGGCCATAATTGAAAATCTCCTAATCCCCAAAAGACACTCCTGGCAGTTGACACTGATCCTCCCAGAGGAGGCATGGGAAGGGGCGCAGCTGACGAAGCTGCAACAGATTCGGGGCTGCAAATTAAAAATGTTAAACCGCCCCTCCGACAACGAGCTTCCCTGTTGCTGCGGGCGATAAGAAGTGGCAAAGGAAAGTAGAAAAAAAAATCTCTCTGAGCCACATTAATCAGTTCTCGTTTGGAGAAGTAGAGGGGCGAAGCAAGACAAACAATGTCGGCCAATGGTTTTGTGCACTGCAGAAATGCACTCGGTAGATTATCTGCGTGGAGAGGGCGTAATCTCTGTGCTTTGGCTTTTGCAAGCAAACAGAGTGGCGATTATTAATAGAGTAGAGATCTCTGCTTGTTATGGATGTTCCTTGTCCTCCTCTTGCAACAATAAGTAACATTAGAATTTTTTTGGAAGGATACTACATTAGATAAACCCGAGGAAAGCTTACATCTTCTTAGTGAAACAATTTATTTTATTTTTTCCAGAAGTAGTAAATTCGTTTTTATATAAAATTCCTTTATTATTATAATGAATATACTGGTATTAGATAATAATGTATATTTTTGTTGAATGATTGTAAATATGATTATAATTCACCATTATATAACTTAACATCAAATTATATGTTAACAGGTATGCCGGTATAGTTCCTACTACTATTTTGAGTTGTTAACATGCTAGTTGATTCAAATTTTAAACTCGTGTTGAGGAAATTTTGTATAACCGTTTCTTTGAAATATGTATCGTTTCAGTGAGTATTACAATAATCGATATAATTATTGTAATACTCGCTGATTATATATTTCATTGATTATATTACTCACTGATTATTGTCATATTTCGCATAAGCTCAAATAAGAATTTTTTAAAAATTCCTTCTTAATGAACGAGATTAATTATTAAAAATAATTTAGTACAGTCTTTTATTTTTCAAGGTAAATATGATGAATTAACTTGACATTACTTTCTTTTAAAGAGGTTTTTGTTTTTTTACTAAAATGAATATCGACGTCAGAGTACTGTTGAATTTTATGTACAACCATCAATTGCTCTATTCCTTCCACGGCCGTTTTTTTGTCTTGATATTATCAAAGACTCTTCATTCCGAATATCTTCCTTCCGAATTCAACAACAAATTCTTCGATTAACCCAGGATATTAATTACAAAATTAGCTATGACTTTATCTATCATTTCAACAAACAAAATATTTTGCAAAAAATTCCTTGTTAATTAACGAGAGAAAGTATCAAAGATAATTTAGCGTTGTCCTGTATTTTTCAAGGTAAATGTGATGAATTAACTTCTTTTAATGCAGTGCTTTCTTAATAAATGAATATCAGCGTAATATCACTGTTAAAAATTTATATACAGCAAGTAATTTCTCTATTTATTCCACAGTCAAGTGTTTCTTCTTGATATTATCAAAGACTCTTTTTAAAGCACTTCAAACCAGTACATTCAAAATTCCATGACAAAGTCTTCCGATTAACCCTTCTTTTCCCACACATCAGTCTCAAAATTTGGCGGCCATAATTGAAAATCCCCTAATCCCCAAAAGACACTCCTGGCAGTTGACACTGATCCTCCCAGAGGAGGCATGGGAAGGGGCGCAGCTGACGAAGCTGCAACAGATTCGGGGCTGCAAATTAAAAATGTTAAACCGTCCCCCCGACAACAAGCTTCCCCTGTTTCTGCGGGCGATAAGAAGTAGCAAAGGAAAAGGAAGAAAAAAAAAAAAAACTCTCTGAGCCATATTAATCAGTTCTCGTTTGGAATGGTAGAGGGGCGAAGCAAGACAAACAAGGTCGGCCAGTGGTTTTGCGCACTGCAGAAATGCACTCGGTAGATTTTCTGCGTGGAGAGGGTCTAATGTCTGTGCTTTGGCTTTTGCAAGCAAACAGAGTGGTGATTATTAATAGAGTATTGATTTCGGGTTGTTGTGGATATTTCTTGTCCTCATCCTGAAACAATAAGTTACATTAGAGACTTTTTTGGAAGCATACAACATCGGATAAACCTGCGGAATTCCTGCATATTTTTAGTGAATGAATTTATTTAATTTCTTCTCTAAATAGTAAATTGGTTTCGTAAAATAGTTTCATTATTATAATGAATGTACACGTATTAAAAAATAGTATAGATATTTGTTGAATGATTGTAAATAGAATTATAATTCAACATTATGTAACTCAGCAACCAATTATATGCTAATTGTTATGGCGGCATAACGCCATGTACTATTTTGAGTAGTTAACATGCTAGTTGATTCATATTTTAAACTCTTGTTGAGGAAATTTTGTATAACCATTTCTTTGAAATATGCATCGCATTGAGTATTATAGTAATTATATTGGTCATATTTGGCATAAGCTCCAAATAAGAATTTTTTAAAAGAATTCCTTGTTAATTAAGGAGAGAAAGTATCAAAAAAATTTAGTATATCCCCTTATTTTTCAAGGTAAATGTGATGAACTAACTTGACATTGCTTACTTTTTATGCAGTGCTGCATTCTTATTAAAATGAATAGCAACGTAAGAGCACTGTGAAATTTTATGTGCAGGAACTATTTTCTCTATTTCTAGCAGGAACTATATTCTCACAGTCAAGTTTTTCTTCTTGATATTATCAAAGACACTTCAAATTCCACAACAAAGTCTTTGATTAGACCACGAAATTAATTACAAAATTAGCTATAAATTTATCTACCATATTTAATTCTCGACATAGAGACTGACAACAACATTTTTCGTAAAGAATTCCTTTTTAATTAAGTAGAGAAATTATCAAAAGTAATTTAGTAGAGTCCTTTATTTTTCAAGGTACACATGATTAATTAACTTCATTTATTGCAGTGCTTTCTTACTAAAATGAATATCAACGTAAGTTTCTTGAAAGTAACGTTTCTCCATTTAGCCCACATACACTTTTTTTTTCTTCCTGATATTATCAAAGACTCTTTTTAAAGCACTTCAAACCAGCGCATTCCGAATTCCACAACAGAGTCTTCCGATTAACCCTTCTTTTCCCACACATCAGTCTCAAAATTTGGCGGCCATAATTGAAAATCCCGTAATCCCCAAAAGACACTCCTGGCAGTTGACACTGATCCTCCCAGAGGAGGCACGGGAAGGGGCGCAGCTGACGAAGCTGCAACAGATTCGATGCTCAAATTAAAAATGTTAAACCGTCCCTCCGACAACAAGCTTCCTCTGTTGCTGCGAGCGATAGGAACAAGAAAAGGGGAAAAAAAACTGCTCTGAGCCATATTAATCAGTTCTCGTTTGGAGTAGTAGAGGGGCGAAGCAAGACAAACAATGTCGGCCAGTGGTTTTGTGCACTGCAGAAATGCACTCAGTAGATTATCTGCGTGGAGAGGGTCTAATCTCTGTGCTTTGGCTTTTGCAAGCAAACAGAGTGGCGATTAATAATAAAGAAGAGATTTCTGCTTGTTATGGATGTTCCTTGCAACAATAAGTTACATTAGAAATTTTTTTTGGAAGGATACAGCATTGTATAAAGCTTCGGATTGCCTGCTTATTTTTGGTGAACGAATTTATTTAATTTCTTTTCGTAATAGTAAAGTCATTCATTTATTCAAAAATGGCATTCATTGTAATTTATTATTATAGAAAATGTATTAAATAATAACATATATTTTTGTTTAATGATAGTCAAGATGATTATAATTCAATATTATGTTAATTATAATATTATGTTGTCTCATTACTTTGGACAACATAAGTTGTTCAGTTGTTCAACATAAAATTGTATGCAAACTGTTATGTCGAATTATTGCCGAGTAATATCTTGAATGATTAACATGCTAGTTGAATTACATTTTAAACTCTTGTTGTGGAAATTGTGTATAATCGTTTCTTTGAAATATGTATCGATTCTTTGATTATTATAGCAAATACATTTGTCATAACTCGCATAAATTCTAAGCTGAAATTTTTCACTTATTTTATAATTTAGATAAATATTTGTCTATGAAAACGCCAACTCCCATTTTTAAAAATAATATGATTTCTTTAAATTTATATTGTTTAATTCATATCATATATGGCAATGAATTCTTTACACATCATAACATTTCTTTCATGAAATCTATGCCAGAAATATCTGCATTTAATTGTGAAAAGCATGACATAAGTGACAACATATACATATAAAGATCAAATGAGTTGTTTAAGCATAATACTAATTAATAAATTGTATGTACTGATACAGATGGAAAAATGTTATAAATTACTTTTATCTATTACCTTTAGTCTTAAATAGAACTAAAATAAATAATTAACTGTCAATTGAATAGCATGTATACATGTAATATATTAGAGAATTAGAATGACACAATATTTTCCTTCTTTATAAGATAACAGAAATCATTCTATTCCATTATATTTCACCCATTCCATGACATTACATTACATCCATTTCATGACATTGCATTATCTAAAATAAATATTTTTTTTTTTGATGTTGTACTGAAATTAATCTTATAAATAATTAAAAAATTATTATTTAATCAAAATGTTGTAGAATTATATCATTTTTCTAGAGAAAACAATCGGCAATCAGACTTTTTCATGAGCCCTTATATTAAAATCATTATATTTTCTGTTTATAATTTTATATATATGTCTAGTATTTACGTGATAATTATGTAAATTCCTAATAATTAGATTTTTATAATTAAATATTACTTTAATTAAATATCTTCAATAATTTTTATAAAGACAAATATTAAAATATAGTGTAAAATGAGAATGAAAATATAATTGTTTAACTAAATCGATAAAATGTCAGTTGTATATTCTACTAAGAAAGGACTAAAATATTACGCATCGATGTTTTTAATAACAATTTTGATAACACAGGTTGGAAAATACATATAACTCTTTATAAGCTGATGTTGTATTTACATATCACTTTTCACCAGACTGTCTATTGCAAAAACTGTTTGTGTTAATATTTTCTTCATTGTTCACTCCTAACTTATTTATCACATGTATTAAATTCCTTTAGACAGAAACTCTATGAAAAGATCTTATATGTAGTAATAATATGAATTTATTTATACATGTTAAATTTGTCTTCCACTAGACAATAGTAACTTAAAAGAAACATTTCCCATAACTTAAAATAAACAATGTTTTGAGAATCCATTCAATTCAAGGAATTTGACAACATGATAAATATAATATTATTTAGAATAATAGTTCAAAAATAAATTAAATTAGTTTAACTCGCTGAAAACTTTAAAAAATGTTTTTAACAATCACATCAAAAGAATATATCTAATTTTTCCATAGTTTAACTAAATAAAAAAAAAATATATTTTATTTATTAAATCCAAAGGTTTCGTTAAATTTAAGTCATTTAAAAACAAATATTTATATCAGACATCGATTATATTCAGTTATTCTTCTTATGATAAATATTAATATATAATTACTTTTGAAGAAAATATAATATTCTTTTAACATGCATATATATGCTTTTAACAGAACTGAAAAATATTTGTTTTTAAGATAAGAAACACTTTCTTAACAATATTTTAAGGAAAAAAATTTGATTAAAAATACCAGATTTCTCTACATTAATAAATTAGAATTAAATTTTTTTATTAAATATACAAATACATATTTAGTATATTTTTCAACGATACAAGCAAAACAATAAATACAACAGTATAAAGAAAAAATTATGAATATCAAACATGGCCTTGTACAGTTTTAGACATAAAAAAATTAATTTACTTTATTGCTCTTTTTTAATAAATTTATTCTTTCAGTTAAAAAACGAAAAACTGCTCCATAAACATAATAACTGATTAAAAAATAGTATAATTACTTAAATAATGAGTATTCTTTCTACTTTCATTGTTGCTATTCTTCTAAATAACTGGTGGAGCGATATGTAAATGAAACAAAAATAATCAAAATCGAAAAAGAAATAATGTAAATTTATTTTTATAAGCAATTCTTACAACGCTTAATAAATAAAATTTTTTTTTTATTTCTGGAAAACAAAAGGTATAAGAAGAGAAGGAAAAATAAACAGAAAAAAAACTGTTGCGGAGATTTTCAAGATAATCATTAATTATTTTAAATGTTTAGTTAATATATGATAATTAGTATAATCATCACTGAATGATAATTATTTTTTAACTATTTGAGGAAGTAAGTTTAAGTTTTGTACGGAACTATAGATACATTTACATTATCAAAACAGCATATCCTGCCAATATATATATATATATATATATATATACACCCAAGAACAAAAACATTATGACCACCCCTACATTTTGCAATGAACTCGCCTGGATGACGTGGAAGGCACGTGATCAGGTGGAAGTGGTATTTAACTGCTGCTGGAGAGTCTGAAGAATCATTATTTCACTTACTTCTGTGTGTGATGGGAAAGGCTGCGTATCTAAGCGACTTTGATAGAGGGCAGATTGTAATGGCTCGAAGGCTCGGAACAAGTATTTCCGAAACTGCACGACTCGTGGGTTGTTCGCGATCTGCAGTTGTTAGTACTTATGCAAAGTGGATGATTGACGGTGAAACCAGCAGTAGATGACATGGTGTTGGACGTCCACACGCTAACAAAGAAAACGGTCGTCGGAGACTGTCTCGCATGGTGAAGCAAATCTGGAGCCAGACAGTGGCTCAGCTGACAGCTCAATACAATGCAGGGCCAAGTAGAATGGTATCAGAGCACACTGTTCAGCGGCTCAGAGTTCAAAGACCACCAATTCGCAATATCTCGGATTTGCGTGACCGTTGCTTAAACATCTGGTACAATCTGTCTCCGGCCATCTACCAAGGACTTGTGGAATCCCATGCCAAAGCGGGTTGAAGCTGTGTTGCGCGCCAAAGGTGGGCCAACTCGTTATTGACAAGTGGTCATAATGTTTTGGCTCTTGAGTGTATATATATATAACTATATATTAGTTATAGATATTAATATTGTATTTAAAACTATACATATATATACTGTGTGTTTATGTATATAAATACGGAAAACCCAACCGTAGATCGGTGATTGGTGATGGGGAAGTATACATTTCTTTCATAATACTGAGTTCTCAAAAGATATGAAAATAGAGAACAATTAACATAACGTTACATTTTCGTTACAATAATGCTTTTCGTGTTTCATTGTTTCCCAATTCTGTGTAAATATTAACAACAAAGTGGTTTAAAATAATTTATTTAAAGAAGCACAATGTATTGACATTTTTGTTAATATTTTGTGAATTTTATGCTTCTGTGGTTAAAAATCATTTCATAAAATTCTTCTTGTTATGATTGAAAGGTTTCATCTGGATTTCTCATTCTATATATTACATCCACCTTCATTAGTTACCTTTTTAACTCATCACAGACTTTGCATCATCTATGATAATCAGTCAAATCATATCTAGCATTTTAAAATCTGTTCATTTCACAAAAATCACACGGCTATGATATGCTCCAGTTTTAAAATAAATAAATAATTTTTATTTATTACATTAATATAGAAGTAAACACATTAAATCATTTAATCAAACTGACACTGTTTAGAGACATTTGTAGCTCGATCTAACAACTGAAATGAACGACAATTATTAATAAATATTTTGGGCAAAAAAAAATTCAAATCATCAATGGGAGGAAATATACCTTTTAAATGGGTAAAAGGGCATATCAATGAATTTTAGTGACGAAATTGTGCTGAAACCGTACAAATTATGGGCGATTTTCATTAGAATTCATTTCAAGTTCATTTGAAATGTAATCAACTGAGCTTAAAAAAACTTTAGAGTAGCTGTATTTAATTTCTTCATTATTTATTCTTCTTAGGGAAGAAAATATTTTTACTAAATAAGAAAATATATTTTTTTTATAATTTCTTTTTTTTTTTTGAGTAATTCTTTTGAGGACATCAAAGAAAATATCTAGAATGCTAAATTATTTAACTATATAAGAAAAAAAATCTAATACTTTTTTTTAGGATAAAATTTTTATTTTAATTTATTTTATTTTGTAGCTGAATAGTTTCAAAAGTACTTACAGATTTTATATAAATCAATACAAATGCATAGCACTTCTGCTTCTCAAAAAATTCAATTTATCAAATATTTCTCATTTGTGTTTCACAATCCAACCACTGATAGCATGGAAAATTGCGAAGTAACCAAGTGAGACGGATTCAAAAAGAACATTTTATAAGGGTTGAAATGTCATTTAGAAAGAATATTTATTGAAATAAAAAATAATTTAAAATTTTGTTATTTAAAATTTTAGAATGGACGATATTATAAGAAAAACTAAATAAAACAAATTCCACAATAATTATTATTCTTCTCGTTGCCGTTTTTATCTATCTAACGTTTTACAATTAATTGGTTCGTCCATTTCCGCAATTAAACCAGATGTTTACAATTCCACACAATCCTTAGACAAACCATACCAAGAGAAATTATTATTATCATGTGTGAACATGATGCTGTCCTGTTAAGGGGTCCGTAATGTTATCCGAAAATGAGGGCCAAGGAAATAAAACTCCATGTCAAATTTTGGCGGAAAATGGTACTTTGGGCCCGTCAACTCTTGAAATGCTTTATTTGCCCCTCAAATGCCCTTCAACTTTTGAAATTTGGCTTTTGTTTGAAGTGCTTTGTAATATTTTCAAACTTTGATATATTCTTTTGGCCATTGAATGTGATAACGTTTTTTGTAGAAATTGTATTACTTCATTCTACATTTACGACGACATTTATCTTACTTTTGTTTATTCTAGTGTCGTGAACAATTCATTCTTGATGTTCTTGATCTATTCAACATTGCTATATTGTGGCTATTGAATTTGGCCATTCTTGTAGTATTCCAATGAATTGCTTCCTATATGTCGTGCATTATTAAACATTGGCATATTCTTGAGTTTATTCATCAGTTCTCGAATGATAAGTTGAATTTTGTCGAGCAGATTTCTGCTTTTATAAAATTACATTAGTTTTTTTTTTCTTTAATTGTTGTAAATCTTTAATACATATTTAATTTTATTAGTTTATGTTATGTCATTTTTTTTTTAATTCTTTAATATCGTCAAAAAATGAAACATCTATAACGAAGCTCAAAAAATAAATTTCATTTAATTTTCCTAATTAAAAATTTAAAACAATTTCTTCTTTCTCAAACGTGTTAAAAAAATATCAACCATCTATGGCACCCTAATATTAATATTTATATGCATAAATATAAAGATAAAATAGCTCCATGCTTTAATTTCTTAATATATAATTTATTATTATATTCTTATAAAAATTTCTATTTATATTTCTTTTTAGAGTTTTTTTTTTAAATTATAAACTATCAGAAGTTATTGATTTTATAATAATTAAGCTTTTAGTTAAAAACAGTTAAAAATACTGAATTTTATGAAAATTGTACACATCCTAACGAAATATAACGCATAATAACCTTTGAATTTTGATTATACAAAAAAATTAGAAGGAAAAGTAAACATTTTTATTAATTAACCCTTCACAGAAGCTGTCAAAACTGATTTAAAATGTGTACATTTTTTGTATGTTTGCCCTGAATCTTGTATAATGGCAGTGTTTTATCCTTTTTGAGTTCGAGAAAAATTGTTTACAATAATCAATCATAGGTCGTTTGGGATGTAAATATAATATAAGTTCAATAAAAATCAAAGACTTTATTATAACACTTTCTCTCAAGAAAAAAATAATGCGGGGTTTGAAACATTTTAACTTAATGATTATGCATAAAAATATTGATTTTTTTGTAATTTTAAAACATTTTTTTTATTTGTAAATAGGTTAATGCTAATGGAAATATCGAAAATAACAGTAGTTAAAAATAAAGTGTTTACGTTAAGTAAAAACTTTTATGCATAAATGTTTTTAATATTAGCTAGTTATAAGAAAAGCCAATATTTATGCATTTGCTTTGAAATTTTAATAGATTTATTGAAATAAATATAGCAGGTATTTATAACTTTAAAACAATGTTTAAAAAAATACTGTGCAAGATAGATAAACACTGTTTTTATAGTGTCTATCAGTATTTTACAGTGCTTTTAAACTGTTTTTATAGTGTTTATCAGTATTTTACAGTGCTTTTAAACTGTTTTTATAGTGTTTATCAGTATTTTACAGTGTTTATAATATAGTTTAAACAGTATTATAAAATGAGTTTAAAGCCACGAAAGAAAGACTATATTTAATTCTTTATTTCTTCTTTATTCAAAACCAATTTCAAAATCATATCATTTAAGTGAAATATTTGAGTGAATTCAAGTTAATTTACAGTGAATTAAAATTAAGTTGAAACCATGATTTTAATTTTTAACATGAAAATATTTGTAATTAATAGTTCCCCTGATTAATAATAATCTGAAATATTAGTTAACTTAATAAATGTGTTATAATTTTTATTAACTATATATAATTAAAAATGTAAAAAGGAACTTTAAAAAATACAAAAGGATCAAACAGATTAGTTGAGACATTATGGCTGATTACACTGAAGAAACAGTTAATACAATATTAAAATAAATCAAATTATAAATTAAAATAAAATAAAATGAACGCCGTTAATTTATTTAAGATGCTTATTTTTAAATGCCAATTACTTTGACTTAAGGCTATCAGCCACTTCTATATCTATATCAAATATGACTATGTATTTATCAAATTTAGTTAGTTTTGCATGAGCATTTTAAATTAAGAATGTCCTAGCTTTTGACTTAATAGATTATTAAGCAGAAAAAATGAGAAATAATGTATTTCTTACTTAGCCTCATAAACAGCCTTAAAATTTTGTCCTTATAGTTTTTCATAAATATTTAAATATGGGTGCGCAGAAGATCTACCTCCCCGAGGTGTACCTGGTAACACTTTTTAGTGGCTAAAAGATCTGCAACTTGGCATTATTGTTAGATTAATGAACTCTGTTTCAGCATGTTTTGTTTTATTTGTTGTATTATTTTGTTGTTGTTGTATTTTTTTTTTTTTTTCGTTGTTCTTTTTTTTGCTGTAACTGTTCATAATCTGCCATTGGAAATAAAAAAAAATATTCAAATATAGTAATTAAATATAAGTTTAAATATTTTATAAAAGGAAACATGAGGTATAATTAGATCTAATTTAAAAAATGTACCATGTTCATTGTTATTTTGCAAAAACTCATATGAACAATAATTTTGAAAATGAGTAAGATAAGCGCATAAAAAGTTCAGTGTTACCTATTAAGGTTCTTATTTTAAAATATTGAGTCTTATCCAGTCTCTGGTCAACGGTTATTCTCAATTAAATTACAAGATTACAAGGAATAGAATTGAGAAATTAAACTTGAAAAAAAAAATAAAAAAAAGAGTTCAGTAAACAGTTATAGCATTTTTGTTTAGAATTCAACTATCCCCATTGATTTATGAATAATACAAAATTGTTGGAAGTATATTTGCAACAAGTATCTAATAAAAGATTTAAAAATTTATATACACTTTACACGTTCAAAGAAGAAAACTGAATAAATCTAAGAGACATTATGCAGCTAATAAAATAGTATTAATCTTATTATGTAGCGGATTATAATTTCAACTAACTACAAGCATTAACTAATTATATCTTGCAAATAAATACTCAAGAATCATTCAAGACGAAACATTAATCTACGCTACTGGTGCTGGAGTACATAACGGGAACTTATTAGGTCAGTTAATGTAAATTCATAAGAGCAACTTTAATTTCGGAGCAATGGCAGACATTGATGAAATGATCTTAAGTCAACTTAAGTCTGGGGTTTAATCCGGCGCTATCAATTATGTTTGGCGCAATGATTAGGAGCGATTAAAATCACTAAAGCCACAAGGAAGCCTTCAAGGTTTGTCTAATTTCCTCGGAACGTCAATACCAGGGTTAGATTTAGTCATTAATCTTTCATTCTCTTTAAGCACCGCTCCAGTAAATTTTTAGTGCCCATAAATTACAGGGAACGAATTTCTGTGCAGCAAGTGTTTTCACGCTTAGATGGTGTTTTGAGAAGACTTAGTCAGATTATTTCTGGATATGATTGTGTATGTCATATAAAATTTGTATTAAGGGTAAGTAATTAGAAGGAGCTTATATATATATAGGATGAATAAATTAGGAAATAAAGGTTAATAATAACTGATAACAGTAAGGAATTCGATACTGTTACGTATTATAATCCAAAGCTAGTTTGTTTATTTGAGCAATGATTCATTATATTAAAAAGTCCAACTCCAAAAAAAAAAAAAAAAAAAAAAAAAAAAAATGTAATAAAAATTAAAAAGATAAGTTAAAATGGGGATAAAGTAGGATAAGGTATGTGTAAAATGTGGATAAATAAGGATACAATGGGGAGTAAGCATGCAGCAGGATTCAAGCTCAAATTCTCTGTTAGAAGCTAGGGCGGCCTGATGGCCAATTGACTAGCGCTCATTAGTACCACATGCTTCAGGTTCGAATCCTGGAGGTAGAATGGGTGTTTGTTAGTGGTTCGGTCTATTTAGCCCAAAGTGTGCACAAGTTGACCATAGAATGACAAATCAAACCTTAGAAGTAAGGAAAACTTCCGCATCGATAAAAGACGCTTAATTTTTTTTTTCCCTAAAATGTTGCCCCGGAAGACAATATCATCTCTTCATCACTTACATTACACCTGATCCTGGTATATATCTAGAACATGAGGCCTGCAAATCCAGACTAAAGAAATATAGCTACTAAAGGAAAAATATTCGGTTTGCCCTAGTGGTTAATTAATTATAATTATTCAAAAAGAATCTCAATTTGAAGCCCATTAAAATAAACGAATGGAAAATCAATGCCTAGACAATACAGGAAAAATAAAAATCTGTATGCCGGAAACACCTATTTTGTTTGAGGAAATAGAATATGCGAATTCCTAGATGTTTATGACGTTGATGGTAAAAACGATAAACTAGAGCAAATTAAACATTCAACTTATTACGGTAAAACTTGGGAGCCACTTAGACTTTCCAAAGTAATAATCCCATTTAAAATGTAATCAATAAAGTTAATTTCATTGGCCAAATGTAAAAATATACGAGTGATACAACACATGCCATGCATTACATTATATAATATGATATATCGTGACCAACGTAAACTGTTCTTTCTCAAGCAGAAAAATAAATATTAACAGTGCAAAACAATATTTTTACCAACCCGAAAATATATACAATGACTTCTATGTAAGAAAATTGATAAAATGTTATAAATAAAATTTTATTATCTTTTCCCTACTTAAACAATAACTCATCGTTTTTATCTTTTCATTCTAAAGATAAAGAGACAATCAACTAATGTAATTAATAAATTTAATGAACTAATCTTTTAAATTTAAAACTTTTTAAAATTACAATGTCAGATAAAAGAAACTTCATTCCAATACATTTACTTGTGATAACTTATCTATTAACATCGGGATTTATTTGTAGTTTGGGATGAGCACGAAGACATTATCATCATATTTTGTGTCCTCTACTCTAAACTAACCTAATGGCTTTTCCAATATGGCCTACATCGGATAATGCATCCGTGGCCGCGAAATGGGCAAGTAGGATAAAGGCTTACAGGAAACTGTAATGGACTCATAGAGTTAACTAGGGACGATGAAAATGATTTATCACCACACAACCGAGAGATTTTTATTCAGAAAGCAATGTGATTGTTTCTGTTTTTTTCTTCTTCTTATGAAATATAAAATATTCGAATACCGCTTATATAGAATATACCACTTATATAGAAAAGAAAGTAAGGTTATATCCATGTGGAAAATATACATAAACAGAAAATATGTGGAAAATATATATAAATACAAGATATATGTACATGTAGGTGTACATATCTGGTTGTTAATATCGTTTAAAATATTGTATCATTAATATTTCAGTAAATAAAAAGAACTTGCAAATTTCTGGAAATTTATTATGGTTAAACTAAGCATTATTGTCATTTTAAATGTAATGAATAAAGTTAATTTAAGTTAGTTTTTAAGTCAAATGTAAAAATATATAAGTGATAATGTACATGCTATACATTACATTTGTATACTATGATATACAGTGAACAATTTAAGTTGTTCTACTCATAGAGTTAACTATTGACGATGAAAATTATTTATCACCACAAAACCGAAAGAGTTTTATTCAGAAACCAATGTGATTGTTTCTATTTTTTCTTCTCACAAAATATAAAATAATGTATGCACTTATATAGAGAAGAGAGTAAGATTATAGTCGTGAAGATATATGGAAAATACATATAAACAGAAGATATACACTAAAGTGACAAAAGTCATGGGATAGCAATATGCAAATTTTCAGATGGCAGTAGCATCGCGTAGAACAGGTCTAAATACGCAGTGCTTTCGCAGAGCTTTCATTTCTGTTCAAGTTATTCATGTGAAGAGGTTTTGACGTGTTGATGACCGCACGACGGGAATTAACAGACTTTGAACGCGGAATGTTAGTTGGAGCTAGACGCATGGGTCATGCCATTTCGGAAATCGTTAGGGAATTCAACATTCCCAGATCCACTGTGTCAAGAGTGTGCCGAGAGTATGAAATTTCAGGCATAACATCCCACCATGGACAGCGCAGTGGTCGGCCGCCTGCACTTAACGACCGAGACCGGCGACGTCTGCAAAGAGTCGTAAAGTCTAACAGACAAGCAACACTGCGTCAAATAACCGCAGAAATCAATGTGGGACGTACAAGGGACTTGTCTGTTAGAACTGTGCGGAGAAATTTGGCTTTCTTGGGCTATTCCAGCAGAAGACCGACTCGAGTGCCTTTACTGACAGAACGACATCGCTTGCAGCGACTCTCGTGGGCACGTGAGCATATCGGTTGGTCCCTAGATGAATGGAAAACCGTGGCCTGGTCCGATGAGTCACGATTTCAGTTGGTAAGAGCTGATGGTAGGGTTCGAGTGTGGCGCAGACCCCACGAAGCCATGGACCCAAACTGTCAGCAAGGCACTGTTCAAGCTGGTGGTGGCTCCGTAATGGTGTGGGCTGTTTTTTCATGGCATGGACTTGGTCCTCTGGTGAGACTGGACCGAACATTGACTGGAAATGCTTAAGTTCATCTACTTGGAGATCACTTGCAGCCATTCATGGACTTCATGTACCCAAACAACGATGGGATTTTTATGGAGGACAATGCGCCATGTCACCGGGCCACAACTGTTCGCGATTGGTTTGAAGAACATTCTGGACAATTCCAACGAATGATCTGGCCACCTAGATCGCAAGACATGAATCCCATCGAGCATTTATGGGACATCATCGAGAGGTCTGTTCGTGCCCAAAATCCTGCACCGTCAACGCTTTCACAATTATGGACGTCTATCGAGACAGCATGGCTCAATATTCCTGCAGAAGACTTCCAACGACTTGTTGAGTCCATGCCACGTCGAGTTGCTGCACTTCGCCGGGCGAAAGGAGGGCCGACACGATATTAAGAGGTATCCCATGACTTTTGTCACTTCAGTGTATGTATGGCTAGGTAGTACATATTTGGTAGTTAATATCGTTTAAAAATATTGATATTTCAGTAGATAAAAGGAACTCAAAAGTTTCTACAAATTAATATTTATAAATAAAATTAAAAATTTGTTGGATAGTCAGATACAAGATAGAATGCCGGAAATTTAAATGCGCAGATCACACTAAAAGGGGTGCATTTAGAAACTGGAATACATGGATCAAAATTGTAATTGTTTGAAAACTTTTTTAGAAAAATCTTTGGTATATTTCGAATTATACAATATTTATGTTGAGTTATAAAATATTGAGTGAAAAAATAACATAAATGGATATGCAAATAGCTTAAGCGTACAAGAAATATATGCTAAATAGCTAAATAGCTATATTATAGCCTATACAAATAGCAAATATATGCGAAAAGCTTTCGTATAATATTATTACAAAATATTACTTGTAAGTATGTAAATAAATACTTAATTTTAACAAATTCGTAAATTTAAAAAAAAAATTCCTCCTTTGAATTACTAATAATTTCACACATAATTATATTGAATTTATATAAATATCTGTGAAAAATATTGTTTTTTATAAAAGTACGCAAAATGATATACAAAGTGGAATGCGAATAGTAATTCCAAGTTGGGGGAAAAATCAATAGTATTGGCAATAAATTTAGCTATGACAGCAAACAATTTTATATTTTCAGAATTAAAGCGACAACTAATGCAACCAACTTAAATACATCTTATAAAAAGTGTTACATCAATCAGACAAATTTATGAAAATGTTTTTGTTCAAATACTTGATTGTTTATTTTCGTACGAATAACAATGTTTTATATGTCTATTACTAATTTGTATTTTTGTTTACTGATTTGCTTATATTTTTTATTTTAAAGAACATCATTGGAACTTCGTTTTAATAAATTGTGCATTTCATTAAGTGAAAATTCCGTACATAAAAGACAAAAAAATTACGAGTTTATTCATAAAAATAATATGCAATTACAAAGTTACAAATACCAAAGCTATTAATATTAAGTAACTAAAGTGGTTGCTACTTTTGAATGTGGATACTTGATCCATGTATATTAGCCAATACCTTATCCTGAGTATACAAATGGAGCACATTAACTACACTGTTTTCAGAAGTTTTTACCACATTTTTAACCAATACCAACAGATGGAGTTGACATCTTTAACTACAAGCGATATTGAGGGACATTCTGACTTAAAAACATAATTTACCCGTCTTCGGCATAGAAACAGACAGTTGAAATACAATTGTAATACTTATTTTCCATTTATTTAATTTGGAGAATATAAATATGTTTGCGTTCAAATGGATGATAAATATACAATTAATTATATTTTAAAAATTTGTTGACTTACATATTGTTTAGTTTGAAAAAAAAAATCCCAACATATTCCGTTGATAAATGATAAATTAGTTTACAGTGCAATACTTAACAATATCTGCATAATGTAGTAGCTATAATACATGCGTATATGATAATAAATAGTATCTTTTTGAAACATACAAAATTATTTTGAAATGGGATGGTATTTGAAACAACAAAATTTTAAAATGGTTGCAGTGTGATTTTTTTGCATTTTTATTACGTTAATTTACAGCAATTTACATCATTACTTTGTTAAAGGTAATGTTTTAATAATAGATGAAAATCGAATTATTTTGCTAAAATAAATCAAACAATTTTTCAGAAAATATTTTTATATATAAACGGTTTGTGTATAATGTTTCGTTACATTTTACCTAATATGTTGCGAAAGTTGTTATTTTAATAAATTTTAAAGGAAGTAATAAAAGTTACTTACAAGTTATTGAACTTTTCTAAACGTGCGATACTTTTTCTTTAAATTTTATTAAAAAGTATATGGTAGATTCAATTTGTATCAATTTCAAGTAATTTGTTCATTATCGTAAATTATATTTCAAGTTAGTTTTCAATTCTGTATTTATATATTATTTCTCAATTAATTGAAAAACCGAGTTGATGTATTTAAAGAGTTAAGAAAAATTATTTAAATTAAAAAGAAAAAACAAAACAAACATAAAAAAGAAAGATTTAAATGGTTCACATTATTAATGAGGAATTTTTATAAAAATAAACGGGGAATGGAATTTATAAAAGCTATTTAGGAAAATGTTGGAAATGTTTTTCGTTTATTGGATTTGGAGAAATGAATGGTTGCTTATGCTTTTGTTCAAACATGGGGCTTTCTAGTGATTTCATTTCTTATTTTTCTTCTAAAAAAGATATTTTATGCCATTAAAAATAATAACGTTTAAATTATACTTCCAGGGCATGAAGAGAAATACATTTTTACTACATATATTTCCTATTTTTGTAATAATTTTCGCTCTTATTAATATTTTAATCATTGAAAAAATATTGTTTTTAAATCAATATCTGATATAAATATTATATATATATATATAAAGCATATGTTATTATATGTGCTTTTATTAATATTTTAATTATTGAAAAAATTTGTTTTGGAATTAATTTTAGAAACAATTAAACTTTGAGTAGTTAATTTCTAATAAATTGTTGGAGATTAATGATGTTTTTCTTGACCATGATCAATAATCAATTTTTGAAATGATTTTAATTACATTTATTGAAAACAATTTCTTATTTATTTTGATTATAGATTTATTTGACGAAATATATTCGTATATTTATTAATTATGATGGAATAAATGAATTTTCTACATAATTTATATGTTCTAATTAAGTATATGCTTTTATATGTTATTATATATGCTTTTATTAATATTTTAATTAATGAAAAAATATAATTCTTAAATCATGAAAGTACATAATTTTAGATAAATTGTTTGAAGATAATGATGTATTTCTTTCTTGACCATGATCAATAATCAATCTTTTAAGCTTTGAAATGATTTAAATTATTTTTTTAAAAACAGTTTCTTATTTATTTTTATTATAGATTTAATTGACCAAAGTACACTGCCATATTTAATATTTTTTATCCTTTTCAAAAACTTATGATGAAATAAAGGAATTTTCTACTTATGATGAATAAACTTATGATGAATAAAAGGAATGTTAAGGAATAAAGAAGATAATGATTCAGGTAATATTCATAAATTTAAAGGCAATTATTTTAATATGTGACTACAGTTCACGGTTTAGTCCAGGCTGTATTTCAAAATTAAATAAATATTTAATTACTATAGACAAATAAAAAATCTAAGCATCAATTATCACACTTTGAATATGAAATATATAACATGTATCAGCAATATTCAAAGAATATTGAAATCTTCCAGAATGTCTTCAATATAAAAATACCATTACTTTTTTTATCACAGATTTATCATTATATGTGCCTTATGAACCTCACAACTTGATAACTTTCAGACTGACTTTGAGGACAAAGACATGAGTATATTAACTTTTGCTGAACATCGTGTTTACACGCTTGAGGAGTTTCTAAATTAAGCTAATCCAAGTCTTTGTGTTGCTTAACCGCACGTGCCTGGATGAAAATTAATCAACACCAAGACATATTCCAATGTCTCCAAGTCTGGCCTGTCTCCTAATTGTAGCTACCAAGAACAAAAGCTGCTAATTTCGCAGATTTAAATGAGAAAGCCACACAAAATTAAAACCGAATTATCCTCAAACGCAATCAATATTCCACGCATTAATTATGAAAATGCGAAGTAATTGTCATTCTTTTATCGATTGCAGAGGGTTTTTTAATTGAAGTTTTCCGAAGTGCCAACTAACGAGATAAACCATTAATTTTGTGAGGAAAATTCCACGGGCACCACCAACTTTTGTAAAGAAAACGTAGGTCTTTTGTTTGGGTAGGGATATTTCTCATTCAAAACCGCTTTCGCAAGTACCAGACAATGTTGATTAATAACGCGGTTCTTCCGTCAGAACTCTGGGGCTGTGAAAAGAAAGACACACGCTGAAAAGGTACCTTAGGTTTCTTATCACGTATTCCGACGAGCTTCGGCATTGAAAACAGAGTTTAGCTGGAAGAGGGATTATTTGGAAGGAGATTTTGGCATTAATAATATGGAAGAAGGATTATTTTCCCTTGGATTAGGTTAAAGAAGAATTCGATTTTTTTCTCCGATGTTTAAATAATAAAGGATTATTATTGTTCTAATATATTTTTTTTTAAATTGTGCATGAAAAGATATATGTTTAGTGGTGCTGAGATAAATATATTCAAAGCTATAAAAATATATAAATATTATTTTGACAGGCATTTATTTTTAAACTATTCTTGGGTAATGTATAGTACTACAAATAAAAAGAGTAGATAAGAATTTAAAACAAAATACTTTTCAATTTACAAATTAAATAGAAAATAACTTCTGAATTTGATTTTTAATGGCACAAGACTATATGACCAAAAATTGTAATTTAATTATTAGTCAAGTAATAAATTATTTAATCAGTGAAAACAGTGTCTCTTTTACTCTGTCTACAAACAAAATTCATGAGACCTTGGTTTCCTTGAACATCGCAATATTTCTCATTAGATGCCCATTGTGAACCTCACAACTTGATAACATTCAGACTGACTTTGAGGACAAAGAGTATATTAACTTTTGCTGAAAGCTAATATACTCCAGAAGACAAATATATATATAAACTTGTATTTCATGTTTGCCCTGTCTCCTAATATTGGATAGGATGAACAAAAGTTACTTATTTCGCAGATTTAAATGAGAAAATGATAAGTTTCAGGTATTACTCATAAATTTTTAGACAAATCATTTAATATTTGATTATAGTTCACATTTAATTCAGGCTGTATTTCAAAATGAAAGACATATTTAATTACTATAGACCAATAAAAAATATTCTAAACAACGATTGGTATAGTCTGAATATGAAATCTATAACATGAATCTGCAATTTTCATAGAATATTGAAATCTCTCGGAATTCCTTCAGCATAAAAATAAACATTACTTTATTCCACATCACTTATTTATAATTAGATGCCCATTATGAACCTCAAAACTTGACAAGTTTTAGACTGACTTGGAGGTCAAAGACCGGAGTATATTAACTTTTGCTGAACATCGAGTTTACACGCTTGGAGAGTTTCTAAATTAAGCTAATCCAGTCTTTGGTTTGCTTAACCACACGTGCCTGGATGAAAATTAATCAACACCAAGAAAGATCCCAATGTATTCCAAGTCTGTCCTGTCTGCTAATTGTTGTTACCAAGAACAAAAGCTGCTAATTTCGCAGATTTAAATGAGAAAGCCACACAAAATTAAAACCGAATTATCCTCAAACGCAATCAATATTCCACGCATTAATTATGAAAATGCGAAGTAATTGTCATTCTTTTATCGTTTGCAGAGGGTTTCTTAATTGAAGTTTTCCGAAGTGCCAACTAACGAGATAAACCATTAATTTTGTCCAGAAAATTCTACGGGTACCACCAACTTTTGTAAAGAAAACGTAGGTCTTTTGTGGGGGAGGGGATATTTCTCATTCAAAACCGCTTCCGTATGTACCAAACAATGTTGTTTAATAGCGCGGTTCTTCCGTCAGAACTCTGGAGCTGTGTGAAAAGAAAGACCCACACACTGAAAAGGTACCTTAAGTTTCTTATCACGTATTCCGACAAGCTTCGGCATTGAAAACCGAGTTTTGGTGGAAGAGGGGTTATTTGGAAGGAGATTTTGACATTAATATTTTGGAAGAACGATTCTTTTCCTTTGGGTTAGGTTAAAGACGAATTCGATTTTTTTTTCCAATGTTAAAGTGGTAAAATATTATTATTGTTATAATTTTTTTTTTTTAAATTTGCATGAAAAGTTGAAACATAAATATATGCAGAGTTGTGATAAGATAAATATATCCAAAGCTATAAAAATATAGTAGCGGTTCTTTTGACAGGTATTTATTTTTAAAATATTCTATAGTATTGTACAGAAGTGCAAATAAAAGAATGGATAAAAATTTAAATCAAAGTTTGCAATTTAGAAATTAAAGACAAAATAAACAAAGAGTATGATTTTTAAAAGTAAAAGATTTTTTAAAAAAATGCTAAAATTAAATTTAATTAGTAGTCAAATAAATAATTATTTAATTAATCAAAACAGAATCTCTTTTAATCTTTTTATCTACAAACAAAAACCTTGAAATCTAGGTTTCCTTGAACATCGCAGATTTATCATTAGATGCCCATTTGAATATCACAACTTGATAACTTTCAGATTGACATCGAGGAAAAAGAACGGAGTATATTAACTTTTACTGAACATCGAGTTTACGCAATTGGACAATTTCTAAAGTAAGCTAATCCAGTCTTTGGGTTGCTTAACCACATGTGCTTGGATGAAAATTAATCATCACCAAGACATATCCCAATGTCTTCCAAGATTTCCCAGTCTGCTAATTGTTGTTATCAAGAACAAAAGCTGCTAATTTCGCAGATTTAAATGATAAAGCCAGGCAAATTTAAAACCGAATTATCCGCAAACGCCATCAATATTCCACACATTAATTATGAAAATGCGAAGTAATTGTCATTCTTTTATCGTTTGCAGAGGGTTTCTTAATTGAAGTTTTCCGAAGTGCCAACTAAAGAGATAAACCATTAATTTGTGCGGAAAATTCCACGGGTACCATCAACTTTTGTAAAGAAAATGTAGGCCTTTTGTTTAGGAGGGGACATTTCTCATTCAATACCGCTTTCGCAAGTACCAGACAGTCTTGAATAACACGTTTCTACGGCACGAACTCTGGAGCTGTGACAAAAAAGACACACACACACTGAAAATGTACCTTAAGTTTCTTATCACGTATTCCGACGAGCTTCGCTATTGAAAACAGAGTTTAGGTGGGTGAGTTATTATTTGGAATTAAAATTTGGCCTTAATAGTTTGGAAGAAGGATTTTTTTCCCTTGGGTTAGGTTAAAGAAGAATTCGATTTTTTCTTCTTCCATGTTAAAGTGGTAAAGCATTATTTTTTATTTTGAAAAATTGCATGAAAAGCTGAAACATAATGGTATGCATAGTTGTGCTAAGAAAAATATATTCAAAGTTATAAAAATATGTAGCGATTCTTTTGACAGGTTTTTATTTTTTAAATTATTGTATGGTGTTGTATGGTACTACAAATAAAAAGGTAGATAAAAATGTCAAATAAAATAATTTGCAATTTGCAAATTAAATGCAAAATACCTCCTGAGTTGGATTTTTATAGGAAAGAGATTTTTAAAAATATGATGAAATTAAATTTAATCAGTAGTCAAGTGAATAATTAATTAATCAATCTAAACAGTGTCTGTTTTACTCAATTTATCCATAAACAAATATTATGAGGCCTTGGTTACCTTGAACATCGCAGATTTATCATAAGATGCCTATTATGAACTTCACAACTTGATAACTTTCAGACTGACTTTGAGAACAAAGACCAGAGTATATTAACTTTTGCTGAACATCGAGTTTACACGCTTGAGGAGTTTCTAAATTGAGCTAATCCAGTCTTTGTGTTGCTTAACCACACATGCCTGGATATAAATTAATCAGCACTAAGACAGATCCCAATGTCTTCCAAGTCTTCCCTGTCTTCTAATTGTTGTTACCAAGAACAAAAGCTGCTAATTTCGCAGATTTAAATGAGAAAGCCAAACAAATTTAAAACCGAATTATCCGCAAACGCAATCAATATTCAGCGCATTAATTATGAAAATGCGAAGTAATTGTCATTCTTTTATCGTTTGCAGAGGGTTTCTTAATTGAAGTTTTCCGAAGTCCCACCTAACGGGATAAACCATTAATTTTTCAAGGGTACCACCAACTTTTGTAAAGAAAACGTAGGCCTTTTGTTTGGGTGGGGATATTTCTCATTCAAAACCGCTTTCGCAAGTCCCAGACAAAGTTGATTAATAACGCTATTCTTCCGTCAGAAGTCTGAGGCTGTGAAAAGAAAGACACACACACACACACACACACACTGAAGAGGTACCTTAAGTTTCTTATCACGTATTCCGATGAGCTTCGGCATTGAAAACAGAGTTTAGGGGGAAGAGGGATTATTTGGTAGGCAATTTTGGCATTAATAATTTGGAAGAAGGATTCTTTTTCCTTGGGTAGGGTTAAAGAAGAATTCGATTTTTTCTTCTACGATGTTAAAGTGGTAAAGAATTATTATCAATCTTATTATTTTTTTTTTAGAAATATTTTGATGAAAATCTGTTTGTATAGTTAAGCTAAAATAAATATATTCCAAGTTATAAAAATATATAGCGATTTATTCATGCAGGCATTTATTTTTAAAATATTCTATGGAACCACATAATATTACAAATATATAATATATAGTTAAAATTTTAAAACAAAATAATTTGCAAATTTCAAATTAAATAGAAAATGCTGATGAGTTTGATTTTTAAGGGAAAGAGATTTAAAAAAAAACATGATCAAATTAAAATTAATTAGTAGTCACCTAAATAATTATTTAATCAGTCTAAACAATGTCTCATTTACTCTTTTTAACTACCAACAAAAATGATGAAATCTTGGTTTCCTTGAGCATAACAATATTTCTCTGTAGATGGCCATTGTAAACCTCACAGCATGATAACTTTAAAATATTAATTAATATTTACTTAAAAGAAATATTTAATTACTATAGATAAATAAAAAAATTCAAGCATTGATTAGTATAGTCTCAATATGAAATATATAACATGAATCAGTAATTTTCAAACAAGATTGAAATGTATTGGAAAACCATAAAAACATAAAAATTCAACATAACATACCATTCAACATAAAAATACCATTACTTTATTTCGCATCGCATATTTATCATTAGATGCCCATTTGAACCTCACAACTTGACAACTGTCGGACTGACTTTGAGGACAAAGACCGGAGTATATTAACTTTTGCTGAACATCGAGTTTATACGCTTAAGGAGTTTCTAAATTAAGCTAATTCAGTCTTTGTGTTGCTTAACCATACGTGCATGGATGAAAATAAATAATTACCTAGACGAATCCCAATGTCTTCCAAGACTTCCCTGTCTGCTAATTGTTGTTATCAAGAACAAAAGCTACTAATTTCGCAGATTTAAATGAGAAAGCCTAACAAATTTAAAACCGAATTATCCCCAAACGCAATCAATATTCTCCGCATTAATAATGAACATGCGAAGTAATTGTCGTTTTTTTATCGTTTGCACAGGGTTTCTTAATCGAAGTTTTCCGAAGTGCCAACTAACGCGATAAACCATTAATTTCGTGCGGAAAATTCCACGGGTACCACCAACTTTTGTAAATAAAACGTAGGTCTTTTGTATGGGAGGGGAAATTTCTCATTCAAAACCGCTTTCGCAAGCACCAGACAATGTTGATTAATATTGTGGTTCTTCCGTCAGAACTCTGGATCTGTGTGAAAAGAAAGACACACAAACACACTGACAAGGTAACTTAAGTTTCTTATCACGTATTGCGACGAGCTTCGGCATTGGAAACAGAGTTTATGTGGAAGAGGGATTATTTGGGAGGAGATTTTGGCATTAATAATTTGGAAGAAGGATTCTCTTCCATTGTGTTAGGTTAAAGAAGAATTCGATTTTTTTTCTTGTTATGTTAAAGTGGTGTAGGATTATTATTATTATTTTTTTTTTGGAAAAAATATGCATGAAACGCTATATGTATAGTTGTGCTAAGATATATATATATTCAGAGCTATAAAAATACAAAGCGATTCTTTAGTCGGGTATTTATTTTTAAAATATTCTATAGTATTGTATGGCACTACAAATAAAAAGAGTGGATAAAATTGTGTAACAAGTTTTGCAATTTACAAATTAAATAAGAAAATAAATCGTAAGTTTGACTTTTAAAGGAACGAGATTTTTAAAAAAATTACGATCAAATTAAAATTAAATGGTAGTCACGTAAATAATTATTTAATCAATTAAAACAGTGTCTCTTTTACTCTTTTTATCTACAAATAAGGAACATGAGATCTTGGTTTCTTCAACATCGCCATTTTTATCATTAGATACCCATTGTGAACCTCACAAATTGATAACTTTCAGACTGACTTCGAGGACAAAGACCGGAGTATATTAACTTTTGCTGAACATCGTGTTTACGCGCTTGGATTGTTTGTAAATTAACCTGATCCAAGTCTTTGGGTTGCTTAACCGCACGTGCCTGGATGAAAATTAATCAAAACCGAGACATATCCCAATGTCTTCCACGACTTCCCTGTCTGCTAATTCTTGTTGCCAAGAATAAAAGCTGCAAATTTCGCAGATTTAAATGAGAAAGCCAAACAAATTTAAAGCCGAATTATCCGCAAGCGCAATCAATATTCCTCGCATTAATTATGAAAATGCAAAGTAATTGTCATTCTTTTATCGCTTGCAGAGGGTTTCTTAATTGAAGTTTTCCGAAGTGCCAACTAACGAGATAAACCATTAATTTTGTCCAGAAAATTCTACGGGTACCACCAACTTTTGTAAAGAAAACGTAGGTCTTTTGTTTGGCAGGGGATATTTCTCATTCAAAACCGCTGAAAAGGTTCCTTAAGTTTCTTATCACGTATTCCGACGAGCTTCGGCATTGAAAACAGAGTTTAGCTGGAAGAGGGATTATTTGGAAGGAGATTTTGGCATTAATAATTTGGAAGAAGGATTCTTTTCCTTGATATTAGGTTAAAGAAGGATTAAATTTTTTTTTTCTTTCGATGATAAAGTGGTAAAGGATTATTAGTGTTACATATTTTTTTCTTTTTTGAAAAATTTGCATGAAAATTTGAAACATAAATATATGCATACTTGGGCTAAGATAAATATATTGAAAGCTATAAAAATATATTCTTTCAACTGTATTTATTTTTAAATTATTTCTTGGAATTGTATAGTAAAAATGTAAATAAAAATAATAGAAAAATAGAACAAGTAAATACGAATTTGAAACGAAATAATTTGCTGTTTGCAAATTAAATAAAAAATAATTCATGAGTTTGATTTTTAAAAGAGATTTAAAAAAAATAGATTCAAATTAAATTTAGTTAGTTTTCGTCTAAATAATTAATTATTCAGTCAAAACAGTGTCTCATTTTTCTATTTATCTACAAACAAAAATCATGAGACCTTGTTTATTTGAATATCGCAATATTTCCCATTAGATGCTCATTATAAACCTCACAACTTGATAACTTTCAGACTAACTTCGAGGACAAATACCGGTGTATATTAACTTTTGCTGAACATCGAGTTTACACACTTGTAGAGTTTTTAAATTAAGCTAATCCAGTCTTTGTGTGAAATGGGAAAAAGATAAGATTCAAGTATTACTCATAAATTTTAAGACAAATGAATTAATATTTGACTACAGATTACATTTAGTTCAATCTGTATTTCAAAATAAAAGAAATATTTAGTTACTATAGGCAAATAAAAAATTTTAAGCATCGCATAGTACAGTCTGAATATGAAATATATAACATGAATCAGCAATTTTCAAAGAATATTTAAATCTTCCAGAATGTCTTCAACATAAAAATACCATTACTTCTTTTCCTATCGCAGATTTATCATTAGATGTACCTTGTGAACCTCACAACTTGAGAACTTTAAGACTGACTTCGAGGACAAAGACATGAGTATATTAACTTTTGCTGAACATCGAGTTTACACGCTTGAGGAGTTTTTAAATTGAGCTAATCCAGTCTTTGTGTCGCTTAACCACACGTGCTTGGATGAAAATTAATCAGCACCAAGACAGATGCCAACGTCTTCGAAGACTTCCCTGTCTGCTAATTGTTGTTACCAGAACAAAAGCTGCTAATTTCGCAGATTTAAATGAGAAAGCCAAACAAATTTAAAAACAAATTATCCGCAAACGCAGTCAATATTCCACGCATTAATTATGAAAATGCGAAGTAATTGTCATTCTTTTATCGTTTGCAGAGGGTTTCTTAATTGAAGTTTTCCGAAAGTGCCAACTAACGAGATAAACCATTAATTTCGTGTGGAAAATTCCACGGGTACCACCAACGTTTGTAAAGAAAACGTAGGTCTTTTGTTTGGGAGGGGATATTTCTCATTCAAAATCGCTTTCAGATGTACAGACAATGCTGATTAATAACGCGGTTCTTCCGTCAGTCCTCTAGGGCTGTGAAAAGAAAGACACACACACACTGAAAAGGTACCTTAAGTTTCTTATCACGTATTCCGACGAGCTTCGGCATGGAAAACAGAATTTAGGTGGAAGAGGGATTATTTCAAAGGAAATCTTAGCATTAATAATTTGGAAGAAGGATTCTTTACCCTAGGGTTTGGTTAAGGAAGAATTCGACTTTTTTCTCTTCGATGTTAAAGTGGTAAAGGATTATTATTGTTATCATTTTGAAAAATTCGCATGAAAAGCTGCAAGTATAGTTGCGTTAACATAAATATATTTCAAGCTATAAAAATACATAAAATTTCTTTCGACAGGTATTTATTTTTAAAATATTCTATGGTACCATATAGTATTAAAAATAAATGAATATAGTTAAAATTTTAAATAAAAAAATTTGCAAAATTTGCTTGATTAAAATTTGCAAAAACTTTGCAAAAGAAATTGATTTAAAAAAATATGACCAAATTATGTTTCATTAAGTAAATAATTATTTAATGAATCAAAACAGTGTCTCTTTTACTCTATTTATCTACAAAAAAATATCATGATACCTTTTTTCCATGAACATCGCAATATTTCTTATTAGATGTCCATTGTGAACCTCACAACTTGATAACTTTAAAATATTAATTAGTATTTAAATAAAAGAAATATTTAATTACTATAGAAAAATAAAAAATTGAAAGCATCGCTTAGAATAGTCTGAATATGGAATATATAACATGAATCAGCAATTTTCATAGAATATTGAAATCTCCCATAATCTCTTCAAACTAAAAATACCATTACTTATTTTAATCGCAGATTTATCATTAGATGCCCATTGTGAACCTCACAACTTGTTAAATTTCAGACTGACTTCGATGCCAAAGACCGGAGCAAATTAATTTTTGCTGAACATCCAGTTTACACGCTTGGATAGTTTCTAAATTAAACTAATCCAAGTCTTTGTGTTGCTTAAAAACACGTGCCTAGATGAAAAGTAATCATCACCAAGACGAATCCCAATGTCTTCCAAGACATCCCTGTCTGCTAATTGTTGTTACCAAGAACAAAAGCTTCTAATGTCGCAGATTTAAATTAGAAAGCCAAACAAATTTAAAACCGAATTATCCGCAAACGCAATCAATATTTCACGGATTAATTATGAAAATGCAAAAGAATTGTCATTCTTTAAAATCGTTTGTAGAGGGTTTCTTAATTGAACTTTTCCGAAGTGCCAACTAACGATATAAAACATTAATTTTGTGCGGAAAATTCCATGGGTACCACCAACTTTTGTAAAGAAAACGTAGGTCTTTTGTCTGGGAGGGGATATTTCTCATTCAAAACCGCTGTCTCAAGTACCAGACAATGTTGATTAATAACGCGGTTCTTCCGTCAGAACTCTGGGGTTGCGAAAAGAAAGACACACACACACTGAGAAGGATCTTATGTTTCTTATCACGTATTCCGACGAGCTTCGGCATTGAAAACAGAGTTTAGGAGAAAGAGGGATTATTTGGAAGGAAATTTTGGCATTTATAATTTGGAAGAAGGATTCTCCCTTGGGCTAGGGTAAAGAAGAATTCGATTTTTTTTCTCCGATCTTAAAGTGGTAAAGGATTATTGTTATTATTATTTTTTTTTAAAGTTTGAATGAAAAGATGTATGTATCGTTGTGCGAAGATAAATATAATGCAAGCTATAAAAATATATAACCATTCTTTTAACATATATTTATTTTTGAAATATTCTATGATATCGTATAGTACTCCATACAATAAAAATAGATAATGGTTTTATACAAAATAATTTGCAATTTACAAATTAAATAAAACATAAATCAATATTTTGACTTTTAAAGAACCGAGATTTAAAAAAAAATACGATCAAATTAAAATTAATTGGCAGTCTAATAAATAATTATTTAATCAATCAAAACAATGTCCCTTTTACTCTTTTTATCTACAGAAAAACGAACATGAGATTTTTGTTTCCTTGAACATCGCAAATTTATCATTAGATGCCCATTGTGAACCTCACAATTTCGTAACTTTCCGATTGACTTTGAGGACAAAGACTGGAGTATATTACATTTTGCCGAAAATCGAATTTACACGCTTGGAGAGTTTCTAAATTAAGCTAATCCAGTCTTTGTGTTGCTTAACCACACGTGCCTGGATGAAATTTATCAGCAACAAGACGAATACCAATGTCTTCCAAGTCTGCCCTGTCTATTAATTGTCGTTACCAATAACAGAGGTTTCTAATTTCGAGATATATATGTGAAAAATATAAGATTCTGGTATTACTCATAAATTTTAAGACAAATGTATTAATATTTGACTACAGTTCACATTTAGTTCAGGCTGTATTTCAAAATGAAAGAAATATTTAATGTTTATAGACAAATAAAAAAATTCTAATAATCGAAAGTATAGTCTGAATATGAAATATATATAACATGAATCTGCAATTTTCAAATAATATTGAAATATCCCGGAATTTCTTCATTCATAAAAATAACAATACATTAATCCCCATCTCATATTTATCCTCAGATACCCATTGTGAACTTCACAACTTTACAACTTTCAGACTGATTTCGAGGACAAAGACCGGAGTACATTAACTTTTGCTGAACATCGAGCTTACACGCTTGGAGAGTTTCTAAATTAAGCTAATCCAGTCTTTGTGTCGCTTAACCACACATTCCTGGATGAAAGTTAATCATCACCAAGACGAATCCTAATGTGTTCCAAGTCTTCCCTGTTTGCTAACTGTTGTTACCAAGAACAAAAGCTGCTAATTTCGCAGATTTAAATGAGAAAGCCAAACAAATTTAAAACCGAATTATCCGCAAACGCAATTAATATTCCACTCATTAATTATGAAAATGCGAAGTAATTGTCATTCTTTTATCGTTTGTATAGTGTTTCTTAATTGAAGTTTTCCGAAGTGCCAACTAACGAGATAACCCATTAATTTTGTACTGAAAATTCCACGGGTACACCAACTTTTGTAAAGAAAACGTAGGCCTTTTGTTTGGCTGGGGATATTTCTCATTCAAAACCACTTTCGCAAGTACCAGACAATGTTGATTAATAACGCGGTTCTTCCGCCAGAACTCTGGGGTTGTGAAAAGAAAGACACACACACACTGTAAAGGTATCTTAAGTTTCTTATCACGTATTCCGACGAGCTTTGGCATTGAAAACCGAGTTTAGGGAGAAGAGGAATTATTTGGAAGGAAATTTTGGCATTAATAATTTGGGAGAAAGATTATTTTCTTTTAGCTTAGATTAAAGAAGAATTCGATTTTTTTTCTCTGATGTTAAAGGGTAAAGGATTATTATTATGTCTTTTTTATTTGGGAACATTTTCATGAAAAGCTGAAACATAAATGTATAGTGGTGCTAAGATAAATATATTCAAAGCTATAAAAATATAATAACAGTTCTTTTGACAGGTATTTATTTTTAAAAATTATATTGTATCGTATAGTACTACAAATAAAAGAGATAGATAAGAATTTAAAAAAATTATTACAATTTGCCAATTACATGCAAAATAAATCATGAATAGGATTTTTAAAGGAAAGAGACTTAAAAAAATATAATGATATTACATTTTATTAGTAGTAGCCAAAATAATTATTTAATCAGTCAAAACAATGTCAAAATACATTGTTTTGACTGATTAAATAAATTTAATTTTGACAGGTATTGACAGGTATTTATTTTTAAAATATTGACTGGTATTTCATAATACTAAAAATAAAATAGTAGATATGAATTTAAAAGAAATAACTTGCAATTTACAAATTAAATATAAATTAAATCTTTAATTTGATTTTTGAAAGAAAGAGATTTAAAAAAAGTTGATCAAGTTAAATTTAATTAGTAGTCACATAAATAATTATTTAATCAGTCAAAATAATGTCTCTTTTACTCTATTTATCTACAAACAAAAATTATGAGACCTTGGTTTCCTTGAACATCGCAATATTTATCATTAGATGTCCATTGTGAACCTCATAACTTGATAAGATTCAGACTGACTTTGAGGACAAAGAAGTAAATTAACTTTTACTGAACATCGAGTTTACACGCTTGGAGAGTTTCTGAATTAAGCTAATTCAGTCTTTTGTGTTCTTAACCACACGTGCCTGCATGAAAATTAATCATCACCAAGACAGATCGCAATGTCTTCCAAGTCTGCCCTGTCTCCTAATTGTTGTTACCAAGAACAAAAGCTACTAATTTCGCATATTTAAATTAGAAGAACATAAGATTCAGGTATTACTCAATAATTTTGCAGATATAAATCAGAAAAAGGTAACATTCAGGTATTACTCATAAATTTTAAGACAAATTATTTAATATTTGCCTACAGTTCACATATAGTTAAGGCTGTATTTTAAAATGAAAGAAATATTTAATTACTAAAGACAAATGAAAAAATTCTAAGCATCGATTGGTATAGTCTGAATATAAAATATATAACATGAATCTGCAAATTTCAAAGAATATTGAAATCTCCCGGAATTTCTTCAGCATAAAAATATCCTTACTTTATTCCACATCATTATTTATCATTAGATGCCCATTGTGAACCTCACAACTTGATAACTTTCTGACTGACTACAAGGACAAAGACCGAAGCATATTAACTTTTGCTGAACATCGAGTTTACACGCTTGAGGGGTTTCTAAATTAAGCTAATCCAGTCTTTGTGTTGCTTAACCACACGTGCCTGGATGAAAATTAATCATCACCGAGACAGATCGCAATGTCTTCCAAGTCTGCCCTGTCTCCTAATTGTTGTTACCAAGAACAAAAGCTGCTAATTTCGCAGATTTAAATGAGAAAGCCAAACAAATTTAAAACCGAATTTTCCGCAAACGCAATCAATATTCCTCTTTAATTATGAAAATGCGAAGTAATTGTCATTCTTTTATCGTTTGCAGAATGTTTCTTAATTGAAGTTTTCCGAAGTGCCAACTAACGAGATAAACCATTAATTTCGTGCGGAAAATTCCACGGCTACCACCAACTTTTGTAAAGAAAACATAAGTCTTTTATTTGGCAGGGGGTATTTCTCATTCAAAACCGCTTTCGCAAGTACCAGACAATGTTGATTAATAACGCGGTTCTTCTGTCAGAACTCTGGAGCTGTGAAAAGAAAGACACACACACACTGAAAAGGTACATTAAGTTTCTTATCACGTATTCAGACGAGCTTCGGCATAGAAAACAGAGTTTAGAGGGAAGAGGGATTATTATTTGGAAGAAAATTTTGGCATCAATAATTTGGAATAGCGGTGAAGCATCCTTTCCCCTTGGCTTAGGTTAAAGGAGAATTCGATTTCTTTTTCTCTGATGTTAAAGTGGTAAAGGATTATTATTATTTTCTTTATTTGGAAAAATTTGCATGAAAAGCTGAAACATAAACTTATAGGGGTGCTAAGATAATTATATTCAAAGCTATAAAATTACAATAACTATTCTTTTGACATGTAGTAATTTTTATATCTATGATATTTTATAGTACTACAAATAAAAAGAATAGAAAGAATTTAAAACAAAATTTTGCACTTTAGAAATTAAACAAAAAAAAACTCCCGAGTTTGATTTTTAAAGGAAAGAAATTAAAAAAAAATATGATCGAATGAAATTTAATTAGTAGTCGCCTAAATAATGATTTAATCAGTCAAAACAGTTTCTCTTTTACTCTATTTATCTACAAACCCAAACTGAAAGTTATACTTGGTTTCCTTGAACATCACATATTTCTTATTAGATGCCCACTGTGAAACCTCAGCACTTCAGAACTTTCAGACTGCCTTCAAGGACAAAGACATGAGTATATTAATTTTTACTGAATATCGAGTTTACACGCTTGGTGATTTTCTAAAAATTAAGCTAATCCAGTCTTTGTGTTGCTTAACCACACGTGCCTGGATGAAAATTAATCAACGGCAAGACATATCCCAATCTCTTCCTAGTCTGTCCTGTCTCCTAATTGTTGTTACCAAGAACAAAAACTACTAATTTCGCAGATTTAAATCATAAAAAGTTAAGATTCAGGTATTACACAATAATTTTGCAGATTTAAATCTGAAAAAGATAAGATTCAGGTATTACTCAATAATTTTGCTCATTTAAATCAGAAAAAGATAAGATTCAGGTTTTAATCCATAATTTTGCAGATTCAAATCAGAAAAAGATAAGTCTCATAAACTGTAAGACAAATAATTTAATATTTGACTTCATTTGACATCATTTGACATTTAGTTCTGGCTGTATTTCAAAATGAAAGAAATATTGAATTACTAAAGACAAATAAAAAAATTCTAAGCATGGATTAGTATAGCATGAATATGAAATATATAACATGAATCTGCAATTTTCAAAGAATATTAAAATCTCACTGAATTTCTTCAGCATAAAAATAACATTACTTTATTTCACATCACAGATTTATCATTAGATGCCCATTGTGAACCTCACAACATGATAACTTTCAGACTGACTTTGAGGTTAAAGACCGGAGTAAATTAACTTTTCCTGAACATCGAGTTTACACGCTTGGAGAGTTTTAAATTAAGCTAATCCAGTCTTTGTGTTACTTAACCACATGTGTCTGAATGAAAATTAATCTTTACCAAGACGAATCCCAATGTCTTCCAAGACTTCCCTGTCTGCTAATTGTTGTTACCAAGAACAAAAGCTCTTAATTTCGCAGATTAAATGAGAAAGCCAAACAAATTTAAAAACGAATTATTCGCAAACGCAATCAATATTCCACGCATTAATTATGAGAATGCGAAGTAATTGACATTCTTTTATCGTTTGCAGAGGTTTTTTAATTGAAGTTTTCCGAAGTGCCAACTAACGAGATAAACCGTTAATTTCGTGCGGAAAATTTCATGGGTACCACCAACTTTTGTAAAGAAAAGTAGGTCTTTTGTTTGGAAGGAGGTATTTCTCATTCAAAACCGCTTTTGCACCAGACAATGCACCGCTTTTGTACCAGACAATGTTGATTAATAACGCGGTTCTTCCATAGGAACTCTGTGGCTGTGAAAATAAAGACACTCACACAATGAAAAGGTACCTTAAGTTTTTATCCCGTATTCCGACGAGCTTCGGCATTTAAAACAGAGTTTAGCTGGAAGAGGGATTTTTGGAAGGAGATTTTGGCATTAATAATATGGAAGAAGGATTCTTTTCCCTTGGGTTAGGTTAAAGAAGAAATCGATTTTTTTCTCCTATGATAAAATGGTAAAGGATTACTTTTTATTTTGAAAAATTTGCATGAAAAGCTGCAATATAATTGTATGTATAGTGGTGCTAAGAGAAATATATCCAAAGCTATAAAAATATAATATCTATTCTGTTGACATGTGCTTATTTTTAAAATATTCTATGATATTCCATAGTACTACAAATAAAAAAAGTAAATAAGAATTTGAAACAAAATAATTTGCAATTTAAAAATTAAATGCAATGTAACTGATGAGTTTGATTTTTAAAGGAAAGATATTTAAATATATATGATCAAATAAAATTTAATTTGCAGTCGCCTAAATAATTATTTCATCATGATCAACAACATGGCCCAACCGTGGCCCAACAGCCCCAGGTTGAGCCACGGCCGTCTGTCTGCTGTCAGATTTCTAGACGTAGGTGATATTTTTTAATGATATAGGGTTGTCAGTCGTACACAAAACATTCTACGGTCATATTAGACCGGGACCTACCGTTTAACCTGGATTCCGAACCACTACAAACATTCATGGCACCACCGAAATTCGATTTCGAAACCTGTGGCACCGAGCGCCAGAATGCTAGACACTCAGCCATTCATGTCCCTATATATTAAATATAAAATATATAACATGAATATGCATTTTTCAAAGAAGATTGAACTCTTCCTGAACTTCTTTAAGATAAAAATAACATTACTTCATTTTTACATCGCGGATTTATCATTAGATATTCATTGTGAGCCTCACATATTGATAACTTTCAGAATGACTTGACAAAGACCTGAGTTTATTAAATTTTGCTGAACACCGTGCTTACACGCTTGGGGAGTTTCTAAATTAAGCTAATCCAGTCTTTGTCTTGCTTAACCACACGTGCCTGGATGAAAATTAATCAACACCAAAACGTTACCCAATGTCTTCCATGTTTGCCATGCCTCCTAATTGTTGTTACCAAGAACAAAAGCTGCTAATTTCACAGATTTAAATCAGAAAGCTAAATTTAAAACCGAATTATCTGAAACCGCAATCAATATTTCACGCATTAATTATGAAAATGCGAAGTAATTGTCATTCTTTTATCGTTTGCAGAGGGTTTCTTAATTGAAGTTTTCCGAAGTGCAAACTAACGAGATAAACCATTAATTTCGTGCCGAAAATTCCACGGGTACCACCAACTTTTGTAAAGAAAACGTAGGTCTTTTGTCTGGGAGGGGAAATTTCTCATTCAAAACCGCTTTCGCAAGCACCAGACAATGTTGATTAATAACGTGGTACTTCCGTCAGAACTCTGGGGCTGTGAAAAGAAAGACACACACACACACTGAAAAGGTTCCTTAAGTTTCTTATCACGTATTCCGACGAGCTTCGGCATTGAAAACAGGGTTTAGGTGGAAGAAGGATTATTTTGAAGGAAATTTTGGCATTAATAATTTGGAAGAAGGATTTTTTCCCCTTCTGTTAGGTTATAGAAGGATTCGGTGTTTTTCCCTCCGATGTTAAAGTGGTAAAATATTATTATTATTGTATATATACATATTTTTTTTGAAAAATTTGCATGAAAATTTGAAACATAAATGTATGCAAAGTTGTGCTAAGATAAATATAACCAAAGCTATAAAAATATATAACGATTGTTTTGGTAGGTATTTATTTTAAAAATATTCTATGGTATTGTATAGTACTACAAATAAAAAAAGTAAAAAATAATTTAAAATAAAACAATTTGAAATTTACAAATTAAATGCAAAATAGATCCTGAATTTGATATTTAACGGAAAGAGATTTTTATAAATATGATCAAATTAAATTTAATTAGTAGTCACCTAAATAATTATTTAATCAGTCAAAACAATAATATATACATAATTTATCATTATATCTACAAATTCTGTCTTTTTTACAGAACAAGCGTGCCTTTCATCGCATATTGCAAATTTGGATTTGCACGTATTCTTTAGGGAATAATGAAAACAAACAGAATTTTAAGGCTTTTGTTTTAATTAGAACTCAATATATATGAAAAAAATCTAATTCTACACTATAATATTAAAAAAAAAATGAAGCTTAGAACAGGAATTATGTAATTATAACAAAATTTCATACGAAATCTTTTTTCATTCTAATATTCAAATTATTAATTTATAACGAACAAAGAACGAACAGTTTTAGCTTCAACGTATCGCAACTGTGCATTCGGATGTTGAGTAAAAGAAGAAACAATCCAATTCTAGATCATAACTTCCATTCGACTTTGATTCAATCTAATCATATTTATTGCTTTTGCCAACATTTGAAAAAGGAAATGAAATTGAATTAAAAGAAACGTGGTGGTCAAATCGAAGTTATCACTTGACATTCAGATAATATCGATGCCACCATTCGACGATGTTGATTGGAAAAACTTTTCTTTTTTGCGTTTTTAAAGCAAGAAGCTTTAAAGCTTTAGAAAAAGCTGAAGTCTACCTAGATGAACATAGCGTTCTGATTCGTCACTATCAAAGATCTATGTATTATATGCGTCGTCGTAAAGACTGCTAATCTTAGACTTCTAAGACATTGGATTATGTGCTCATGGTGGTCATTGCTCCGACTACCCTAACTTGAGCACACTAACTAGAATTATCTACAATGGATCTACAATTATCAGCATCTATAATTGGTTCGTTCGATCTATAATTTCCCTGTCTGGAATACGATTGCTTTCAGAAATGAATCCTGTTTCGAATTTAAGAACAATGAAAACAAATCTAGAGACATTCAGGATTGTAGTCAAATTGTAGCCTGTCAAATGAGATTCATCTAAAAGTTTCGGTTAATTTAAATTGTACTTCGTTCATGAGCTTCTTTCTGGTCTTTTTGATCAGATTTACAGCACTTTTTTGGCGATATTCCACATATCACTGTACATACCATTTTCTGTCACTGTATTAAATTTCAAAAGGTAAGTGATCTGAAGCACAGGAAAGAGTTTTCATTAATTGTTAAACATTTTATTAGTCAGATTAATATCCAAATCTCTCCTCAATATTTAGAGTATATGAATAGGACCTTCCGCTCATTATCTCTTACCCTAATTCAACAATTTCTGAAATTCCACAGAGGAACGCCCAAATACTCTACCAATAAATGTCAATCCAGATGACAACTGGCATTAAGTGACAGAGGTCATCTCATGTCTTACTGATTGGTTCGTTCTATGCAGGTGTAACTGAAGAAACAAAATGTTCAATTTTTTTGAAATTTTAATCATTTTTTTTTAACTTGTTCATATCTAACAATTTTCTTTTTTTTATCTTATATGATATTTTATAATTATATTAATTAACACTACGTGTTACTTTCAAATCTATCCTTTTAAATTCTGAATGATTTGATTGAAGCGGTCTTGTTTTGTCTTTAATAGCACATTGGGCTGGAGGGGGGACAATATGAACTTAGATAATATATTTTGAAATACAAGTGTTGCTACACTGAAAGCTTCAGTGTCTATGTTGGGAATGGAATCGTTAAATTCGTTGTCCTAAAAGTTTTTAGGTTGACTCCGAAGAGATTGAGAAGAAGGTGTGAAACCAAAGTGGAAATGTTCAGATGCAATCTATGACTGTAAAATATGGATGCCTCCCATAGATCACCTTCGACAACGCTAAATAGGCTATATATTTTTCCAATGTAGTTCCATATGTCTTCAGGTAAAAATTTGTGGCATAAAAAGAACGACAGAAGAATTCTACAAACTTAAATGAAGTCTTGAATTACATCGTGCTCATTCTTTGTCTATTGGTGTACGTGCACACATGTTGAAAAATATAATTTTTATCCCGAAAGGATCATTCAGTTAAATTAATGTCAAAAATGTAACAGTAATAAGCTCAGGTAAAATACCTACTTAAAATTTTTGAATCTTTTAAAGGAATCCATAAAAAAGGCTCTAAATATAAGAAAACCGACTTCCAATATTTCGAAAATGATAGTAAAAGTAAAACTAATGGGTTCATTTGAATTAGGTTTGCTGAAGAAGTTAAATATTCTAAGAAAAATGAAAACTCAATTACCATTAACTAATGGAGTCTAATGCAGGAAATATTCAGAAATCAAAGTTTAAAGAGTTCAAGTATAAGTTATTGTTGAAAGTGAACGTAATGATTACTGCAATGAAATCTCTGTAATGAAAAGATTATCAAAATTACTTTTCTATTTCAAGACATAGTACAGACATTTTCTTTAATTTTCTTCTTATTAATTTACTTTCAATATGAAATAAAAATATTTCCAAAATTTATTTTTAATCTTAAATAAGAATTTTAAAATCTTTTGTCATTATTATTTATCTGTCATTATTTTTTATGCTGAATATATAAACTTATAATTGCATTTACTTTATAAATAAATTAAAATAATGTTCGCTTTAATTTCCATTAATTTTCATTACATTCGTCTGTTGACTTTTCATAATGCTTCTAATTACAGTGTCATAATTAAATATCTCTCTGTAAGACATTAAGCAATGCATTAGTGAATTATTCATTTAAGTCATATATATTAATGTGTTGTGTAACAAAAGACAAAATTATTATAAAATATGTAATTTTATTTTACAATGATTTAGTTTTCATACGAGAATTTTAATAAATGCCCATTAATTCCTATTAAATTTCACATTAAAATATTTTTTAAAAAAGAATATATTTTAAAACTCGTGCTGTAATGCTAAACATTGCATTGCTACATTTTAAAGAGAAATTCTTTCGTCAGAGTAGTTCTTTTTTTTAAGAGAAATGTTTTTTACTGAGGATATTTAATGAAATTTTATTTGATGATGTAATTAAAGCAGCGACGTTAATCACTAATTTAATTTGGTTAAAGCTTCGTTTTCCATTTTGTATTTATGTAGCCCCGCTGATTTTGGGAACAAAAAAAGTGAAATTCCGTATATGAGGAATGCATTTGTTGCTGCAAGGCTTAATTAAATATGCTTGTCTCGCGAATTTACTAGTTTCAACAATTCTTGTTATATTTGAAAGATTTTGTTAAATGACATACACAAAACAAGAAAAAGAAAACCTTTTGAAGGTTCCTCTTCAAATGTTAAAATAAATTATGAAATAATTTTTCTCAGATCTTCAAAAGTAATTAAGGTTTAAAATTTCAAAAAAAAAAGTATATATATAGATAAAGGATATGGTAGCATCGTTACATTAGAATTAATAGAATTTAAGAGATTTATTATTTTTTAATTTTTAATTGATATGAAAATTGATTACAGCAAAAGATGAAACGCTGCATATCTTTAAATAAAAAACAAGAAATACTTAGAAATCTTCTACTGGTTTTATAATAATCATTAAGAAAATAATAATTTTTTTAGCTTCTTTTCGTGGCAAGGGAACAATTAAATGTTACAGTTGAAAGTTCATTAATCAGAGATCTAAATAATTATGAAAAATTTGATATGATTCCATAATTATTGTTTTCTAATTAATTGCCTAATTTTGTTTTGATCATTATATATTTTATCATTTCTGTTTGTTGGTAAAATAAATTCTATCTGTCTTGGGTTTGTTTATTGATATTAAATTCTATCTGCTTTCTGTTCGTTTGTTGATATATTAAATTCTATAATTTCATAACAAATTAAGTATCCTGAATCATTTACAAAAAGGGAAGACATATTTCTAAGTATTCTCTGTAACTATGCATAATTCAAATTAAATGCCTTTTCAAAGCAAATCTTATGAATAATTTTTAATTTAAAAATAATTTTAGTTGGTTGTAAATTAATTTGTTTTAAAATAAAGTCATGCATATTGAATAAAATTATTTACAAGAAAAATAAGTATTTCAATCCTTGCATATAGAGCATTTGCATGAACACCCCAAAATATACATAATGATAAAATTGTATTACAGAAATTTCAAAAAATTCAACGTGAAATTTTAATAAAATATATAGTTTTGTTAAATAAGGATTTTGTTACTGCTGCCGAAAGAATTTATTTATGACAAAGAATATTAATACTATCAAATAAATATTAACATAGATTTGTAGCTATTTCAATATTAACTTAGTTTAAAGTTAATCATTAATAAATAAAGTATTTTATAATTATTTCTAACAGTGAAGAGTTTAAAATAGTATTTGGAAAGCTGCATATTAACATCTACCGTGTTCACAAGTACTAGTGAGTTTGTTCTTATCATCATTACAAAATAATTTTGTCCTTAAACACATATCCATGCTTGATAAAAAAACTTACAGAAGTCCTACCAAAATATTGCTGAGATCTACATCAATAGCAAAATAAGAAGACATCTGAAGGTCAAATTATCTTATGTAAAATGAAATATGGATAACAGAAATGGGAAAATTAAATGTGCTAATGCAACTTTTATCACTTTTCTTCTAACAAAAGTATTAAGCATTTCTATGTAATTTATTTATTCTCAAAGTTGTATCAACAAATAAGTTACTTTTTTATCATACCTTATAAAGTAACTGAAAACTAGTATGTCAATACCAACTGAAAAATGTATATTAAATGACAATATAAATATTAAAATATTATTAAACATGCATGTATAATATTTTAAATATATATATATATATATGAATACAATAAATAAGATTATTAATTTCAAATCTTGAGGGTTTTTTTAAGCCATAATTTAGAAATAGGTTTTAAAATTAATTTCAAGGTTAAGTACAGGGTACAATTCTGGAATTTCTGGACCATAAACAACGGATTCATATGCAATAAACTAGATATGCCTCGTGCATTGAATATCGTCGCATCTCCCCTATTTGGTGAAACACAGAAGTTTTGAAATCTAATTCACTGCAGCAAAGTAGACAAAAACTGTCATTTAAAAAGTTGTAGAACATTGTCGAATTATGCAGAATCGACATTCTGAAAATGAAGAAAGTTTTAAACGTTTTGTTGAAATATTACTGATAATTTATTCATTCATTATTTTAAACCAACTTTTCTTCATAAATGGGAAAGTTATGCAAATTATGCAGATATTTCACTGACATGCATGTCACGTCAGGTTCAAATATAATGGTTCACTCCAAAACATCCGTCTTACTAGACTAGAAACATCTAACCTAACTATCGAATTTTTCCACCAGCTAATTGGATATGGTGGTCGGGTAGAGTGGCTATCATATTTGCCTTCACTCCAACGAACTTCTATCTCTGGGACTACGTCACGCAACAGATCTATGCGACTTAGCCAACATCATTAGATAATTTAAATAGAGTATTAGTTTTGCCTGTTGCACAGTTACACCAGCTATGCTGGTCCAATTCTATACTATCTCTCATTCAGTTATGCACTGGCACCAATGAAATACATATCAAGCAGTATCACCAAGAGATATCTCTAATTTATGTATGGCTTCTGCTGTATGATTGTCTGCAACTTGCACATACAATGTATGGTGTTTTAAAATGTACGAGTATCCTTTGATTTACGAATCTGTGTCCTACCGTAGAAGATTGAAGATTTTCTTCAAGATTTTTTTCATTTTCAGAATGTCGATATTACATTTGTCTAAAGTCTACAACTTTTTTATTTTTTTTGGTCTGACTAGCTTTAGTGCGGAATAAACTTTCTCTGACATTTGATATTTTACTCTGATTTCAATCTCTAATAGGTTTATTAAATTTATAACCAAACCATTTAGGAACACCGAAAAAAATCCAAAACTTTGAAATTGAATATCTGTCAATTTTTGTCACAAAAAGGGAATTTTTTCGTTTTGCGATTGTTAGAATGGTTATTAAAATTTGAAAGTTGAAGAACAGAACATGAAGTTTGCACCTTATATATATATATATATATAGTGTGTCTAATGCTAATGAAATTACTGAAATTGATAGGAAGCCTTTTGCTGTAGGGAGTTTTATAGGCTTCTTTATAATAATATGTTGAAAAGAGACATAGTTTGTAATTAATTAAAGTTTAAGGAATAATTAGTATTGAATGCCACGTTGTGAAATTACCTAAAGTGTTTATTAGTGCTTAATATGTTGAACTTTTGTTTGTAATAGAAAAAGTATTTAATTAAATTTACTTTTATTCAAAATCTGCGTTCCTTCTACCATAGCACGGATTTATATAATGAAGCATTACCTTATACTTTTATAATGAATACGAGGTATTATAAAAAAAACAAAAAACAATAATAGTATCAATATTTAATGTTAAAACATACAATCATTGAACAAGATTTATAAAATAGTAATATGAAAGATATTATTTAATAATATTATATTATATTAAGATATTATTTAAATATATTATTAATAATATATTTAATTTTGAATTAAATACATAATTCTGTTTTCCAGTAACAAAAAATATTCAGTTCAGGTAAAAAAAGTTCACTTCGAAGTTGTTTAATGAAATTAATTTGTCTCTATTTATATACCATAAATTTAATTAGGGACATTTAATTATTGGAAGTCCTAATATGATGGATTAGTTCCATAACATAACAGATGATCCCAGCAAATTTTTTGCTGTTTCATGCAGCACAGAACATCAGACATATTAGTGCAATAAAAAAAATAAGCTTGGTTACGTTGTTTGTCATACACGTCAAGCAGAAACTAATTATAGAGACCCTGATTAACAAGTTCTCATTAAACTAGTGGTTATTAATCGAAATGATGCTAATTTAAACATCAAACTCTGTTTTGTGAAAGAAGTAATCGTGGGCAATCAATCAACTTCTTCGATTACACAACTTTATCCAACCAACGATCGTTATTGTTAAACAAATGTTAAACAAACTCCGATAAACTCTTTAACCGATGTTTAACATTTAAAGATAAACGACATAGATATCGGTTGGAAATGAGGCGCTTCTATCGAATAGTTTTTTTATTTATTTATTTTTGTTGATCGAAGAAATTTTCCGATAATTGTGTTTACTTTTACTAAGATGCAAAATTTTGTAGGAAGTTTTGTTTGAATACGAAAGTATTCGCAAATAGGGAATAACAAAAACTACTCAATGGTATCTTTTTTTTTTAAATATTGCACTTTTAAGAAATTATATATTCTGTTTTTTTATATATATTTATTATTTATGGCTTTGAATGTACTAAATCGATTCTTTTTTTTTAATATGGCAATGTTTTTTTCTTTGTGATGAAGACTTTTATATATATATATAAGCATCAGTGAACGTTAAGAGACATTAAGTGCTTCAAGCATAAAATGGTAAAGAAAAATTGCATGTTATTTCGAGAAAAATGCTATACAATCATAACTATTAAAAAGTTGTTCTTGAAATAATTTTTTTTTTAAGTATATTATATTTGAAGGTTGAATGGAGTGAGTTTTTCTTTCAAATAAAATAAATTTCAGTAAAAAAAAATGGTAAAATATAATATCCTTATAAATAAGTTTTTTTTAGTCTGAATAATATATATTATTGCTTACTACATTATTTTTTTTTCGAAATGAAGCTAAATTAAAAAAAAAAGAATAAAAAATCTGAAAGAGTTCGAAAGTTAATATTAGATGAAATCAAATAAAAATTTAGGATTAATAAAAGTGAATTTATGCATTAATTTTTAAGATTTTTTTTATTTAAAAGTGTAAAATAATGTAAGCAAAGTACATAATGTACAATTCTAAGAAAAGTATATATCACGAATAAATTTTTTTCTAATACACATGATTTTAAAAAAATAAAGGAAGAAAGAATATGTACACCTTAAAATATTAAAATATTTTTATGAATTGTTCTAAACAAAGGAAATCTTTCTTCATTTCTGTAAATTATAAATTTGTTTCTTAAAAAATCTAAATATTAAAATATTATTTACTAATACTAAGTTTGACTGTCACATATATTTTTAAAAAACTGTCTACGTAATATAACTGAAATAAAAACAAACATTTTTAGTATAAGCATATGTTAAATGTAGCAATTATCTCATATTTCCTTTGCAACGTAAAATTATTTTGTACTGTCTAAATATTTTATAATGTAAGCAATTAAAAAATGCATTGTTAAAACTTTTGCAGATGAAGTATCTAGCTAAATTGATCCGAATTTATTTTTTAAACCTATATATACATATTAAAATATTCATTCAAAATGTTGATGACAAAGTTTACTATATCTAAATCTTTCATGAATGACTAAAAATATTATGCCTTTTAAAACATTTTTTTTTTTTTTTTTTGCTCTTGTAAAAATTGAGTTATGATCAATAAAGAAAAGTAATATTTTAAAGTCTAATTTATATACTACTTGTTTATACATTATTTGGAATGTTAATACTTTAATAATTTTATAGATGTTTTTTTTTCCTAATCATACAATTAAATATTTTAAAATACCGGAACAAATCAATATATGTTTATACATATAAGAAAATATAGAAAAATTATTTATAGAAACATATAAAAGAAAATCCAGCTCCTTTATACAATATTTCTAAATAACCTGTCAATAGTAAATAAACATACAATAACTCATCGTCATTTCGACTAAAATTGAAAAGAATTTTAGGATTTACATACCAAAATGTTAAATTATTACTAAATTCTGTATGTTTATGCTTAAAATAAAATAAATTACTATTTATATGATTATACGATTTTTAACAAAAAAAAAGTTTTTAAATTTTGTAGCGGTGAAAATGTCAATTTTATTCGAGGGTATTTACAATATATTTCAAGTTTAACAATACCTTATGTTATAAGTTAAATATCCGCAGGTTTGTTTATTTGATAAACTTTGTTCACTCAAAATTACTACGGCAAGATTTTACTTACATCGGACCAAATTTATGTCCATTCACTAAACTACTCTGTTCATTCAGAAAACCGTGAAGGATGTGTTTCGCAATTTTGACGTAGCAGGTAACAGCGAGTGACATCAGTGAATATGCGATTAATTTTCCCCGCAAACCTTTGGAGGTGAAATTAATTTTGCCATAGTTCAATTCGACATAGGAGACTCTGTATATTGAAACAGAATTGCCATATGTAGTATTAGCGAATTTATTTTCAAATAAATTGAATAGAATAAAATTTCGAACAGCATTTTTTTTAAATTTCATAAATTTTGAAATAATTGAGGATTAAATTGTGATATGTTAATATAATATGATTCTATACGTATAATTTAACATGGGTTTTTGAGAAATGCCATTTACTTTTTATTTACTTGTGAATGAATTAAGATGAATTATTTTAGATTAAGTTAAACAATATAAGAAATCAAATGTTATTTCAGATTTATATATTTCTTGGCGGATGATAGTCAGTAAACTCGTAAGCCTGAAAAAAGTATTACACATGTGTGAAATATTTTGAGTGAAATATATCAATAAAATATGTTAATACAATAAAATTATTTAATTTAATATAGTATATATAATTATTATATTATTATATTTAATTACATATATTATATTTAATCAAAATTTTATTGTTATATTTACTTAAATGGCACTATTATTAAAAAGGCACTATTTATTTTAAACTATTTATTTCATCAGAGTCTAAAATTGTCACTTTGCTTTGAACGTAGATAAACTGGACCACTTCGCAAAACAATTAAATCATTTACTTTCTCACCATTTAAATTTATATACTTAGAAAATTTCAAAAGGGTTTATTAATAATGACATTTTTATTAAATAAATTTGTATTCCTAATCAAGAAAATTTGCATTAGGTCATAATATACCCATAATTGAAATTAGTGTTACATTTTAGAATTTTTAATTCCTACTTTTTAAGCTGTCTAATATTCGTTATAAATGTTTATATTGAAAATGAAAGCAAAAAATACTTATATACTAATACTGTTATCACACACTATGCAATATTTTTTGTAAAGTAAATTTGTATTTCCATTCAAGAAAATTTGCATTTGATTATATTATACATATAATTAAAAATAGTATTACTTTTTTAGAATTTCTATTCCTACTTTGTTAGCTGTCTAATATTAGTTATGCATGTTTATATTGAAAATGAAACGAAAAAAATCTATACCAGTAATATAATGACATTTTTTTTTCAGAAAATGACTCAAACTTCAGATATTACAAAGCTTCTCAGAACTCATAACATTGTTTCAGAACAACAATATTTCATTTCGTTACACTTGATTCACTGACGAGAGATTTCAGTGGCCGAAAAATTCCACAAAAACAAACAAATTTAAAAAATTTTTGCGAATAACGACATCTTGAAAACTCGGGAAAAAAAAAAAAAAAAAAAAAAAAAAAAAACTAAATACGTTTCTTAACGTGGAATCAAACCCTAAAATCGAACATCAAAATGCCAAAATCACATTAAATGCATTCTGCAAAACAGAGATTAGATGGCCAAAAAGTATGAAAATCTCTATTTTTGCCCGAACATGCTCGCAAAACAAAAGCATAAAACATTGTAAGAGGCTTTAGCAAAATCTGCAAACAGACGAAAAGTCATGAACAAAGAGGAAAATTCTAAGAAAAAACAAAAAAATAAAACTATACTTTGCTTGTTTGTATTTACTGGAAAGAAAACAAGGAATGGAATAAAAAATGTATATAAAATGTGAAACTGGCAGCTTTAAAAACTCCTTTGTTTATCACGCTCTAAAAAATCGTTTTTGCACAAACGTCATAATATCTGAAACGAGTGCTCGCAGTCCCTATACTTATTTATTATTATTTTTTTTTGTTTACGAATAGAACAAGATCAGATACTTTTTCCTTCAAACTAAGTTGTTTCTTCGTTCCTTACGTCTAGAATAAATCACGTTAGACACGCAATTCCAACTCTTTCACTGCATTTTTTTTCTTCTTCATTTAATATTACCACCAAACATTGGTAAACTCAAGTACTACAGTATGTTGGAATTTTTTTCTGTTACAAAAATTGCACTCTTTATGGATTTGGATTTCCTTTTTTTTTTCTCTTGGCTCCTTTATTCGTGTGTTCATTTCACAGCCGTAATGGACATGATTGCGTGATTTTCTTGACTCATCTCTTTCAGAACCAGTTTTTCTTATATTCATATACGTCAGAAAAAACAGGGAATAATTTTCTTATGGATCTTGAACTTTTGATTCAGTAACAAAGTTCTATAGGTTAGAGTGCATGTAGGTCATAAATATTGATTCCTAACTCAAAAGGTTTATTGGATGGAACATATTTTATTAAATAAAATTGCAATACTTTATCTATGTTCCTGATGTTAGGAAGAATATATCAATTTTGAAACATTTGGAGTTATAAACTGAAGCATTATATTGAATATAACATTGTAACAATATTTTATTAATGTAAAAACAAAACGAAATCTATCGCTAACTTAAAGAAATGTTTTCAAAATTTGTGGACATACATGTATAATATAACAGGATAGGACATGGATATTATAACAGCATGTAATGATATGCAATGATATTGTAAGGAATTGTATTATTGATATGTCAGGATACTGTAAGAAATTGTAATATTAATATGTAATCATATAGTAGAGAATTATATTATTGATATGTAAGGATAATATTGATATATAATATAATATTTGTAATATTGATATGCAGTGATATTTTAAGGAATTGTAGTATTAATATGTAATGATATTGTAAGGAATTGTAATATTAATATGTGATGACATAACATATAATGATATTCTAAGTGCATTTTATTAATTTAAAGAAAAAAAATGACATCATACAGAGAAAATTTAATAACTTTTAAAAAATTATACATAGGAAAAAATATGATAAATAATGTTACATTAAGCATTATAAAAAATTATTAAAACTTTTAATATTACATAAGGATTAATAATTTTCAATAAAATTATTTAAGAAACAGAAGGATGTAGTTGATCAGCTTGCATCTTTTTATATATATATATATATATATATATATTAAAAATTATTTGAATATTATCCCTTTTACACATATTTTTTAAATAAATTACAAAAACAAATAGAATTAAATTTGAATTATATATAGTTTGCATAATTTTTTATAATAACAAACGCTGGAAGTAACACCAATTTTTTTATTAACTCAATTATACACACCGCATAATATTATGTAATGTTTCCTGAAAAAATATAAGTCCTTAAAAATAGGCTTATGAATTTCCTATACGAAGGATATTTTTTTTCAATAGTAAGTTTTCATATAAAAACTGGGAAGAGCAATATTAGTAACAACTTTATAATTGCAGGAAAGCCTGGGCACTTAATCTACTTTTCTACATAGATCCCACCTTTATTAAGGTACTTATCACATTGCACAATTAGCATCTTAAACCCATCCTCATTAAAATTTTCCGCCTGATTTAACTACTCATGGCCTTTGATTTTGACTCCTCATCGTTGAGATTACTGTCATGAGATTATTTAAGTGCAAGAAAAAGTGGTAATTGCTTGGCGTTAAGTCAGGGCTATATATATTGTGATCAAGTTGGCAGGTGAGATGACGGGATCTTGGGTTCAGTTAGTCATGTATGAATGAATACTGGTGTGAGGTAAAAGATTGTGTCTCTATTGAGCATGCCACGCCTTTTGCTTCAGATTGCAGGGTGCAATTTATTTAAAGTATCACTTTATCTGTCTGCATTGACTGCTATCTCGAGACAAGAAATTCACAAGAAAATCACTTTGGCAATTCCAAAACACAATAAACATTTTCCAGGCTTAAATTCTTTGCTTTAACTTCATTTTTTCGGGTGCAATTGAATGACATCATTCCATGTTTAGATAGCACATTCATTCCATGTTTTTCCATTGTAATACAATCGATCGTGTTTTTCGTCACCACTGTCAATTCGGCTTAAAAACGTATTCCTTTCGAAACTGTAGTAAAATAAAAGTAGTGACCTAGACAATTTGTGTTGTGAAACTCAGTCAGATTATGAAACCCACCATGAGCAAATTTTCTGATAGTGTAAACGTTGTTACAATTTCACAGACAACACTTCTTGAAACTTGACGAAAATCATTAGATAATGATGAAATCGTACAGCTTCTGTTCCCTTGAATGCTTTAATAAACTTTCTGCAGCAGATCATCTATAAATGTGGATCGCTCACACTTCATTACTCATTGCACGCTTGTACTGTTATATTTAATCCCAATATATTATCATTCCACCACATTTTCTCATATCTCTTCACTAATCAGCCAATAAATTCATATCTCTAGAGTTTATCATTTTTTCATATTAATGTAATATTTTATTTCATTTTTCATATTAATATTATATTTTTTTCATATTAATACAATAAATTATTCTAATGTTTTTTGTATCTCTAATTTTCAGCATAAATAAAAGGTTGTCTATCATCATAAAATAGTTTCCTAGGTAAGTAAGAGTAAGTAATAGTTTCCTATATGTAGCTTTCTTCTTATTAGCAAAAGGAATCCGAGGAGCAAAAAAATTAAATATTCTTGTTGTAGCGAAGGATAGTATTGTAAATAACTTCATTCTTATTTCCAAAATTCGTGAATTGCCCGAAATTTGAAAATATTTGAAAAATATATATTAAAAATATTACAGCAAATTCTTCACTGGAAGAATCGCAGAATAAAATTCGACGTTTAGTTGTATCATGCAGAAAATGCTGCTATAGCTTTAATAAAATTACTCTGCAAAATTAATTATATCATTCTAAACGAATTGCTTATTTATATTGTGATTTATGAAAACATTATTTATTCAACAGAGATGGGGATTAAATAGATCAACTTTACATAAATTCAACTGTTGATGTGAAGAAGATTTACTTCCATCTATTTTGAAATTAGAACTTTAAAATGTTTTTCAAAGAATTCAATTTTCAATCTTAAAATTCATTCCAAAAATTTATAATACAGTTTAATTCATGCTGTATGCACCTAAAAGCAAACTGAATTATATAATTCATAACAGCGATATTATAAATATTAATTCATGAGAGAATTATTGCAAATGCGAAATCTGAAAGGTATATTTTGTCATTTTTAAAACAACTTATAATATATTTTAAATCTAACTTTAGTTATCGTGCTTAAATTAAAAGATGAAGAAATATAGAAGGACATTTATATATGTTTGAATACTTATTCCTAGTTTATTTTTATGAATTAAATATAATATTTTATTGGAATTTAAAATTTAATTTTCATTACTTGTTTGCCTTTATAGAAGTATGCATCAACATTATTCAATCTTAAATAAGTTTGTTCTGGCCTCCACGTAAAAATTATTAGAATAATAGTAAATGTAAATGGCATACATTTATTTAGCTCATCAATAATTTTCAAAAGAGACATTAAAGTAGATTAATTCAAAAATGTATTAAAATATTGAGGATTTTTAATAATACTACAAATGATAATTGCAATTTTTTTTATTTTTCAATAACAGAATCGTAAGCTGAATTACGTCGCGAATTGAATAAACGTTTATTGAAAATTCAACTGAGGAAATTGGTAGAAAATTTTTGATTTTCAATCATCCCAGATCCATCATAATTTAGAGAATATATTATTGACTTCATATTGAAATTGAAATATCACAGTTAATGTTAATTTTGAAAACAAAATTTTTTTCTCATCAGGAATTTGTATTTACATTTTCCCCTTTATTACAGATTTATTAAATATTCCTTTGCAAATTTGCTCCAAATGTTTTGAAAATATAATGTCTTTCGTATTTAAATATCACACTGCAAACTAATTTTCTTAAATCATATTGAAATGAAAAGAATTTACCGAATTACGTTCTTAGGGATACAAGATTCATAGATCCTTTTATTAACTTGCAACAATCTTTGTTTTTTTGTATATAGAAAGCAATAAATGCCATGAAAATTTATGCTTTGAAATTTGTTCTCAGAAACTTATATCACATTTGCAGTGCATGGTGCAATATAAGTCTTCTCATGAGACAGTGAAATTTATGTACATGTTTTATTCGATTAAAAAAATATTCATCTTTTGAAATTTTTTTCCTTTCTTGGAGATATCTCATTAAATGGATGTTCTTTATTATACACGTTACTTTATTTATGAAGAATAAATCAGAAATTTTCCCAGAGAATGTTTTTAATAACAATGTCATACATCCAAACAATGAAAGCTTTATTAACAATATGTTTAAATATAAATATTTCAAAGCAATTAATTTCTAGTAATTCTCATTATAGTTTATATATATACAGTTTATAAATATATTTTCGTATTATTTTATTATTAAAATTCTTATTAAATTTCCAAATTTTTGTTTAATAATTTATAATATTTATTACAGTTATTGTAATGCAGATTAACACCGATACACATAGAAAAAGGCGTTTTTCTCGTTTTTCTAAGCTACTTTAATGGTTGCATAGTAAAATAATTACTAACTACATTACATTACCCTCGTTTTTTTAAAGCATATTGGATTGTTTTAAGTTTAATTGTTTTAATACTAGGTATTCATACCGTGTGAGTACTACATATATTTTGAAATTTCGCCAACGCTGAAATATTTAGGAAGATATTATCTACGATTTGTTATATTATAAGAAAAGGCTCTATGGAGTTATTATGAAATGTAAAATTTTTCTTTTTTGAATGAAAAAGTCTAAAATTTCATGCAGAGAAGAAAATAATCTTTGTTTGTTATGATTAACATTTATATAAAGAGTATTTTATTTAAACTCAAAATATTGATTTTCACTTATTGTATGAAAATATAATATTAATGTTCATCATTTAATGATAATTGTATTGCATTATTTATTTCACATGTAATGCAGTTAGATTCAAGAAGAAAAGTGGTAAATTATAATCCTTACAAAAATGTATAATTGTCCCATTTAATATTTATACTTTTTTTTAAACCATTCTTCTTATGAATATACCAATTCAGCAGTTGTTTAATTAATTGAAACATTATTAAATTGAATGATTCAATTATTTTAAAATATGTATTATTTTTTTACGTTTATAAAATATATTTAAAGCCTTAAGCAAATGGATCAATCACTAAGCAATCATTTTACCATATTGATGAAAGCTATGTGCTTTTCAGACTTTTCGGTTTTATGGTTTCTACGCTTCAAATAATATTAAAGGAAATTGTATCCAAATAAACTTCTTATTGTGAATTCCATATATTTAACAGTCAAATATTAAGGTCTACACGCTAAGTCATTGTTTACATGTGCAAACAATGAAGTCATTGAATAGCTAATCACGAACCAAGAGTTGGAGGAAGTTGTATTGAAAATATTTGGAAGTACAGGTTACGTGTTCGATCATTGTCAGAACTGATTAAATAATAGACAAGCACGAATTAGACATATATTTCGTTGTAACCTAGACGATAGAGTGTGTCTATTCTGATCAACACATTTTCCTCTATTGATAACAATGGCATCATACCAACAAATCATCTTCAGGAAATTTTCAGCAAATTCGTGTGTTAAATTACCCAAATTTAAAACATTTGCATTTTAGTAATAAGCACTTCCCCCTACTCATTTTGGGGGATTATTTCCTATTAATTTAATTTTCATTAAAAAAATCTAATTCATGCATAATATTAATAAGAAAATGCTTTATAAAATAAGGCAATATCCTAAAAATATTGTTGATACCTTCAAAAGATTAATATACTGAGAAATGATAATATTTCTGTACGAAGATTATTCGATGAGCAAAAATAAACATTGAACAAAATTACTTTATGACGAAAATTAAAATCTAATAGAAAAATATTTATTAAAAATAAGTCATATGCTAGTATACTACAAATCGCATAATCGTATGACAGTATACTATAAATCATATAATCGTATGTCAGTATACTATAAATCGTATGACAGTATACTATAAATCGTATGACAGTATACTATAAATCGTATGCCAGTAATCGTATATTAGGCATTCATACCCTGCACACTTTTATATTTTTCCTTCGCCTTTTTCATAATAAAACCTTAAATTTTTGAACTGCTGCCTTTTTCATAGCAAAATTGCTCAGTAAAATTCGTAATATTGAATTATATAGGCTATTATACTAGAATTCAGAAGTTTTACACTATGCCATTCGAAAAATTATGTAGAATTGTAGAATATAGAAAATTCATTGAACCAATATGGCGAGAATGAATGTAATGCCTGTAACATAACTCCAATTTAATTGCCCACGTACGTAGATATTGTTTATTTATATAGCTGTTTTCTAAATGTTTCTCCTCGTAGATTTATACGACTAAACAAAAGAAACATTTTTCCATTTTTCTTCAGCAGAAATCGTCCCAGAATAGAATTTATTTATAAAACAAACCATAATTAGCAAAAGCAAGCAAAAGTATCAATAATATTAATATTACATAAGGATCATTATAGCATTACATAAGTATCAACATAGCTAAAAATTTTGCATCCCGCATAAAACTTTTGATGCAGTCGAAATGCCCTCTTTTTACTGAAGAAAACCCTTCTCCAAACAACTCTTGAAGAAAATCACCCCGGCAATTTTTCTCCCGAAATAAAGTAGCGTGCCTATTCGTTTATATCTGCGCTGTCGTCGCAGGTCCCTGTCGCGTGAAATACGCTGCTTTTTTTCGGGCCGCTTTTCCTTTTAGTCTCTGAGGCCCAACATGTGTCAGCCCCAATTCCACTCGTAAAGAACGGGGCTTGTCAGTGCTCGACCCACCGCAGTTAGGGAAGTAAAGACTGAAAAAACCCTCGCCAAAGCACCGTTTTTGGGGATGGCTGAATAGCCCTTTTTACTAACTATTGCTTTTTGAAAAGATGCAAAAAAACATGTTTCTGGCTGAAAAAGTGAGGATATTAATGTAGAGTTTTAGCAATTATAATGGAAGGACTTATACATGAGAATTAAATTATATAAGAAATACAACTTTAATGATATCTTTTAAAAGAAAATAATTTTTCAATGTAACATTTTGATTCTACATTTTTGTGAATGCCTGAATAGCCTTTTTACTAACTATTGCTTTTTGATAAGATCCATAAAAAACATGTTTTTTATTGAAACAAGTGAGAATATTAATGTGTATTTTTAACAATTAGAATGGAATGAATTACGCATCAGGATTAAAATTGCATATATAAGAAATACCACTTTATTGTATATTTTTTAGGAGAAAATAATTTTTCAATGTAGCATTTGGATTCTACGTTTTTGTAGATATCCGAATAGCCTTTTTTACTAACTTTTGCGTTTTGAAAAGATGCACAAAAAAAGCAAGCTTCTTATTAAGATAAGTTAAAATATTAATAAACAGTTTTATCAATTAAAATGGAATGAAAAATTCAAGAGGATTTAAGTTATATAAGGAATCACACTTTAATGTATAATTTCCCAATGTATTATTTTGATTCTTGCTATACCAAATCCAGAAATTTTTTAATCATTTATTTTTATGCCGTCAGGGTAGAAATCCAACAGAATTATTGGGGACATTTTTTAAAGAGAACCAGTGAAGAATGGAATGAAGTATTCGCGTGGATCTAAATTAGATAAGAAATATCACTTTAATGTATAATTTTTAAAAGAAAATAAATTTTTTTGTGAATGTCTGAATAGCATTTTTACTAACTACTGCTATTTTGAAAAGATGCATAAAAGACATCTTTCTTACTGAAAGAAGTGAGGATATTATTATTAGATAGTTTTAGCAATTAAAATGAAATGAAATATTCACGAGAATTAAAATTATATGATAAGTGCTCCTTTAATGTATAATTTTTAAATAAATAAGCTTTCAGTATAACATTTTGATTCCAGCTATATCAAATACAGAATTTTTTTAATCATTTATTTTTAATTGAGAGAATAATTCCCTCATGAACATCTGACTCAACCATGTGAAAAAATGTGTTAATTCCTTAATAAAAAGAACATCATTTTGGTAGCTACAGTGCTTTTTTATAGAGCAAGGTATCTTTAAAATGGGTTTTACGAGTATTTAGTTATTGTTTTATATTTACAAATCACATTGCAGAAATGATAAACAAGAAAACCTGAATTGATGGAAAATTAAATGCCCCACATAATCTTTTTGATTTTTATCTCAGACAATAAAGATTCATGTGAGAATTAAAATTCGATCGAGTATATCACTAACAATGCCACACCAGATGTGTTTTTCTGTTTTTTGTGATGTTTCATTTTAAAAATAAAGGATAATCTAATAATAACTGTTGTTAAATAAAATATAATAAGGTTAATAAACAATTTTTTTTCCTTTTACAGACTAAGATGTGAGTACTTTTCTATATTTCATGCATTTCAAAGAATACTCGTAAGAGCATAATATAATTATAATTTAAACAAAAGTATTTGTGCAACAGTTCAATAATCAATTCCAATTATTCAAAGTACAATTTTAATATTCCATGTCAGGTAATTTCGGATAAACCAAAAGCTCTGGGGACAATCAATAATTCTAATTGAATGCCGAGATTTAATCTTTTTTTTTATAACTTAACCAAAATACTTAAAAAGTATATACATAAAAAAAATCCCTCCAAGATCTCGTTGGGTATTTACGGATAAGAATAATCTAAGTCATCGGAGGAAAAAGTCTTTCTTTCTTAGTCCTTCTTCATCGCTTTAATAATATTGGCTGATGTAGCCTGGAGGGAAGGGGCTCCACGCTAAATTTCCAGCTCTTAAAATCAGGCATACATGCCTAAAGACATGTGGAAAAAAAAAAAAAAAAAAAAAGCACCAAGGAAAGGGTTTTTAAAGAAAGGGAAAAGAGGAAGAAAAAAAAAATGTCTTCCTCAAACTTCCACAATAAGGGACATATTTTTCACGCATAAATAAAAGAAGTACGCCGATGATGATGATGACTGTTACTGATGCTGATGATGATAAAGGCAGACGGTTTCAGAAAAAGGGTTCTTCAGAAGAGTCCGCCACCACTTTATATTGATTTTTTCCTGTGGTTTTCACTTTGGAGAACCGGGGGGCGATGTGGTTGTCATCAGACGGGGATTTTAGGCCTACTTCGTATTCATGTATTTGCTTCCTGCAGATGAAACCGAACACGGGAGAAAGTTTAAGGAAGTCTCTTCTTCTTTTTCTTTTTTTTTCCGGGTAAGTAAACTTTTCGGTTGTCCATCAGATTTATTTATAAGTTTCAAATTTTTGACAGCTTGGTATCAATTTCTGTGAGATATCGGATGATATTGGATGGTGAATGATGCTGCGGGAAAAAAAATTTAAAGTTCAACCCCAGTCTTTAACCCTTGAATTTATAGCTCTGAAATTTAGGTAGGTAAGAACAGATTTTTACATAGGCTAATGCATAATGTTTAAGCTATATTTTATGAATATAGATAGTTATTTAAGTATAAGATATAATGTTTAAATTATTTTGTAAATTGTATAATGTTTTAATTACAATGTGTTTCAATAAATTATTAAATTAATTAAAATGCATATTAAAAATGTGTGTAAAATTTAATTAATTAAAAAAATTTAAAAAAAAAAAAAAAAAAAAAAAAAAAAATGTGGACCAATGCTTATATGCAAATTTAAGGTGCAGTGATGTAACTGTAATACAAGTTCATATGATATATAGTTATGGTTACAAATATCTATTTCTAAGTTGTTTTTACAGATATAAAATAAAATTTTTAATAATTGGCCACATTTTATAAGTTAATTATTTATATCATGCGATATATTAATATTTGTATTTAAAGTAAAAACAATATTGATTAAGATATTTAAAGACCAATTATTTTTCAAAAAAAATGTATAGAACAAATATTTAAATAAATATTAAAAATAATAATTTTAAATTAATATTAAAATATTAATAAATATTTTATTTTTATTCATTAGTTCTAATTCTCAATTGCCTCATTAATTGTATTATTGAACAGAAATTACCTATTTTTATAATATTAATTACAGAAAATTAAAAATTTCCTTTTCTTTTTAATGGGTTACTTACAATTCCAAACATATATATAAAAAATACAAATAAATACCAAAAACCAAAATTTATCCCTAATTACAAATAATTACGAAACAACATAGGTAACTGTAATATCAAAAGTTTTCTAAAGGGTACAAAAATATAATGTTTTTTTTTTTTTAAATTATTAACTTTTCAAAAACGAAATCGTACTTTTAACAAATAAATAAACTAATGTAAAAATAAAACTTAACGGTAAAGTAATAAACTTCAATCCATGGCTGATAATTTTTTTAGCTTTATAATAGCTTGTAGAAAAATATTGTAGGTTGTATCGATCTTTCATTGCTTTGCTTAAATTTTTAAAATTGTTATATTTCTATAACTTTATGGTAGAAACATAGCAATTTAAAAAAAAATAAATAAAATTATTTATAATTCATTGAAAGTCTGTAAATCATTTTTAAAATTTTGAATTGATCCAATAAAATTTCCAAAACCTAAGCAATATTTTTATATTGTAAAAAAATAAGATATGTTCTATTAAAAAAATGTTGACTAATTCACAATTTCTTTAAAACAGATAAATTAACAACTTTCATAAGTTGGACATTTATTTATTTTTTATACAGACTGAAAAAAAAATTTAAACAAATGCAATTTGAGAAAAAAAATAATTAAATGTTTATATCAATAAAAATAAAATAAAAAAAATACAATACAAATATTTTTAATTGAAATATATTCCAGTAGTTTCACATTTTTAAAGGCAGGTTTGCAAGTAAGTATTTACTTTTGCCTTATGTGAGTAGATTTTATACGAAGAAATACTAGAAATAAATGTATATAAATATCTCTCTATCTCTTTCTCTGTATATATATATATATATATATATATATATATATATATATATATATATATATATATATATATATATATATATATATATATACAAAGATAAAGAGATTAATATATTTTATCTTGAGTCACGTGTAATGAATGGTTTATTCTATTTTATAAACTTCCCAAAGGTGAACATTATAAATATGTCTAAAATGTCTGAATAAACATCAAGCATAAAAATTTGAAAATTAAGTAAAATAAAATATTTTTAAGTTATACAAATAAGTTATTTCTCTTTCGTTATTAAAAATGAAGTGACAGCATTTATTTGATAAAAAAATAAATCTTTAGTGCAAATAAATCTATGTAGAAATCCGTTTAATTCCACAACGAAAGATACAGTTGACTTTTATATACCAGGATAATAACGATGCCTGAAAATAGAATATTATAAAAATATAATACATAAGGAAACGGAAAACGATAAATTATTTATCGCTGAAATCCGTCCGTAGCATATTTTTATTAAAATATATAGAATGTTTCTTTATGAATTGTATGGCATAATTTACGTATATATTCACTACGCTTTTGTATAGATTCATTGCAGTGTTAAATAATGAATAATCGATAAAATAATAAGTTCAATATTATAATAAAAATCGATTATGTTATCTTTGAAAACTGAAATTAAAATTTTTATAAATACTTTTTTACACAAGTAGATAACTTCGTCAGAATTTATGCCTGATAATTCTTTGCATATTATAAACACCCTTATATTGATACTTTAAATGATGCGACTTTGTATAACATTAAAAGATAGAAAATGTAAAATTTAAACAAATCTTCTAGACATATATTACATTAAATCTTTTAGAATACATTTTATTCTTGTATTATATTGCTGTTATAGTTTTTAAATGGTGGATACATCGACATGATGTCATTAGTCACAAGAATATCAAATACATAGCAGACTGTGAAATACCTTGTGTGTACCATGGAAGATGAGTATACTGTAACGGCATTACACCATTGTTTCGGAATGAGCACACCCAAGAGACCCCTTAGAAATTCGCAACCTTATTGATATTCTATTTGGAGATTTATCGGCACATCTCCGGCATAATTACTGAAACGTTGTGTTCTTCGCCATCTTGTCGAAATTGGATCCAAACCAAAAGCTTTGCTTGCCTGGTTTCGGCCAGATTCTGGTTATATAAAAATACTTTTAATTATACAAAAAGGGTTAGAAGGATGAATCTAGAGATGCAATTTGTATAATTCCCAAACCTTGAAATAATTTTTTTTGACACTGTTTTATTTTAAATTTAGATTTTTATGTGTCATAACCCATGGCAATAAAAAGTTACAAAATAGTTGTCACACCACTCATGAAAAAAAAAGGGGCAAAGGCAAAAATTTTTTCAGAGCCAACCCGTTGACAGTAAATAAAGTTTTAAAGTAGAGGCACAATCTATCATTTCAGTCGATTCCAAGTTGGCAACAGTCGAAACTGCTAACCTCTTCCTCTTAATTCCTATTGATGATGTAGTTCATTATATTATATTAATATATATATGTATATATATATTACATTAAATTTAAACTAACTCATAACTTTTGTGCTTGTTTCTTTAGTTGGCTTTTCGATAAAGAAATATGTTATGAAGATAGGAATAGAAAATTTATGAAATTTGTTTAAAATCTTACATAGACTTCTTAATCTTCTATTGTATTTGTTTATCAAGGAAAAAAGTTTAACGAATAATATAGTTAAAATTGTATATATTAGCTGCATACAAACTTCTTATTTCAACGAAATGGACTTCAAATGAAAATTATTTTGATTATTGAATTTAAAATCATCTTGATTAGTGAATTATACAACAATATTCATAATTTCTGGATATGCTTCCTACATAAACAAAGTGGAAATATGTTTTTACAGAAGCCCTTTAAGACAAGAAAAATTTTTTCATCTGAGCAACAATATTTACTTATACAAAAAACTGAACCAATGGAACTTATTGATTTCATCAAGTAATTAAAACTTTTACTAAACACATTTGTATTAAACTTTCACTAAACATATTTGTATTAAACTTTCACTGTTAATTAATAGCAGCATATCAAAATTTACTGTCAACAGAACACGTACAATCAGATACAATAAATAACCAAACGTGATACGGGTAAATTATCCTACTCCGGAAAAAGACAACATCTCTTGTCTCGAAATCTGCCAGTAGGAAGACGGCCTTGACCTACTATGGGGCTGTTCCGCATAATGAATGTTTAATGAAGAAAAAGAAGAAGATATGTGAAAATTAGAATTATTATAGCCTTCCTAAAATAGCATTAATTTACCAAACAACCAATCCACTTTGCTATATATTGGATAGAAAAAAGACGATGCCTGTAAGAAATTAGGAAAAAGATCTTAAATCATTACTTCCTCATGAATTAATTTTTTCTTTTAATGCCATAAGTACTTTTAAGTTCACTAATATTAAGAAGCAAAAGTATTTTTCTTAACATATCAAAGTCAGCAAATAATTGAAAACCTTAATTAATTATTAAAGTTACATATTAACTGTAACAAATTAATTATACACCAATTTCTAAACAATACACTTATATTCCACTTAAAACGTCAAACAAGTACTCTTTAAAGAAAAAAAAAGAAACAATATTTCCCGAAAAGCCCTTCTTAAATTTAATGCAATTTCTTCGTCTCTCTCAAAACAAGCCCTTTGGGGATTTCTCGTTTAGCGTAATGCGATGTTAATATATACCCGATCCCTTAAACCTATCACGCCTCGCGCAGTTCTTGTCACTCCGCTATACCGAGCTTTAAGTGTTTGAGAAATATTTGACACTTTTTCGCCGCATTCTTCTGCAGATTTTATCTACGTCGAAGTTGATTCACTTGTGAAATTTTCGATCCAAACATTGATTGCACGGCATTCGCCAAGAGTGTAAAAAAAAAATTTTTCCAATTCCTTTCTCTCTTGTGTGTTGAACGAAAAGTATGATTTATGTATTCTGAAACCTTTAAGACGGGTAATATGTTTCATGCCACTAAATGAAAAAACGCCTAAGGAAATGAGTTTCTTTTTCAGTGATATATTATGTGCATCTTATTATAATAGAAACATGCCTTACTGAATCATTAACAATGTGATATCACAATAAAAAAAATTGTATATGTTTTTTTTCTGAAAGTTAAATTTGATACTTGCATATCGTATAATTATTCTAAAACAATCGCAAATAATTATTTAATAGTGTAAAATTATCTTTGCACCTTTTACTGGAATGAATCTCATTATATCAAATTTTAATCTCTATATACATCATAGCACATTTTTGATAGATTATTTATGGAAATAAGTGTGTTGTAACGCCTCGGTCTATACTAGACATATAACGGCTTCAAGAAGAGGATCACTTTCAGATTCATGCTAACACTTTATTTTTTATTTACTTGCATTATATATATATATATATATATATACATACAAAATTTTGGGTTAATACAAAAAAGTAAAATTAATTTGATTCACAAGTGCAGTTCACTGCAAGGATAAAATTTCAGAGTTCTCGATTCTACGTCGAATCTCAAAAGACTTGGTCTGCGGCAGACCTTAATTATGACACGACGTGATACACGAAACCACAAGGATCTCACTTTAGAAACAAGTAGAAACTTTGGTTTGCTCTGTCACTTCAGAGGCTCTTAGCAGAACTCTCTTTTTTTCTCCAAAACCTCCCTTTAAGAAAATCCATCTGGGGTGGGGGTCAGCTTTCCTCACTTTCAACATTTTCCAACTCATGGTCTATCACCAATCACGATGAAACAACTCATGACGTAGTTCGTATTCCATCGGTAATTGTTTCTATTTGTGAAGGTCGCACAGACAATCGCTAATTTTATGAGTCGCAATATACATGACAATGAATATCTGCTATCGGATTTGAGTGACACGTTGTTCTCATTAGTACAAAACACTAATTGCATGTTATATAACTACCCACAATAACTATCCTCATCTGTAAAATTTTAGAGAGTTTATTATATATTTTTCAAATAACATATATTCCTCTTTCCTCGGAAGGAAATATCATATCTCCCCTCGTGAGAAAAAAAAGTGCTACATACATATAATCATTACCTTGAAATATATCTATTGTTTTATACTAAGTATAAGGACAAAAAATATAAATGCAATAATTGAATGCAATATAACTATTCACAACACTACTTATATGTTGTCAAATTTGAGTAAAAGGTTGTCATTATGTCAAAGAATATACATTCCTCTCTTCTGGGAAAAAAATGTGCTACATTGTGTATATTTTAATGTGTATTTTCTTTTATTGTAGTTTATCCGATACAAATAACAAACTTATAATTATTTTGAATATAATATTAATAAACCAAGACCATCAACCACCTATCTATCTCAATGCTAGCATTCTTTAAAGAATTAAAAACTAATTTCAGTCGTTAAATTTTTTGTTACTATAAAAATGCGAATTTATAAGAAAAAAAAATAAGAAAGTAACATTTTTAAAATAAGCCTAAGTTGTTACCATAGACCTTTCTTTTTAAAGAAAGTATATAAAATCATCAACTTTTTTAAGTTTCCAATGAAAATCGAATATTTTTTTTTTTAAAAAGAAATCTGCAGTCACAAAAAGCAAGAATGGGAAATGATCATTCCTGGAGACATGTCCTAGGGAGATAATTCACGTGACGTCACACCGACATAACATTATCAAACTTCTTCTCGCAGAACCACGTCATTCATTAAGGCATAACTAAAGTACATCTCTTACGATCACAAAAGAAGATTAAAAAAAGTTTTCCAACAAATTTTTGGTTCAAGGGGAAAAAAAAGTGAGCCAAGGGCATATTTTCCCTGCAAGACATTGTTGTTAATGATCACTTAATTATTCTAGAATCTTCCAAATTTGAAAAGATTGAACTTCTTCCATCCATTAATATTCATATGGGACAATGATTTGGGTATGTAAAAGACCAGAGTGTGGCAGTGGATTTTTTTAAAAAACTGAATCAGCGGCTATGTACTCTCTCTTGTTAATCGCTATATAAAGGTAAAAATTTCGTGTTTCCTTTTGAGAAGTTTTTGGAATGTTTGAAAATTACACATTTTCAACACCATTAATTGAATAGAATTTTAATTAAAGAGGTCCATATTTTCAGGAAATTACATTTACGATGAATTTAAAATAAATAAATATTTTTGTTCAATAAATATTATTACCTAATTTTAACACATTAATTACACAATATTACTATGTCCAAAAACTAAGACCAGTTTTCAATTTAAATTTCTCAGGCATATGGTATTTCAATTTTTTTTTCCTTTTTTAGGTTGTTGGCACTATTCTTGACATCTGTGTGAAATTTGACGTCAAATATTCATTACTGCTTCAGTTACGCTTGGTTTTGTGAGATACTGAAACTGATTACCGAGATTTTTGAAATGTCTCTTCAATCGACTCAAAACGGTGTCCCCGGAGTGGTCTTTTGAGTTTAGAGTATAGTGAGGAGTAGCACGATGGTAAATCAGGTGAATACGGTGTTTGGGTTTTATTTCTGGCGAAAAAGTCACGAAGAATCAATGCAGTGTGATCTGGCGCCTATAGTCTTTTCGGTACCAATCCACGTTTGAGGCCCAAAATATAGTTTCAAATGGAATTTTGAAATTCCAACATCATCAGCAAGGTCTCTAATTGTAAATCGACTGTTTGCAAGTACCAAATCTTTAATTTTTTGGACGTGAGCTTCGTCGGTTGTGGTTGTTTGTCTACCAGAGGGCTCTTCGTCTTCAACGAGTTCTCTACCTTCTTTGAACTTTTATACCACTTCTAAACATTTCTTTTCCATATAGTTTGCTCACCGAATGCCTTCTGTAACATTTCATACGTTTCTGCAAAACAAAATTTAATTCAAGTTCTTTGCTCAATTAATTGAGACATTTCAAAAATCGCCGGAATCAATTTTAGCATCTCACAAAACCAAGTGTAATTCAAACACTAATGAATATTTTGACGTCAAATTTTACACAGATGTCAAGGACAGTGCCAACAACCTAAAAAAGAAACAATAATTGAAATATCATATGCTTGGGAAATTTAAATTGAAAATTGGTCTAACTTTTTGGATACAATAGTATTACCTTAATTTTAACATTAATTACACATTTTTAACAGCATTAATTGAATAGAACTTTAATTAAAGTGGTGCACATTTTCAAGAAATTGCCTTCACGATAAATTTAAAATAACTATAAATATTTATGACAGTTAAAAAACTTAACTAGTTTTAATTTTTCATTTTTTATGTACAAAATAAGTAAAACACATAAAATTAGAATTTATTAAATTCTAATACTACCTAAAAAAAACTTTTGATTACCAACACTTTTATTTTAAATTTTTTCAGCTTACGTGAGATACAGGATCATTTTATTTTTAATTATATTTTTCATTGGGTTTAATTATAATAATTAACCAGGATTTAAGCCATATACTTAGCGTACATGTTTTTCTATAATGAAATAAAATTCCCAGACAAAATTATTGCATCCCCTAAAACAATCTGCTAGTAAATTAATAAATGTAATAAATTATTTTATTCTTGACATTAATTATAAATAATATTAAGTCCGCTTGCAGAATATTTTAAAAATAAGTATTGTATCATTTCCTATTGAAGAGAATAAAATAAATTAAAAAATTAAACAATTCAAATTACTGATATTTATGACATTTTCAGCTTATTTATATGTAATTTATTTCTAAGCCATCAGTGAGATATTGTGAGAACAATACTAAATTTCTTAAAACTTTGTTTGTCAGTAACTCAAGTTTTATTAATCTTAGCTACTAATAAATTATGTATGAAACTAAATAAAAATTATTTTTGTTTTATGCTAAGCACTAGAAGTATTGAAGTAAATAGAACTTAGGTAAATATAAGGCCAGTGATAATTAGCACCGATTTCGATGAGGGTCATAATAATTAGAAAGAAGCAAGGAATGTCTAATAACCTACAACCATGTTAAAAAGTGAATATGGTGTTTCCCAGATGGATGTTATCCATTTGTTGTCTCACATTTGCGTGTCAAATTGCAGGTAACACAGCAAACTCCTAATTGTAAATGCAACTTTATATGATAGACAACGCAATTGGCATCTATTCAACTTATTTTTGTACTGGTTGTATCTCATGTCACAATCGGATTTGCAATCTAGATTGAGTGCGTTACTTTTGATAAAATCGAAGATTTATAAAAATAATATATAATGAAATTTTGAAATACCTTACTTGATGCTTTTTTTTCTCATACACATTACTTTTTAATTTAATAAGTACTTATAAAATATTGGATATGATACAATAATTTTGTAAACGTATTATTATTAATAATGTTAATAAAAATTGTAATAATAACTAAAAATAATATTGTGTAATGTTAAGTCATTGGTAAGAAAACAATTAAGTACTATTATTAAACAAATTTTTGGCATTTTTCGTTTCAAAAAACAAATTCCCCAAGAAATTCCATCGAATCCCTTTTATTCTAGTGTTTCTTATTTTCTTTACTTAATAATAGCAATCTTCTCGTTTTTCCTATATTCTTATTGGATTAGCATGTTCAAGCAAGACGTTTTATAAGTCAAAAAAACAGAGAGCTTTTTCAAGTCAAAAGAAAAAAAAATGGAAGAGCTATTTATTGATTTTTTTGTGAAACTCTAACACGAATTTAACTTTATTGATATTTTCCATGTAGGGCCATGAGAAATAATGTGTTTATTTTACTTGTACTAATTTACACAACATGAACAGCGTATCTTAGCATAAAAATAATTCTTGTACGAACTACAAGCAAAGTTTTGTAGTTCGTCTTTATGGTGTTCGTGTTTCTTTGTCTTTCATTATTATAAGGTGGCACAGAATTATTGGATACATGTTAAAATTATGTAAAAAAAAATAAGCAGATAAAAACAAAATGATACTATTAAATTATAGCTTACAATTTAAGCTATAATTTAATAGTATCATTTTATTTTTATCTGCCTATTTTTTTTTACATAATTTTAACATGTATCTAATAATTCTGTGCCACCTTATAATAATGAAAGACAATAATTCCACATATTATTGCATTACCTGAATTTTAGGAGAAACAAATTACTTTAAACAAACATCAAATTTTAATTTCACTAAATGAAAGATAAAATATGTGAACCCATAAAACATTAAATGTTTTAAAAATTTTGTTTCAAAAGAAAATCTTCAACATTTATGAAAAGCTTAACTATTTAATAAATATCTTACCATTTAATAAATACCTACTTCTATTTTTATAAAAAATACGTAAGTGATTTTTAAATTTCATTTCAAATTTGCAGACAAATGAAACTAATTGAAATAACTTAACTAGTATAATGAAATAGCTCATTAAAATTTTAATCCACTATCTAGAAAAAATATTACAAGTTTTCATTTATAGAAATGAGAGAATAGAATCAATATTTGTAACTCTAATGCTTAAATAAACTTTTAAAAAGAATTCCCTAATAACACAGACGTTAACCTTGATAATGATTTTAATTATTTTTTTTAAAAAGTAAATTAATTATTCCATGAATTCAATCCATGGATACATTAATTATCTCACAAGATATCATTAATATATTTGCCTATTTGAGACCTCTTTATATCATTGGTTCAAATATTTATGGTATTTAATTACACAGATTCAATGAATATGATAATAATTTCAACATTTTCTAAAAGAGGAATAAATAATTTTGCTAAATGACACTTTTGAATTCTTTATTGTCCTGAGCACAAATATTTCTTGAATATAATTTTCAATATTAATGTTTTGGTACGTATATAATCTACTTTCAATAATCAATAACCTACGATCAATTACAGATTAAAATACATCAATAATCTACGATCGATAAATCAATTTTAAATATATAAAATTCAAACTGTAGTACTTAACGATGTAAAACATGTTAATGATGTAAACTACTTAATGATTTTAAACATGTAAATTATATATATATATGCTAATAATGACAATGAATTAAAAGTTATGAAATGTGAATGGTATATAGTAATTATCATTATGAAATATATTTTTAAAAATATATCCTGAACGGTATTTTTTAAAATAAACCATGATTGATTTTTTTAATAATATGCCATGATTGATTTTTTTGTAAATTATTATTTGGTGGCAGATAAAAACCACGAAAGGATAAAAAAAAGTTTAAAAATCATAATATGCTATTTATTAATTTAAGACTAATAAGGATATATGATGATATGTGTTTGCACCTAACCAGTTTTGTGGATTTATTTTGAAGTTCGTAACAAAGCAAACTAACGATGCCCGAATAAAAATGTCAAAACTTCAATATTTAATCTAAATATTGAAGTTCTGACATTATGGACATACAGAAATATATAGATAACAGCCCTGAAGTTTAGAGAAAAAACATCAACAATTATTCCAACTAATACACAACATCACATTTATCGAATTGAAAGTTTTGCCAGCACCAGTGTCAAACCCATATTGCTAGGTGAAAGACATTAACGTATTAATATAAAATGACACATATTTTTATAATAATTATTATTTTAATCTAAAAGTTATTATAATATTATTAGTGTAACTAAAATAAAATGATTATTTTAAATTTCACAACAAATTTTTATAGTAATACGTTACGTCAATAACCCCGCCCCAACGTATATTTTGCTTACGACTTTATACTTACGACTAAGAAGGAATTTTAGAGTGATGAGTGCTTACTTCTGTTTTAATGAAAGAGCTGACAGCTTTTAATGCTTAAGTGCAGGAACAAGATGCAAGAGAGATCCCGCTATCGGAATGTGCCAAGAAAAACAAAAGAACCATTTGAATCCGCTTTGGCGACAAATGTTCAACCAGCCAGTTGAACGCTCGACAAAGCGATAAAGAAGTTCTCTAATAAGCAGAAATCCTTTAAGTGTGATTACTTCCAGTATATTAAACTTAATGACAGCGACGCATCCGATAGCATTGTGCCCTTAAAAGGGTTGTTAGTTATTCCCGATGTTATTTTTTTGCGTTTATCTTTGTGCTTGCTGCTGTCTTTTTTTTTTCGACATCGGACTTTTCAAACTTTCATTAGATGCATTGGTCGAATTATGGATGTAATTACATTTTGCGTTGTGGGATGCTGAAGATTAATTCGCTCGCCTCGCTAAAAGAAAATGAACCTTTTTTTTTTCTTTTTCAAAATACTAATTCTCTTATTTGTTTTAAAATGAGAAAGGTGCTTTTAAAAAAGGCAAATATCTTTCTGACATCCATTTAGGTGGACATTTTTAATGCAAAAGGGTATTGGGGTAGAAATTTGCGTTAATTAGAATTCGTGCAGTTTTGGAGCAAAGAAATTGATTGCGGCCATCTAGTGGTGTTTTATCTGAATGGGGTTGGAATTAGGATTAATTAGATATTTAAATCGTCACGAAAAACATTTTGGTATACGCTTTACGTACTTAGATAATGACAGGAAGTTGTTCTTTTTTAAAATATTGGTAGTCTTCCGAATAGTTTATATTTGTCCCATTTATAAGAAACCTGACAACTTAATAAACTTTTGTTATAATTTAGTTCAACATGAAATAATATATATATATATATATATATATATATATATGTATTAACTGATTGTAATTTGATAGAAAATATTATACCGATATTGTTCACCAGAAATTGTTATAATAACTTTAAACTTAAAAATACTACAACATATCGTAGGAAATTTTCAATTACTTTTATCAATATAAAATCATTTATAGTGATTTTAATATTTTTAACTTAATTTTCCTTTTGTTTAATGCATTTGTCCTAATATATAGAATTATTGCTTCTTATAAGTAAAGGTACAGAATGCAAAATAAGATACGTTACAAAGTAAATTCAACAATAAAGTTCTGCTCAACTGACTGCATTTTGAAACGAATTCTAATAGAAATATTAGATAGCTTTGAATTGCCCAGATTCTCAGTGATCAGCAGCTGTCATGAAATATTCAATCGATTTCAAAGAAGAATTGACGATATAATTGTAGGAAGTTTGATGCAAATTTCAGAAATATTTAATGTACATAGAATCTTTTAGTGTATTGAAAAGTATCAAGTGATTATTTTTATTCTTTAATATGTATTTATTCAGTTTGCTTGCCAGTGAAACACTTTTGGCGATATTTACTTTTGTAATTGTAAATTGCCCCTTTTGCGATTCTCTAATTTTTTTTATGAGTAATATTAGAATTTTAATAAAATTATGTTTTTAATATTAGAATTTTAATAAAATATATGTTTACTCTCATATTTGCCATATTTTATTATATGTATATTTTCATATTTGAAAATATGAAAATATATGTTTATTTTCATATTTTCATTTTTATACGTTTACTTTCATATTTACCATATTTTATTATACGTATATTTTCATATTTGAAAATATGAAAATATATGTTTATTTTCATATTTTTATTTTTATATGTTTACTTTCATATTAATATTAATATCAATATTTTAATAATTTCTATTCCTAGAAATTATAAAAATCATTAATATACAATAATAATCAGTAATATAGTATATCTATGTATTTCTTTATTTTTTATTTAACAAATGTTGAGTGGTTTACGTTGATTAATCCTTATAGGAATTTTTTTCCAAATACAATTTTCTTAGAAAATAATTTTTTACTAAAATCCATTTTTTAACTTTTTTCATATAAATTAAAATAAAAATTTAGTACAGAAATCGGATTAATCATCATAGCGTTTGAAATAAGTATACGATACGATAAATAGTTGGTATTATCATTTAAACGACTTCACTTTTACGCAATGAATGCGTGAATTCAAATGCAAACTTTAATAATAATATTTACCAAACACACAACTCCTGTTATATTTGGACACCTAGTCAAATATTTGAAACAGCATAAAATTGCGAAGGAACGACTACTGCCAGACGCACGATAACACGAAAGAATTCGTGTTTGCTTCAGAATAATACAAGGTAAATCAAAATACTTGATTTAGTATAGAATAAAAAAATATAAATCTATGAAATTTCTACATTGATATTTTTTAATGCACATATGTTTTGGTAAACCATTATTTGCTCTACATATTGTTTAGAAAATTGCTGTAAATAATTATTTTATATAATTATAGTTTTTATAACAAATGTTCTGTATTTTGATTAATTTACATGAAACATTCTATCAAATTCATTTATCTGTAGAATATTTTTACTGAACATCGAGCACAAGGTAAAAAAATAAATCCATAGCTAATTTATGGTATTTTTACAGAATATTGTACACTGTATAAGTTAGAAAAACGAATCCATGCTGATTTAGAGTATTTTTGCAGAATATTGCGCACTGTACAAGATAAAAAAATGAATCCCTAGCTTATTTAGAGTATTTTTGCGGAATATTGTGCCCTGTCCAATGTAAAAAAATGAATCCCTAGCTTATTTAGAGTATTTTTGTGGAATATTGTGCCATGTCCAATGTAAAAAAATGAATCCCTACCTTATTTAAAGTATTTTTGCGGAATATTGCGCTCTGTCCAATGTAAAAAAATGAATCTCTAGCTTATTTAGAGTATTTTTGGGGAATATTGTGCCCTGTACAATGTAAAACAATTAATCCCTAGCTTATTTAGAGTATTTTTGCAGAATATTGTGCCCTGTACAATGTAAAAAAATGAATCCCTAGCTTATTTAGAGTATTTTTGCGGAATATTAGGCACTGTACAAAGTAAAAAAAAGTAAGACCATAGCTAATTTGGTGATCTTGGCCAAAGACAAATCTTATTCTTCTTTCTGAAGCTGATGAAAATCTTGAGAAGCGCTAGACATCATTTAGCTTGACATGCACTTAGAAGGGAAAGACCGTGAATTCTTTCATCATTTATACTTCTACTCAGAGAACTATAAAATGTTGAAAGATTATTCGCGTGAGAATATTTTTTTTTCTTTTTGTTACTATGTTCTATTAACAGTTGTGAATCTTTTACGTTGTCTTGTTTTTTTAGTTTTAGTTTAAATTTGTTTTTAACTTTTTTCGTTTAGTTAATGTATTTTTTAATAAAATTGTGTTTCTTTTAAAAAGAAATTTTATCTTGCTGTGCTGAAAATTCCCGAATTTTTAAAAAACGAAGATATATTAATAATTTGTTTCCCTATTATTAAAAATAATAATAATATATCATGCAAATTGGACAAAAGGATATACAGATATTATTAAATACGTTTTTGAAACACTTATTAACTACATCATAAAATATACATATATAAAATATATTTTATGCTAAATTTTTTTAAAAAAATGCATTTGCGTTTTTGCCAAAAAGTTGTTATGTTTCAAATTTACACAAAGAAAGGAGGTCACTTTTATTTCTATGATATTTATATAATTAAGTAAAACAGTAAATACTTCAAAGCTTAAAATTCCTTATCCAATAACCATAACTGATAAATTATAAATATATTTTTATTGTCTATTACAGACATTTATTTATACATCGAATTTATTTATATTTAAATGCTTAATTTGGCCTTAAATAAACGACAATGTTAGTTGTTTTTCAGTATCCTAGATGATTAAAATATCATCTACTTACTGAATATATATACACCACATACACTTGTATGTATCTTTTGGCATAATATATATTTCTATACACATTTATTAAATATTCGATGAAACCTTTGTATAAAATTACATTGTTATTATATAATGGAGAAGTGATGTTTATAATTAAATTCAAATAAGTAAAATAATAGGCAAGCTTTCGCAGCAGTTTCATTGCATTTAATTTATCTTTTCTAATAATGCATCCACAGGAATTGTTAAACAATCTTAGGGTACACGTATGATTAAAACATTATGACGGTCAATTAATTATCAGATTGCTAATCCTAATTTGCATACCTAATATTCTAACAGATGACAAGTTTCCCTTATACACAACAGAACAAGTTATTATAAGTTAGCTTTAAAGGGAATGGTAATAATGAAATTAGTTAAGGAATAGTTAAGGAACAAATATAAAGCATCTCTCTTCAAACAGAATGAAGAAAACTTAATTTGATTTTTTAAAGGATATTCAGATTTTCTGCAAAACTGATCAGAAATATTTTGAAATGGAGTATAAAGAAAAAGAAATTAATTTTAGTTCGAAGCAAAGCTACTCAAGTTTAATTTAGGGGAAATAATGTGTTGTAGGACTTTTGAATATGCTTTTGACGTCAAACTAGAAAATTTAACCAAACTTTTTGTGATTTTTAATGAAAAGATTAAAACAGATTTTCGTGGTTTGTTAAGTACATCCAATTTTCTCACTTTTTAAAATAATTTAGGTTCTTTTTATTATTGTTTTTATACACATATTATAAAGTTCATAAATGCTTTTCACAACTGATTATTAAATAAATTTCTTGAATTGTGTGTTTTAACCATTTATTCCATCTGTGCAAAAATGGAAATGCTTACCAAATTAAGCAAATATTCAAAAAAATATTTTAAATTTACGATTTTCAAGAAAAACAATAAATTATTTTAACTTTTATTTCTAGGATTCCAAAGCAAATAATTTAAGTCTTGTTTTTCATATTTTTGTTCTCTTTTTAAAGTGTGATATTCAGCAATTTAAAATTATTTTTAAAAATAATTATATATTTTTAATCAATGAAATTGTTTTTATAGACGGTATTACCTATAATGTTATAATTCATAAATAAAAATCAGTATTTGTAACAAAAATATGCAGGGGTAAAACTTTTAAAAGCTTTCTATTCCCTTGAGTATTTTATTTCCTAATGACTTTTTAAATGGTAATTTTCTGAAACAATCTACTAAAAATAATTCTCCCTTTTAAGAATAGTTTCACACTAATTTTTATTATGTTATTTCACTATTCATATTTTACAATGTTTAATTTACTAATAGTTAACGCTGTGTTACAAATGACATCGTTAACACATTGTAAAAGTTAATGCTTTACATTATTAATGAATACTTTTAAAATGCTAACGAATCTGCATTGAAGCGAATAATTCTCCATTTACAATACTTTTTAGGAAAAACAATTCTCAAAACTTCCAACAGACAATGAGAAATAAGGATGTGTGATACAACCGCTCGTAGTATCACCAGTGTATCTTCTATCGTTAACTTAGAGGTTAGATAAAATAAAAGTTTTGAAAAAAATTGACATTCTGAAAAGATACTGTGTTGTTCAATATACTCGTAGATGATGCGTCGATTCATTATAAATTTGTTCAGTATCAGCGCAATTTTTGCAGAAATTCTACTGAGGAAAATTTAGTCATACCAGGTCTAAAGACCTGGTCATTTTCGATGATTACAACAAGAAATACCTTTTATATCATGTAAATCACTGGTCACTGTCCCAAACAGAAATTTCTGTAAAAATACAAAACTAAATTTGTCCTAATTATAAAATATAATAAATAGTATTTTAAAAATTTCTGTATTTGCTTTAATAATTATTTGTCATTATTTGTGTTTACGATCCTCCGTGAAACTACCTTCATCGTAAGTCAAATTTTTCGATTCAGAAAAAGCATTTCGCCAACATATTTTTAGTTTCCCAATAATCTGGTTTATATTAATTAGACATTTCATAAGATTATTTGTTATTTATTACAAAATAGTATACAAAATAATATTTTATTTACAGTTTTGCAAGAATTTAAGGCTACTATTTGGAATCTTGACACAAGCATGCATGATACCAGCATTGATTATGCATTCATCTATATGTATTATACATTCAAAAGTATGTCCCAGTAGTTTAATGATCAGTTTCAGAAAATAAATTTCGTTTCATGAATGGTCTTATTACTTAACTGATTTTGATAAACGTATATTTTGGAAAACGCAAGTATTTTGGAAAAAAAAAATGTGTGAAAAAGTAAGATTCAGATAAAAATACTTTATTTTATGCATTTTTATTTTCCAAATAATTCGAGTTACATTAATTAGACAATTGGTACCATTATTAGTTTTTCAACTATTAAAGACTACTGTTTGGGATCCTGCTATCCGTCTACCTTAACTCTAACGTCCCAGTTGTTGGTGTAGATGAGTTGTACACAATAAAAGGTTTCACCAATGACAACATTACTTAACTGATTTTGACAACTGCATATTGATAAAAAATATTCCTGTGTATATTGAAGGAAAAGCTTATACAATAAACACAAAAATATCTTTCCTATATTTATTTTCTGTCATATACTGAAATAATTATGCATTCATTGAATTCATCATCTCCACTTATTATTATTTAATTTATTATTCCAGAATAGATCCAAACTAATTTAACTTTCAGGAACCGAAGAAGCATTCTCTTTGATATGCATATATAATATGATTGGTGCTGAGAAAATGTTAATTATTTCAAAAAGCTTATGATTGGTTTAAACTAAGTTAAGCATCAAATTAACAAATATTAATTAGTATGTTTGAAATATGCTTTATAAATCTTAATCAGAAGAAGAAATATTTAATTAGTAGTGAATTTAAGGAGTTTTGATATAGTTATGTAGAATAAAGCATCTTATAAATTATCATTAATTACGAGAAAAGTCAAATTTATTATTAATTGTATGTTAAATGTTTAAATTAGTTGCATTTGTAGAAGAGTCATGCAGTGATTATCACATAGCATTATTCATATAGTTGAAATAGTTTCATTATCAATATAAATTGGATATGCTAATTGTTCGATACATTTACTGATTGTTCTTTACATTCATTAATAAAATAAATACGTGATTTGACTTTATATTGAAAATTTTTTAATATTTCCTTATAAATATAAGTTAGCATAAACAGCATTTTAAGTCACACGAAACAGTTGCTATAACTTAAAGATTTGACATTGAGTAATTGATACTTGTCTGTATTTTATTACTTTGTTGATTTTGGCGTAATTACATTATTAATTTACATGTTGATAATTAGGTCGAAATGCTTTTAGCATGCTATGGTGAATGCACAATATGCAAAATCCCACAGTAAGCGCAGTTAGTTCCTGTAAATGGATTTATATAATTAAGAAAGATCTTTTAACTGATATTTAAAACATAAAAACAATATACAGAATATTGTAAATATTTTGAGGAAATGACATTAATTAATTAAAAATTTGAAGAAATACTAGTTATCGGAAGAAAATAGTTAATATTAAAACTCCTTCCGCCACAAATAAACCCATTTGGATGCAATGTAAAATGCTCTTATTTTTTGGTTAAAAATCAAATTTTAATAAATTTCAAATAGTTTACAAACATTAAATTTTGAGAAATTAGATGCTTAAACCCAAATTTTGGAACAATCTTGTGATTAGTGTGTTGTATTTCACATTGCTCATGTTCGTTGGAAGTCTACGAATAAATCGAACCACCTAAGGTTCATGGTATTTCTCCAAGTATGGATAAGTTAAATTTGTTAGCCAATAGGGAGTTATTGCATAACGTTTTTTTATCATCCGAAATTTTTTTCTTCCTCATATAGTGCGCATGCTCATAGAAATAGCTCAGTAGTGAAGTATTACAAATAAGAATGCGCAAAAGGCACAATGTTTCTTATGAGCATGCGCGCAAGAAAGAAAAATATCGGACGATAAAAAAACGTTATGCAAAAACTCTCTAATAAGTTCCTGCAATACTTTAATGAAACATTTGATAATATGGGCCCAGCCATGTGTACTATATTCCTTAAATTACTGTCGCATTAGTAGCCAATGTTAACACATTGGTGTGTTGCTTTAGTTCTAAAATAATGGGAATAATGAGCATGATCATGAGTAGTAGCACTGATCATAAGTAGTAGCACTGGTGCATAATTGTTCGTGCTATGAGGATAAAAAAAATAAATTATTAGAAACAAAATCATTATATACTTTTTTTTCCTTTTACTTATACCTTGGCATTAAGAAAACTGATCTTAAGTATGAAAAATAACAAAAAGTAAACTAAATTTATTCAACTTCATACTGTGCTGCATTATATTTTAATTATGAGTTTCACATCGCAAAAATAACTTAGTGCATGCCTAGATATTTTTCTTTTTTTTCGTATATGGGCATTTATGCATTTATCCTAAACAAAAAAAGTTGTTTTCGTACGAAAATATATGCTTCCATAACAAATTAAATGTTATAATACAAACATTGTAATCAAAATATATTATTCTGAAACTTTAATTAAATTTTCTCACAAGTAGCTTACTGCTAGAATGGTTAAAAGAAGAATTGGTTTAATTCCATTGATGCTTTTCTGTAAACAGCTTTAGAAAACGAATAGACTCAGTTGAGATTGTAGCAGAATGGCCCTCATCAGTAGCCAAGTCCTCTGATGCGAGATTTTCGACTTTCATTACAACAATAACGATTTGTAAGCACGGGCAATTGTAAGTCTTCCTGATTGATACTTTGTTCCCTTACCATTCTAGTAGATAACAACGTTAATCCGAATGTGATATTCATTAAAAAGATGCCAAGAAGGAATTATTTAAAGGATTCTAAGCTATTTATTGATATATAAAGCATTTTAAAATCATTTAGAACCAATTTAAATTTTAAATTGTTAGCATACTACTGCTTAGTGTTCGAATTATTGTAGAAAAAAGTATAAATATTATATCATAATTTATCCAAATGATACAAAAACTTGAAAATGTTTTTAATTAATTTATTAATTTGGCTTTGAAAGTAACAAATCTAATTCTTTTTGTATGTAAAATGTCCTATGAAGCCAATTTTGCCTTAACATTAAAAAAAACTCTTAAACAGCCGTTAAACATTAAAAAAAACGAATTTTATTAACACCTTAAAGAAAAACAAATTTTTTATCTAAAGAAAATTATCTTACAGATAAAAAATTCCCAACATAGTCCTTGTGAGAATCATCAATGACCTAAGGGTATTAAAAATTAATGATTTTTAAATTATTAATATTTAATACCCTGAGGTTAAATACCCTAAAAATGTAACTATTTTTGTTTATAAAATGTCCTACATAAAGCCAATTTTGCTTCTTTTAAAATTAAAAAAAGAAGAATATTATTAACACCTTAAAGAAAAACAAATTTTTTTATCCAAAGAAAATTATCTGATAGAAAAAAATTCCCAACTTAGTCCTTGTGAGAATAATCAATGACCTCAGGGTATTAAATATAATGATACAAACACTTGGAAATATTTTAATTAATTTATTAACTTGGCTTTGAAAGTAACAAATCAAACTCTTTTTTTATATAAAATGCCCTACATGAAGCCAATTTTGCTTCCTTAAAATTTTTTGTAAAAAAAAAGATTAATTACACCTTAAAGGAAAATAAATTTTTTTATCTAAAGAAAATTATCTCACAGAAAAAAAAAAAATTCCCAACTTAGTCCTTGTGAGAATCATCAATGACCTCTGGGTATTAAATATTAAAGCTTTGTATATTATTAATATTTAATGCCCTGAGGTTAAATACCCTAAAAAATTTAACTTTTTTTGTTTATAAAATGTCTTACATAAAGTCAATTTGGCTTCCTTAAAAATTAAAAAAAAAAAAAAAAAAAGATTATTAACAACTTAATGGATAACAAATTTTTTATCTCAAGAAAATTATCTCAGAGAAAAAATTCCCAACTTAGTCTTGGTGAGAATCATCAACGACCTCAGGGTATTAAATATGATGTTACAAAAATATGATACAAAGTATTTTAATTAATTTATTAACTTAGCTTTGAAAGTAACAAATCTAACTCCTTTTTTATACAAAATACATGAAGCTAATTTTGCTTCCTTAAAAATTTAAAAAAAAAAAAAAAAAAAAAAAAAACGAATATTATTAACACCTTAAAGGAAAACACATTTTTTATCTAAAGAAAATTATCTCACAGAAAAAAAAATTCCCAACTTAGACCTTGTGAGAATCCTCAATGACCTCAGGGTATTAAATATTAATGCTTTTTAAAGCAGCACCAGATTGCTCTCGAGCGGTATCATTTATCACTCAGTGCCCGGACTCTATTTAGAGGACCAAACAAGTTCGACCGGATGTTTTCCCTCGTTTTAGAGGGTAGAAGTAAAACTGAATATAATGCCCTTCATACACTTGCCTGTAATCTCCAAATATATGGCGGGGGCCTCGTCTCCTTTCTTGGCGTGATGGATGGACACTGAGAGTGGGAGATAAAATTGTTGTAGCGGCCGGCAGTTAAGCGAGATACTGTTTATGAGGCCTCCTCCGTGGCAGCGGGGGTGGAGATTTCACTTTCCTGAGGATTCCTCCAGAGTAAAGAGGTTTACCAAGCCATTTTATTCACCAAGTGGCATCGAATAGACTTGTTTTAAGAACTGACCGAAAGCGGGTTTATTGATCACGGCTGTGTTAGAGGAACACGTTCAGATTTTGAGCATTAGGTGTACAGTGGCCTGGTTGCAGTGCTTAATATATTCAGTGGCAGTAATAACATATTAATGTTATGAATAGATTAAATTTGTGCATAAAAAAGCAAAAATATTTTATTATTTTTTGCTTTTAAAATTTATTATTTTATTATTATTCGTATTTAAGTTTGATTAAAAAGCCTATCAAATTATTTAGAGTAAAAATATTTAATAAACAATTGGTTTTTGCTGCAGATAAACACAGATAACAAAATCTCAAGTTTTTCTTAAGTTTCAATTGCAGAAATTTAATGCTCGCATCTATTATGTATCATCAATTATAGAAATAAAAGACAATAAAGTAATAATTTATTTATTTTATGAATAAAAAGCTGCAAAATAAAACTACTCTCTATAAAAAAAGAAAAACAGCTCATTTAAATATGATTAATTCACATAATTAATGGACTTAATAAATAAAAAAAATCATAAAGATTTAGAAAGGTGAAATAGTAAGTTAGTAGTTTTCTAGACAAATATATGCAGATAAAAATTTCAATAAATACAAAATTTAATATTTATAATCCGTAGTTAAACTTAACAATGACTTCTGTTGAATATAATTTTTTCAAATATTTTTCTTAAATGATACACAAAACCTGATAGTTATCAAATGAGTGCAAGAAACAAAATTTAGGTAAAATATGTATAAAGCTTTAGTTTAAATTAATAGGAATATTATGAAAAATAAATGATAATTATTGTAAAGATTCATTTTGAATTTACTAATTTACTTTTATTTTTCTTTATTTATATATATATATATATATATACGAAAAATTTCTATATAAAAAAACATTTCTCAAGTAAGTAAATTGTTATGATTATTATAACATAGTTAAATTAACTGTTTAATATGATTTAATTAAAAGGTTATAAAAACATTTTGTATTATTGTAAAAAATCAAGAAATTTTTTTAAAACAACTATAAACATTTTAGTGTTAATGCATATTTCTAAAATGTGGATGCATATTCATCATAAATTGCTTACATCAATTATATACAATAAAAAAAAAAATTTTAACGTATACTGGGAGAATTTGATAGAAAGTTCTAAAATAGCAAATTGTTCAACAATTTTCCCAATACTGTGAACATGTGTTGAAATTTATGAAAACTTTATTCTGTAAAATTAATAAGGTGAAAGAAAACTAAATATAGGGCCTTTATATATTTTTATTAAAAGAAAAATAATTAAAACGTTCTATAATGAATAAAATATTATTTATTATTCTATTACTTGTCCAACACGCACTTTTAAAATTAGGAAAGTCATTAACTAAGAATATTTAATAAAGTAACCTACAAAATAATAATAATTACCTAGAAATTTTTTAAACAAAATTTTTTATTTAAATAAAATATTTGTTTATATACATAAAAATATATTTTTATTTAAGGACAAGACTAAATTTAAATTTTTCAACGAGGAAAACTATAAATTATTAATTGAAAAAAAATTCAATTTTACTTTATATAAAACCAGGTTTCATGATTGAATAAATAAAAATAATAAGTGTTATAATAAAATGCTTGTATTTATATAATATTTTAATTCAAAAGTTTTAATTTATTCAGAAAATTAACACATTTCTATTCGATAATTGCCTAATTAATAAAAGAAAGTTGATATAATATTTTTAAAATAAAAAAAAGCAAGATAGTAAATATAAGTAGGATGAAATTTTTAATGTTACATTTATTATTTGGTACTTTCAAACCATTAATAAAAATTTTAATCCCTTAATTACTTTTTATGACTTTAAATTGCTTACCGTATAATTTCAATTAACAATGGGATTAGTGGAAAATTTAATTATGTACATTAATTAATTAAATTAAATTAAAAACATGCAAAGGTTAGAAACTTTTTTAATTTAAATTTTTGTTTTTTACTGTGTAATTAATTTCACTAATGATCCACATTTATTATTTTCTGTGTGAAGTGTAATGTAAAATGTATCTATGTAGGGATTGTAAAATGTATCTATTGGAGAAGCCGAATAAACACAAAAAAAAAAAGTGAATGAATAAATCGACAAAATAAAAAAGTATAGCGACTTTTAAGCGATATCTAGTGGCCGTAAAAACAGTTACTATCCAGATAACTTTATATATATATATATATATTATATATATATATATACACTACATAGTACATTGGTCTTTAAAGAAATAAGACTTTAAAAGAGAATTGTTTACTCTTTATTGTTATTAGCTTGAATTATTGTCGCTCTTTTAAATGAACACTGGTATTATTGCTGTCTGTTTTTAGATTGTTAAATCTTCCCAACTATCAAGTATTTTAATCTTACATATTAATTTTTTTTTCACTTAAAATTTTGATGACATCCATATAAAAAAGCCTTTAGTCCTAAAAATTCCACCAAACAGTTTATTGGTTTATTAAAATAGATATTATTCTTGCAAGCAAATCTTTTTATTTGGCGAAGATGGAAAGAATAATGCGGAACCTGACGAGGAACTGCAGAGAATACTGTTTCTGAACGACATGACATAAAACATCTTTGACTTTGCTTATCATATTGATGAATATTCGGAAAATTGCCATTCATGCAGTCCAAGTACGGAGAAATTTATATCAAAACGGAACACATATTATATGCATGATTGCCATTGAGTCTTTTTTTGTTGTTATTTCACAATCATAGTAAATTTAAAATAGCAACAGAACTTGTACTTTATTTATCCTATACAGCTCAAATAAGTTTCTGCGGTGAAATAAATACAATCAAACTTTTCCTAACTATTTCCGTCCTTTAAAGCAATTGATCAAGATTACATATTTAAAGAAGTAGCTTAACGTGATTTTTCACATAGTATATATGCAGCTTATTTTCATTAAGAAGCCATATTTAATCACAAATCAGAAGAAAAAAATAAGCAAAAGGGGATCAAATGTAGTAGAGTCAAATGTATATCAACATCAAATCAATGATAAATATGAGGTTTGGTACAGAAATGGCAAAAATTTCCATGTTTTGCTAAACATTTTTTCAATGTAAAAATTTGAGTATGGAAGTTTTTATTCATTTTTCCCTTTCATCAGCAAAAAAATTATTTACCTTTTTACAAAGGGCATCTCTTTGGTGGCTCAAAATTTCCAGTTCTGCATTAATTTAGAATGCATCCCTTCAAAGACTACCACTGAATCTTATTTTTCTCCTTACATCTCAAATTTAACGTAGGAAATTAAAAGCTTATGCAATACGCACAAGAGTTATGTCTCCTACATTTATTTTCTGTCTCATACTGAAATAATTATGTATTCATTGCATTCATCGTCTCCACTTATTAATACTTAATTGGTTATTCTAGAACATATCCAAACTAATTTTAATTTCAGGAGTGAAGAAGCCTACTCTTTCATATGCATATATAATATGATTGGTGAGGAGGAAATGTTAATTATTTGAAAGGGCTTATGATTTGTTTAAAATATGTTATGCCCTAAATTAGCAAAATATTAATTTGTTTATCTGAACGACGCTTTATAAATCTAAATCAAAAGAAGAAATATTTAATTTGTCGTAAATTTAAAAAAAAAATTCTATGTAGTTATAAATAATAAACAATCTTATAAATTATCATCAATTACCAGAAAATGCAAGTCTATAATTAATTATATGTTAAATGTTTAAATTAGTTGCATTTGTTGGAAGAGTCAGGTAGTAATTATTACAAAATATTATTCAAATAGTTGAAAAAGTTTCATTATGAATATAAATTGTCTATGCTAATTATTCTTTACATTCGCTGATTTTTCTTTACATTCATTTATAAATAAATACGTGATTTGACTTTATATTGAACAATTTGAAATATTTCCTTGTAAATATAAATAACGTAAATCATATGAAGCAATTCAAATAATTTACAGATTTGATATTTGGTGTGAATGAAAATTTACTATCCATTTTAAAATGGATCTGTTTAGTATTTTAGTATTTTGATGTTTTTTGCATAATTAAATTATTAATTTAAAAATTTATAGTTCTGTAGGTGAAATAATTTTAGCATGCATTATTATCGTATTTATTCCTTACATAAATAGAACATTTGTTTCAGTTCCTTTGCCATACTTTTAACTGAGCATCTACAATTCAGAATCATAGAACACTAACTATTAAGCCACTTTAGGCTTGTTTTTCTCATATTTAGGATTCGGTTGTGTGAACGAGATGTAGATGGTCTGATTTGTTGTTCTGATTCTGAGATAGTCACGTTATTCTGTGCCAAAAGACATCGCGCCGACCTACTAAAGAACTAAAAAATTTCTCTCCAGCTAGAATTCTATCGTTATTTCTTCTTATACGACATGGTCTAACAGTCAATGGTTTGATGCAATGGAGGGCAGAGACTGTAGAAAATATAATCATGCAGCTAATAAATTATCTCAACTTTCTTTTTTTTTCTCTTTTCTTTATCCACTTCTGAACATTGGAGTAACTCCAATAGTTAGACTTCGTGACTTAAAATTTTCAAATGTTATTTTTAGTATTTTTTTTAGCACTAAAGGATTCCGATAAATGAACCACCTAGTGTGAGGGAGAATAAAAAACCTTAAACAGGCCTGATACTTTAAGGCAAAGATGGGCAAACTATGGTCCGCGGATAAAATTTTAATTTGCCGGTCAGAGACAAATTAAATGAAATATATATTTAAATATTATACATCCATCTCCTTTTCTACTTTGATTAAATATTTTTTTTCTTAAAAAAATTATTATTTTTAATATTATTATTTTTATCTCATTTCCCGAGGTTAAATTCAATACCCTCAGTAAATGAAGAGAAGCTTAAGAATTATGAAGATGGCTTGAAAAAACTGCGTTTTGAGTTCGAACGTAGATTTCAAGATTTCAGTGACATTCAAACAGAATAGCATATTTTTACTGTGCCTTTCAAGGAAAATTGTGAAGCAGTGAGATCAGATTTGCATGTTGAATTAATTGAGTTGCAATCTAACAATCATCTCAAGCGGTTGTTTCTAAATATGCCAAAGTTGGAGTTTTACAAATCATTATCGAAAGTAAGTTTCCTAAATTTACTATCTTACGGCCAGAAAATCAGTGCTATATTTGCTGCATCTTATATATGTGACATAAGTAAAGTAAGTGACATAAGTGTTTTCAACTATGAACCTTAGAAAGAATTATTTCAGAAGTAGACTGGCAGATGAGCATTTAGCCTCCTTCCATAGAAACAATACATTTCACTTCAAACCTCAATATAAGGAACTTTTAAAATTGTCATTTCTTTTTCAGAACTTTCATTTCTCTCATTAACATATTTAAATTTTAATACTTGTATATTGTTTTTAAAATTTTAGAAAAATTTAACTTGGCCCGCCAAATTTTTTTTTCTTCGATTTTTGGCCCGTGACCGAAAAAGTTTGCCCATCCCTGCTTTAAGGGATACGTGGACAAAAGAAGAGTTTCAACTGGAAACCGATTTCATATGATGATATGAGATTGGATGAGATAATATGCTTAAAGTCATGAAACTGGTTTGCTTAGAAGGAAACGCTTCGTAAGAACCAAAACTCCTCGATATAGTCAGCGACTCTTTCAGTTAATAACATAGCAATGAAAGTAGCTTAGCACTGCAGGGATTAGATTTTCTCCAAGGGAGATTAGGCTCTCCAAGAATTTGAAACCAGATTTCAACCCTTCCTACTCCATTGATAGCATTCCTTTAGTAACAAATAAATCTGATATCAACTGTGATACACAATAAAACGGACGAAATAAATCTCAAGATTGCTCAATGTAAGAATATGACCCAAAAACATTATTCCAACCGGAAATCATATCAATGTCATGGAACAAAGGAAGGAATGGCCTGAAATTCTGATGCAACAAAAAAAATGTCTTGATTGGGAATGTAAAGTAATATGGTGCTTGTACGATAATTAAATGTTCAATTCATAACTCTATCCCCATTACTAAATCTGCTATTGAAGAAACACTCTTTCAAATACCTTCTAAAAGACTAATTGCTAAACTAATTCCTGAAATTCTATCTACTTTACCCCCACTAAATGATGTCCATATAAATGACGATAATGCACAATTAATTTTTAGAAAGCTTCCCTCATTTACGATTAAAAAAACCGCAAAGTTAAAAATCTTTTGGGAAAAACTTGACACTTTATTAATGGAGAAAATATTGTTAAACTATCAAAAGATTGCACTAAATTATTTGCCTTGAATTATATAGAAAAGACAAAGCCTTTTATTTTCGTAAGAAAAACCCATCAAAATACTACAATAATACTAGTAAATCTGACAGGCCACTCAATGTTATTTTAAATAACATTGTCTCTCTCCAATCTCTCTCTCTCTTTTAACATTTCTCTCTCCATTAACATTTCCAAAAATGAGATGGTAGTAGCACTTCTTGAAAAAGGGTTTAATTCTGAACATATCAATCACTTTACTAGAAACAAAACCAAAAAAAAAAGTACTTTATTGTAAATTATTCTCAGAAGAAGTGATTAAAAACTACACTATTTTCTTTCTTAATAGATTATTTTATCTAATGATTAAATGTAAAATGTTCATCAGAAGGTCTAAGGCAATCCAGTGCTTTGAATTTAATTATTACCAGCAGAATTCTGCTAATTACGACTCAATAAACACTTGGTTAAAATCAAAACGGCGAAAATCATTACCCAATCTGCCCCATCGTTGAACAAATTTTATCAACAGTTGCAATTTCAGACACCTCATCCTTTGAAAGGGATGTCCAAAATTTCCGACAAATATATCATATTTCAATCTTACACCCATAAATTCGCGATGCTAATTCAAATAAAAATGGCACTTAATTTCTATTTCAATATAACAAATTTCTCCAATTCAATCGCAATCAAAAGTGATGATCTATTTATTACTCCTCTCATTTCAAACTACTCAGCAAATTTTTCCTGTTAGCATATCTAATGATACTATTCACAAGACTTTATTCACAGTTAAAAAATTATAATTATTTTTTTCTTCAACAGACTCGTTTTTATGATAAACTTTTCCCTGTTAGAAATAAGGAAGAGAATCTTATTATTCTATTTAGTAGCTATGCTGTGAAGTCTCTGCCTACTTCATCCAATGAAAACACGTTCTCATCTTCACTGACAATGCAAGTCTGTAACTTACTTCTCCTTACTTAATTCAGTAGACTTACAGTTTCAGTAGATCTTTTCACAATCGTTTTTAACGACAAGCTTTTCAACCAAGGAAAGAATTTCCTAGAATCTTCGCCCTCGATAAATCTACTACACAAGGTCATCTAACAGTAGTACACAAGGACATATAATAGTGGAAGACTTCCATTGGATCATCCGAATATCGTATTTGATGAACATTATGGAAGTTAAATCATTTAAAAAGCAAAATTTAAATTGAAGAGGTTTTGAAAAATCTTTGTTAATAATTGTAATAAAGTCTGTGAATTAGTATTTGTATAATTTATGCAAATAATTGTGTATTTAAATTTGAAGTTAAAAGTATGCCATTGTTTACAATAACAATTGAATTAAAAGTTTGCAGTTAAGATTTTAATAATAAAAAAATAACTAATTACGTTCTGAAAGTTGAGTTTCTAAATTACGTACACGTTATGTAGGATTTCACACGCTAATTACTATCATTAAGCATACTTAATTCATGTGATTTGCTCCAAGTTAAAATGTTTGTTTCAAGTAAAAAAAAATCTTTGTTTTTCTTTTAATTAAGACTGCTAATTATTTCACCGAATTTTTCTGCTCTCTTTGAAGATTTTCATCATGTGTTTGAACTAGCGTTAAAAAGAATTTAAATAAAGTAGAAAAATATATTTAACTTGCCGCTACAAATTGTGAAAAATGACTTTCTTCTGCAAGAATGCAACATATTTGCATTCAGGACTTTGAAAGAAAAGAAAGTTCAAAATATTATTGGACAGTTTTTCTATTTATATTTTCTAAAAATAAATTAGGAAATTTTATTGTTGAATACCTTTTTTTTTTTTTTTTTGAAGAAGAAGAAGAAGAAAATGAAGAAAGCAAATTCTCATGTTCAACTTTTCAAAGTTATTTTAAAAATAAATCTTCATGAATAAACATTGCCGAAAGAATCTTGAAAAAAATCTATTATAAAAATAGAACTTCATTGGAATTTTTAACATGCAACTTAATTTTAAATATTTTGAGGAGAATTAGCGGTAAATTTAACAATTACAAATAAAATCATTGTTTTTGTTAACTACTGATTGGCTTGGCCTTTTAGCCAATGAATCAGCAATTTTTTTTTTCTTATCATGTTTTCAAGAAACAGGTTTGAATTATTTGTTTAGTTTTTTCATGATAAATAATGAGTAAACAAGATTTATTTACTCCGAAGTATTTCAATGGCATTTCTTATCACTTTTCTAAATAACATAAATCTTTTGCATTTCCTTTTTATTATAGAAAGTGTTTTTTCTGCATGGTTCTTTCAAGATAATAATTAATTTATCTTATCCTTTATATTTTTCTTAGATATAGGTTTATTATAAACACATGCAATAAATTCTTCTATTTTTTCACTTTATTAAAATATTTTTAAATCAAAAAGTGTTAACAAAATTTTTTTTTATTAAATAAAACAAGGAAATCAAATCTTTATTATGTGAAAAGTTAAAAATTAAAAACTAAAATTTAAAAAGTAAATATAAAATAAGACTGCTGAAACGGATTGTAATATGTATTATTTAACTAATTCAGAATATGCTACAAAAAAATAAAATTTCTGAGTTAATATTATAAAAAAATAGTAAAAAAATATCACTATTAAGTAACGAACTCTGATTACATTGTTATATATATATATTTTTTTTTTACAAAACGATTAAGAAATAACTGCATTGTAAAAATATTCATATTAATGTCTTAAAGAAGAAATTAATGAATATATAAAGATTCGAAAATTATTTTTTGAAAAAAAAATATCTCAAGAAATATTCCATCATATTTAAAATAGAGATTTTATATAAAACCCACTTGAGTTTCCTTTTTCTCAAAATTAATCAAAACAATTTCTTCATATTTGATTCATACCCATGTCATTTGTTCTGAAGTAGAACAATTTATAAATGAATAACACTAACATTAGACGGGAATCTTGTGAAATCACAACGAAAATGAATTTCTGAATGCAATGGAATTCATATACATATTCCTTTTTAAAATGTACATAATTATTTACTCTCTATCTCTCTCTGTATACATATATATATATATATGTGTGTGTGTGTGTGTTTGTGTGTGTGCGTTTGTGTGCGTATGTGTGTGTTTTATAATGTGTTTCATGATTTCTGTATGAGTAGAGTGTTGATTCTCTCAAGACTCGACTCCTGCTAAAATTCACTTCGCGTCTTAGAATTAAATTACTCCTACAGATTCCACGTGTAAACAAACAACGATCGTTACAGGTTGAATTAACTACTCCAGTCACTATATGGAGTTAAAGACAAACGCTAATAAGACTAGGAATACACAGCTTTTCAATCACAATAGATTAAAAAAATCTATTTTAAGTCAATTGATTTGAGAAGCAGTGTTTAATTCTCAAAGTCGTCGCTATCGTGTGCATACTTCTGAAGATATACTGCCATCTTGGAACCTTCTCTTTTATAGAAGTATTTAGCTTGTTTATAAATTAATATAAATATCAATTGAACTTTCCTTTTGTAAATATATATAGTGCCTTCTCTTAAAGCTGCTCAGTGAAATTCAATATTCTTTATACTAAGAAGTTGTATCTTATATATCAAATATTTTAGAAATCCAGAAGTTAGAGTTGAGAATGTTTAAAAGTTCAATAAGTAAAATGTGACACAAAATATATGATATAAAATGTATATATGTATATGTATATATTAAAAATACGAAATTGTATATTTTTATAACAAATACTTTTTTGAAATGCCAATAGATAGAAATTCAAAAACTAAATAAAATGCTTAAAGTATAAACGAATTTGATGCTTCTTGGTCTTTTGATGTATAAAAATATTACTTTTCTTCAAAGTGACTTCAATATATATATATTTTTAGAAAAACTTTTATTTCTTAATAATAAATATTTTTCTGAAAGATCCATTGGTAAGAATTCACAAAGTAAATATAGTAAGTAAAATATTCACGAATTTGATTTTAACGGGATGTTTGATCTAGGAATGTTCATTTTGAAGCTGAGCAGGGAAAGAAAACTGGAAACTCCTGTTCTTAAGTTAACACAGTAAGCGATAAATTAGTAAGTAGAAAAGTTCCTTTATTATACTGAAAGGAATGCAAATTGTGTTGTCTTAATGAAGTATATGCTACATTAAAAATTAAAATAAAATAAAATATGTCAATAAAATTCTTGCTTTAATGAGCGATGCCAAATGAGTAAATACTATTGAATTGAAAAAAAAATGAAGAAAATTATATTTATGCAGGGTGTACCAACTAATAATACTTTCTTTTATACATGATGTGCAAAAATACCTGGAGACATTAAAAAGTTTTAAAAGGTAAAACCTGAATATGATAGAAATAAATCTTATTCACTAATTTACAATATTACTATAAGGAGAGGAATATAAATTCCAATGTGAAATCCTTTAATTGCCCTAGAAATGTCCAAGAGGTTTCATTTCATCTATTGGAAAACATCCGTGGAATATAGCATCTTGAGTGAATTCATCCGAATATACATTTTTAATCTGAGATTATTTATCACATCTTTCTTATCCTGGATTGAAAACTATTTATAAGAGCAAACATCTGCAATAAGACATATATCCGCAAGCGCAGTTAGAATACAGAAGGACTTAGGACCAAAACGCTGGCGACGATCGTTTCAGTCACTGTTTTTATAAGTGAAGACACTCGATGGTGATTGTGACAGCATGTGTTGAACGTCTTGCATCGATAGTCATTGATGCCTTATTAATGCTTTCGGATTTTCTTCCATACGACACAGAAATGAGGGGCAGTTAACCCTAAAAGATGTTTAGGAAGGCAATATTCTTCATTCACTGCTCGTCAGGAAGCTGTTTTTCCATTATATTTCTCAGTGAATTGCGTGGTCCGTGAAATTCAATAACAAAAAATATATATATGCATACATTCCAAATACATAATACACTATAGGATGAATAAGCCTATTCTGAACATTGAAAAATGTTCATGAAGAATTTGATTTTTGTATTTCCTCAAAATAAACCAAAAAGATATCTTCATTGAAGTAGGATCCATGCTGAAGGCCATATCTGCCACTCACTATCCGTCGGGATGATGTTTGTTCATTGTACTTGTAAGTGAATTGCGTGGTCCATGATATTCAATAAAAAATGTGTATGTCTGCTCAAATTCAAAATACATAATATATTATAGGATGAATAAACTTATTATGAACCTTGAAAAATGTTCATGAAGAGTTTGATTTTTTGTATTTCCTCAAAATAAGCCAAAAAGATATCTTCATTACAGTAAGATCCATACTGATGTTCATGCTGAAGGTAATAACCGCCACTCACTATCCGTCAGGATGTTGTTTGTCCATTGTATTTGTAATGAATTGTGTGGTTTATGATATTCAATAGCAAATAAATATATCTACGTAAATTCCAAATACATAATACACTATAGAATGAATAAGACTACTGTGAACCTTGAAGAGTTTGATTTTTTGTATTTCCTCAAAATAAGCCAAAAAGATATCTTCATTACAGTAAGATCCATACTGATGTTCATGCTGAAGGTAATAACCGCCACTCACTATCCGTCAGGATGTTGTTTGTCCATTGTATTTGTAATGAATTGTGTGGTTTATGATATTCAATAGCAAATAAATATATCTACGTAAATTCCAAATACATAATACACTATAGAATGAATAAGACTACTGTGAACCTTGAAGAGTTTGATTTTTTGTATTTCCTCAAAATAAACTAAAAGATATCTTCATTGAAGTAGGACCCATACTGATGTCATGCTGAAGGAAATATCTGAAACTCACTAACCGTCGGGATGCTCCTTGTTCATTGTATTTTTTAGTGAATTGCGTGGTCCATGATATTCATTAACAAAAACATATATCTGCATAAATTCCAAATGCATAATGCATTATAGGATGAATAAGTTTATTCTGAACATTGAAAAATGTTCATGAAGAACTTGATTTTTTGTATTTCCCCAAAATAAATTAAAATATATCTTCATTGAAGTAGGATCCATGCTGAAGGCAATAACCGCCAGCTCACTATCCGTCAGAATGTTGTTTGTCCATTGTATTTGTAATGAATTGTGTGGTTCATGATATTCAATAAAAAAAATTTATATCTGCGTAAATTCCAAATACAGAATGCACTATAGGTTGAATGAGCCTATTCTAAACCTTAAAAAATGTTCATGAAGAGTTTGATTTTTTGTATTTCCTCAAAATAAACCAAAAAGATATCTTCATTGAAGTAGTAGGTTCCACGCTGATGTCATTTTTTAGGAAGAAACGAATGATTCATGATCAGACATTTCGAAGAGAGTTCAAGAAATAAATCACCACGGGAGAAACTTTCCCAAATGAACCGGCAAAAATACCTCCTCATGAAAGAAATGTTTTCTCTTGAATTTTTTCACTGCACAAAGAGACACAAAATCCATAAAACTGTATCCGATCTTGAAGGATAGAGGAGGAAAACAGGAGCACAGGAGTTTCCTCTCATCGTCTGTTCGGACGTTCTTATCCGGCGATATCTAAAATCGATATCTTAGAGATGTATCGATTCCCAATATCAATTATTCTTAGTTAAAATAAACAACAGGGAATTTTCCTCTTAGTTTTTCCCTCTTCCCTGGACTATCTTTCCCGTGGATGGTGCCTATTTTCCCTGGGGAGCGATTAGGTCGATTAAGTATTTACAGCGTGGTCGAGGTTCGATTGTTTTCTTCCCCTTTTTTTCCAGTTCGATTCCCTTTTTCTTAATGGATATGCATTGGAGAAAGAATTCAAACTTCTAAATCCAGTGAAAAGAAAAACACAATTTTTTTTTTTAATGAATTATCACTTTATTCATTGCAACCATCGTACTGTTGCTTTTCTAATAGATTTTAAGTTTTATGTTTCAGAGAATTTATTTGGAATTTTATACATAAAAGAATGTTACAAAATATTTTTAAATAAAAAATATTTTAGATAATAGATAAATATAGATATAAATAATAGATAATAGATATTTTGTAAGAGCCCTTGTAATTTACAGTCAATCGCTTTACAAGTATTTATACTTAGTTAAAATCCGTTATTTTTTTTTTTTCTTTACTCGTTTCAATAGAAAATGAATTGAAGAAATAATTGCAATATCCTTATAAAATGTTGAATAATAAATCTTCTTTTATTTTATCGAAATAATAAAACATTACGTTAATTTTATGGTTTATTTATATATGTATATATACAGATTTCTATACATACAGATATACATATATGTATATAGAAAGATAAATTTTTTTAATAAATTATCACTTTATTTATTGCAATTATCGTACTGGAAATGATGTTGCTTTTTTAATAGATTTTAATATTTTTTTATGTTTCAGAGAAAATTATTTGGAATTTTATACATAAAAAAGGAGTCACTTTAGTACAAAAATATTTTTAAATTATTAGATATTTTATTAAGATTCCTTGTAATTTACGGTCAGTCGATTATAATGCATTTATTCTTAAACAGTAAAGACAGATTATTTTTTTTTCTTTACTCGTTTTAACAGAAAATGAATTGAATAAATAATTGCAATAACCTTATAAAATACTATGTAGTAAATCTCATTTTATTTTATTGAAATCATAAAATATTACGTTAATTTCATATGATATTTATATATGTATATCTACATATTAGTATCATACATATATGCGTGTGTTATATGTATATATATATATAAATAACATAATATGCATATATAAATCACATATAAATTCAATATTTAAAATTAATTATATAGATAAATAGATATATATTATTTATAGATCTATTTATATGCACATTTTATTATTTATAAAAACATTTTATCTTTCATGTTATTGAAATAATGAAATAAATGATAAAGTTTTATTTTAAAAATACAGCATGCCCAATACTCATTTGAAATTACGTTATGTATTTTTATATATTTAAGTTGGTAATTAATGACTTGATGTTCAATAAAACACAAAACCGTCTGAAACATGAAATTATTTAAGCTTGATATCATCATTATTAATAATACAGCATCAATAATCGTTAAATTATCTTAATTCTATCAGTACAAGAAAAATTCAAGAAAAATCAAATTGGAGAAATAAAAATATGTATCAATCTTAAACCACTTCACTCGCATTTCAATAATAATTTTTAAAGGAGAGCACTAGAATATGTATTAAAGAACTTAGTATTATTATTTGAACGAAAGTGTTTTTGCTTTATCTTGTTATTCTTTATTATGATATCTCCTAATATGTTCACAAGTAACATACTTGAAATATTTTTTTTCTATTTTTTTCCTGTTGTATCATAAATAATTCAAATTTATGTTGTTTCGATATATTTCAGTGTCTAACGTGTCATATTTTAGTAAAGCAACAACAATCTATTTTAAGATTTCTTATTTTGGCGCACAGTGAATATTGTGAAGTTACGTAAATATTTATATTTGTTATTGAATTTAACGAGAAACTTTTTTGTCAAAGGATTCTTAAGAAAAATATTTTCTTGTTATCAAATTTGTGCGTTTTCAAAAAGTTTTTCCTGGGATTATGAGAATAATTATGAAGATTATTATTTTTAAATTAGAATTTCTCATTAAAGTTGTTTGATAAAATTGAGAAGAAAAATAACAAAATAATTTTGAAATTTGAAGATATTTCATTTTTAATTATCATTTTTCATAATAAAGAGTGCAGACATATAAATTGCAGCTTATTTTAATACAGCCATGGAAAGAATGTAATATATTATGCTTCATATTTTAACTATTTATATGTATAATAATCATTTCTACAAAATGAATTATTCCAAAACTGGTTTGTTGGCTTTAAAAAAATTATTGAAGCATACGATATGTTCTTAAGCTTACTGTTTATGTATAATGGCAATGTAGAGTTAATTGAATATGATCTTGATAAAAGCTAATTGATTTGAAGATCAAGCAGATGATATGATCTGATTTATTAGTACTTTAATTTTCGTTTTCCTTTAATTTACTTATGTTCCTGAAAAGTGTATTGTGTAAATTGCTTTATTGTGCAATAGTTTTTTTGGAGACACAATTTGGAGAGTCCTGTGTAAGAATACCTGAAGTGTTCTGGATTATTCCTGACAAAGTTGGGGATAGTTCTTGATTTCTGTCAATATTTGTCTTCTATCCTATTTTTACCAACTTTTATTCAGTGATACTTCCGAATGTAGTAATATGTGCGAAATAGGGCAATAAATAATCTACAATCATTTAAAAACGCACTAATATCTTTTAATTTTATTTTCTGAATTATTAGAGATTAAGCATTCTGAAGTCCAAATTTTCTGAAATCACACGATAATAACAATATTGTTTGTTTTGTTAATCCTGAAGATGTGTTCATTATGTTCAGGCAACTTAAATAAAACAATAAAACAACATCGTAAAAATATGATAAGACACAATAAAATAAGATCAATAAAATTATGTCAATCCTTTAAATTTCTAGATTAGTCTTAGTTTTAGAATCGGAATTCTAATTAAGAAACTCTCACATACATTAATAAAAATACTTAAAGATTAACCTAAATGTTATAATAGCTAGTAAAACATGCTTTTGTTAGTTTAAAAAGAAATATTTTCATCGAATTCAATTATTTACCTGGAAAACTACTGTAATTATTAATAATTTATTAAGACAGTATAATCTGGACGGATCTTTAAATTAATTTTTTTACGGAATACTATAATATATAGTATTTATTTGTATTAAAGCATTTGTATAAAGTGGTATTTTCTCAAATATGTTTCATACTTTTTAAACAGGATTTATTAGAATATAAAGTAACAGTTTTTACTAGTATTAAAATGTATTTTAGTTATTGAAATTAAAGTGATGTAAACACCCATCTTTTGTTCCTTTTCAGACAATTGGAGAAGTATTCTTCCATTAAAATACACTCAAAACTTGATAATACATCATTCTCACCCAATAATACAAAGGTTAAAATATAATCTACATTTAACTTAAAACAAAAAATTTTAATTAATAACATAACATTTTATTTAAATTGAAAGCATTTGAAAATGTGGTCTTCCAAAATTGATGCATATGCTTCTTAACGAAATATGACGCTAGATTTGTTTGAATTCAAATGATCAAATCTTTACTCCAATTAGATTCATATATTCTAATAGGGTTTTATAAAATCCATTTCCTTCGAACATACATTTTGAGAAATATGGTTTTGTTTGACAGTTCAAAAAAGAAACAGTTCAACAAAACGCATTCCGCAATCTGAAAATTTGCCGTTAATCCTGAATAATTTATTAATACAGTATTTTAATTACGTTCTTTAAGAGGCGAACATTTACATAACTATCGTAAAAGTCCCTTGGCAGGTCTCCAAAGTATTCATCTCTTCTTCCGCTTAGTAATAGTTATTTATCTCTTACTTCATCTCCAAACACTTTTTTTTTCTCTCCTTGCATTCCAAAAAATTCTTCTTTTTCCTCCTTTAAAAAGATGGAGAGAGAGAGGAAACGATGAAGTTAAAATAAATACAAAACGTAAAGGTTAGCTCTTTCCACGCTTTTAGTGTAAAGCAATGGAAATTAATTTTAAAAACTTCTTAAGAGCGAACAGCAAATGGCTCGGAATGAAAGGTGTGGAGTTTAAAAAGCGGGAAAAAAAGGGATTATGGTATTCCTTTTTTTTAGTTTAGTTGTTCCCTTTCAACGTTGGAACCATTTCTTAATACGGTTTTGCGAAAACTGAATTTGAATTGCAGACTTTTCTTTGTAGAAATTAAATACTCGTAAGAAATATGATGGGGAAAGGGAGTGAAACTTAATGCAAGTTGTAATTAGATTTGCTGGAAACGTGAGCATTCTGTGCAGCTATTAAGAAGAAATAATTTTAAATTTACGACGTGAAGGGCATGGAATGTAAAATGTAATAGTTGAGAAAGAAATGCTTTATAAATTTATTAATTTTAATCATATTTGGGACATTTAATGCAAATACTCTTGTTTTTTAAATTTAAATAAAGCATAAAAATGTATTTTAAAATATGACATGAAATATTTTATTTCTTAAAAATAGATTGGTTGATTAATATGTTTTATGTTATTTCTAGTAAGATTTGTCATTTGTTGGAACAAAATGGTTAATTTCATTTGTTATTTATACAGTTCTATTAAATTTTTGAAATACAATATGTTATTTTAAATAATGTTTATAAAATCTTTGGAACGAATATAATATGATCAGTAATCGTATAGGATTACATAATCCTTAGACGCTGATACATGACAACTGAAAATGAACAGGCTAATTTTGACAATAGGTTGTTTCATGAACAGGATATATTAATATACCTTTTACAATATTATTTCATAACTTTTTGATGTATGTGTATTTTCTAAGTTGTTATTTTCAAACAACGTAAATGGGAGTTAAATGATGGAAGACCTTTAGTGTAAAGCAATGGAAATTAATTTTAAAAACTTCTTAAGAGCGAACAGCAAATGGTTCGGAATGAAAGGTGTGGAGTTTAAAAAGTGAGGGAAAAAAGGGATTACGGTATTCCTTTTTTTTTTTTTTTTTTTTTTTAGTTCCCTTTCAGCGTTGGGACCATTTCTTAATACGGTTTTGGAAAAGTGAATTTGAACTGCAGAATTTTCTTTGTAGAAATTAAATACTCGTAAGAAATATGATGGGAAAAGGGAGTGAAACTTAATGCAAGTTGTAATTAGATTTGCTAGAAACGTGAGCGTTCTGTGCAGCTATTAAGAAGAAATAATTTTAAATTTACGATGAAGGTTGGTACGACATGTAAAATGTAATAGTTGGGATGGAAAATGGAATGCTTTATAAATTTATTAATTTTAATCACATTTTTGAAACTTAATGCCAATACTTTTTATTTTTAAATTCAAATTAAATAAAGAAATGTATTTCATATGAAATTACATTATTATATGAAGTATTTTTATGTTGAAAAATAAATTGGTTGATTAATATGTTTCATGTTATTTACAGTAAGATAGGTCTTTTGGTGAGAAAACATTTGGTTAATTCCGTTTATTATTTATGCAGTTCTTTTCAAATACATATTAATTTTTTGAAATAAAATGTGTTGCTTTAAATAATGAATCAAATATTGCTTATAACATCTTTGGAAAACTTTATAATGCGAATATAATAATTTCAGTGATGACATGGGATTACAATTACAACATCATGCAACACTGATCATCGCAACTGGAAAAGAATAGGAGAGTTTTCAAAATAGGTAGTTCCATAAAAAAAAAATTATTACGTCAAGCAGTGGTTCGTGTCGATCATTTCCCTATGAGCAGCCCAATGTGAGCTGCATCGCTGCTACTCATTTAGCACTACCCCGGGACACGTGTAACTTAAAGACATTCTATGGACGCGAATGCCACTACCCTCACAACACTCTACAGTCAAATGAGACTGGGACCTATGGTTTTAAAGGGGATTCTGGGCCACTACAAGCATTCCTAGCTCCTCCGAAACTCGAACCCGAGGACCAGAGCGCTAGTCAGTTATTCATCAGGCCTCAAATTTCACGAAAATGGTACATGAATATTCTTTCCACAATATTATTCCATAACTTTGAGATGAATGTGTATTTTCTAAGTTTTACTTTCAACAACATACTATAAATGGGAGATAAAGGATGAAGACTATGAATCTACGTCAGATCCCACTATTAAAAGTTATTTGAGACATGTAAATTGTCAAGAAATCTAATCCCGATTAAAGAAAAACAACTGTTTTCCACGTTGAGATTAATCTATCTCGGGTAGACACAAACATAAACACTTTAATTACGTTTATTTTGACATAAAAATGTAATAAACAATTAATGTAATAGTTCATGACAGCAGTGTTGTGCTAAAATTTTAAATTCCGTTCAAAAATGACTTTTCATACAGTAAAATATTTATCGATTAAATTTTTCTCAAGGAATATTACTAAACATGAATCTCCTCACACATTTTAAGTCCATTATTGGTTATATAAATATCTATAATTTGTAAGTGAATAAACAATATTTATCACGTTGTGTAGTTTTGCAAAAAGAAATAAAATAACAGATTATTTATATTTCACTTATCTAATTCATTCATTTTAAACAGAATAAAATGTGCTATATATATTTTGAAAAATAAAACAAAACATTTCTGTTAATATCCAATAGAATATGTGCGTATGTTTATTTTCGAAAGAGATTAAAAGTGTCTGCTAACAGGGATTACAAATGAAAATATTTTCATAAAAATGCAATTCTTGATATTTTATAATTTTTCGTGTACAACAAATATATCGCATTAAAATGTTATAATAATAATACAATTATAAATGTTTAAAAAATTAGGACAAAATTTATTAATTTTTTTGTTTATTATAAAAATAAATAAACACAGAAAACGTTAAAAAAAAAAAAAAAAAAAAAAAGAATCGAATAACTCATAACTCGTTTATTTACTGGCTAATTTTTGCCTTATTTTTTCAACACAAGTAAATAAAATTCAAAAAATTATAAATTATTTCTGATAATTTTATAGAAAGAAACAATTTACATATAGGCTATCAATAATAAGAATTATAGAATATTTGCGTATGTTACTTCAAAATAATAATCAATTATTTTTTGGAGTATATTTATGTTTTAAATAATTTAATTAATCGTTACTAATGCATTGCTATTGCAACCACTTTACTAATGCATTAAAAAAGGTTAATACTTCAGGAATCAGCACTTTCGGAATCGCTTAACCTCCCAAACATTCGCCAATTTATACTTAAAATTTTACAATAATATTCCTCACACTCGTAATTCGCTTTTAAAATCTCTTCTCAGACAAGATATTTCTTCGTTTTAAAATAGAAGATCGCGTACTCTCAACATATAATACATTTTTTTTCTCCTCATTCCTTCTCCTGAAGTGCCATTACTGCAATCCCCATCTGATGATAGGCATCCATATATTTTTATAGATTTTTTTCTCGTTAATTATAAATATTTTTATTTTTAAATTCTCAATTATCTTTTTTTTTCAACTTACTCTTATTTTATTTCTGTAACCATTATTTTTTATTTTAATTAAATGTATATATATATGTAATATGTGCCATGATATTTCAATAGGCAAGGACATAAAGCAACACTTCGTTAACATCAAGAGACTGCTCCACAATCAAAATAACCTTGAGTGCAAGTCAAGGAAGAGAAAAAATAATAATAAAAGAGACATCTTAAATAGTTTATTACCACTTGCTATATTGTAGTGTATTTTTTCTGAAGAAAGGGGAAAAAGATAAGTAAAATCGATTCTCAGACTGATTAGCAGTGCAGTATATGAGGTTCTTTGTGACCCTGATCGAAATTTCTTTAAGTTCCTTTCGTACCGAAATGAGTTTTTCTGTCTACGTGTACTAAATGTCGTTTTTAACGGGAGACACCAACGAGGACTCTTTTGAAAATTCGGTTGTTTTCAACCGGATATACAACTGACTGCGGTAAGTCGTTTTTCCTGAACCTGTTTCGTCGTCATAAAATAGAATATTTTCTTTTCCACAGACTTGGAGCTTTGCGTATTATGATGTTGTCTATATGTTACAGCGTACTGCTATTTAATATGTTTTCATCAAAGGATAACTGAAATGAGAAAAGGCAAAAAAAAAAAAAAAAAAAAATATCCTAACGAAAATATTCAGAATATTGCGCAGTCAAAATACTTTGCTTAAAATCACCCAAATATCTTAAAAGAGCTTAAAAACTTAATTTTATTAATTCCTTTGATATAAAAATAATATTTATTATATGTATTTCGAAAAAATTTCGTTTATGGGAAGCTGGACATATTTTTCAAACATTCTTTCAGATACAATATTTTATAAAAATTATAACTCAAATTTTTTTTTATTATAGCGTAAATGCAATAGAACTAAAAATAAAAACAAAATCATCTTATTTTGCTTTATATTTGTCAAATTAACCATAAATTTTTCAGCAAAATCACCATTCATTCAATACTCATATAGATATATTACGTTCTTTTCATTTGTATGAAGGCGCCATCAATAAAAGAATTAAAATTTAATTGTTTAAGCAGTTCGTGCCTGAAAAGAAATCACGCAATTAATAACTTGTCCACTATTTTCAGAAATCTTACCGGAAATGAAACTTCGCCAGGAAACAATTGGATGCGATCGAATCGGAAGTAACAATATTTTTGTATGAACTCGAAAAGGAAAACTATTTAGCTTTGTTAAAATTCATCAGCAGAAGGGGGCATTGTTAAAATTCATCAGACGTCTCCCTCCTTCAGAAACAGCAAATGCATTACGGGAAATCAAATCTGAAAGCACCATTTCTTCTTTGAGGTGCATTGATCTGAGAAAGCTCGCGGGCACTTTGCAGAATCAAAAATCTTGCAAAAGCAATAAACCTTGAGTGCAAGTCAAGGAAGAAGAAAAAAATAATAAAAGAGACATCTTAAATAGTTTATTACCGCTTGTTATATTGTAGCGTATTTTTTTCTGAAGAAAAGGGAAAAAAAAAGGTAAATAAAATCGATTCTCAGACTGATTAGCAGGGCAGTATATGAGGTTCTTGGAGACCGCGATCGAAATTTCCTTAGGTTCTTTTCATACCGAAATGAGTTTTCCAGTCTTTGTGTACTACTTGTCGTTTTTAAAGGGAGATACCAACGAGAACACTTTTCAAAATACGGTTGTTCTGAACCGGCTATTCTGACATCGGTACGTCGTTTAGACTGGACCTATTTCGTCATCTTATAATACAAGATTTTCTTATCCATAGATGAAGAATTGTGTGTTATGAGATTGTCTACATGTTACAGCGATCTGCTATTTATTATGTTTTGATCAAAGGGTAACTGAAAAGAAAAATGCAAAAAAAAAATATCTATATATATGTCCTAACGAAAATATTTAGAATATTGCGCAGTCAAAATAGTTTGCTTAAAATCCCTCCAAAAATCCTAATGGAGGTTAAACTTAATTTTATTATTTCATTTCATATAAAAATAATATTTATTATATGTATTCTGAAAAAATTTCGTTTATGGTAATTTGAAGATATTTTTCAAATAATATTTCCCACGCAATACTTACATAATCAAAATTAATGTGATATAAAAGTTTAATATTATAGCGTAAATCCAACAGAAATAAGAATAATTATGAAAATTTCTTACTTTAATTTATATTTATTAAATTAACCATCGACTTTAACAAAATCACCCTTCCTTCAACACTTTTATAAATATATAACTTTCTTTTCCTTTTCCTGAAAGCGCCATCAATAAAAGAATTAAAATTTAATCGTTTAAGCAGTTCGTGCCTGAAAAGAAATTTCGCAATTAAAAACTTGTCCAATACTTTCAGAAATCTTACCGGAAATGAAAGTTCGCCAGGAAACAATTGGATGCGATCGAATCGGAAGTAACAATATTTTTGTATGAACTCGAAAAGGAAACAAAGAAAAAAAAAGAAAGAAAAATTTAGTATTGTTAAAATTCATGAGCAGAAGTGGGCATTGTTAAAATTCATCAGACGTCTCCCTCCTTCAGAAGCAGCAAATGCATTACGGGAAATCAAATCTGAAAGCACCATTTCTTCTTTACGGTGCATTGATCTGAGAATGCTCGCGGGCATTTGCAGAATCAAAAATCTTGCAAAAGTAATAAACCTTGAGTGCCAGTCAAGGAAGAGAAAAAAATAATAATAAAAGAAACACCTTAAATAGTTTATTACCAATTGCTATATTGTAGTGTATTTTTTCTGAAGGAAGGGGAAAAAGATAAATAAAATCGTTTCTCAGACTGATTAGCAGGGCAGTATATGAGGTTCTGTGTGATCCTGATAGAAATTTCTTTAGGTTCTTTTCATACAGAAATGAGTTTTCCTGTCTATGTGTACTACCTGTCGTTTTTAAAGGGATATACCAAAAAGGACTCTTTTGAAAATCCGGTTGTTCTGAACCGGATATACTACTGACGCCGGTACGTCGTTTTGCCTGAACCTGTTTCGTCGTCTTATAATACAAAATTTTCTTATCCACAGACTTGAAGATTTGTGTGTTATGGCATTGTCTACATGTTACAGCGATCTGCTATTTATTATGTTTTGGTCGAAGGTTGACTAAAAAGAAAGAAAGAAAAAAATATCCTGACGAAAATATTCATAACTTTTCTTTTAAATAGCTAAAGCATCACGGCCGTGCCATGGATGTTCTACCAGTTCGGAATCCACTATAAACTGTAGGTAGCGATCTAATATAATCGTAGAGCGTTGCAGAGATAGTGTTACTCAGCGTCTCTTCAAGTTACACTCCCCTCCTGGGTAGTGCTCAGTGAGTAACGTCGGTGCAGCGCTTGCCTTAAGGCATCCAAGACAACTGTCTAAGTGTTTGCGAACTTCATTGAAACAAAGAAATTATTCACATTCAATGGATTATTAAAATTAATGTGTCAAAAATTTTATTATTATAGCGTAAACTGAAATAGCCATGAAAATAAAAACGAAACGTTCTCATTTTACTTCATATTTATCAAATTAGTCGTAGAGTTTTAAGCAAAATCACCCTTCCTTCAACACTTTTATAAATATATAGCGTTCTTTTAATTTCCTGAATGCGGCATCAATAAAAGAATTAAAATTTAATCGTTTAAGCAATTCGTGCCTGAAAAGAAATCTCGCAATTAATAACTTGTTCAATACTTTCAGAAATCTTACCGGAAATGAAACTTCGTCAGGAAACAAATGGATGCGATCGAATCGGAAGGAACAATATTTTTGTATGAACTCGAAAAGGAAACAAAAAAGAAAAGAAAACTATTTAGCATTGTTAAAATTCATGAGCATTGTTAAAATTCATCAGACGTCTCCCTCCTTCAAAAACAGCAAATGCATTACGGGAAATCAAATCTGAAAGCACCATTTCTTCTTTGACGGTGCATTGATCTGAGAAAGCTCGCGGGCACTTTGCAGAATCAAAAATCTTGCAAAAGCAATAAACCTTGAGTGCAAGTCAAGGAAGAGAAAAAATAATAATAAAAGAGTTATCTTAAATAGTTTATTACCACTTGCTATATTGTAGTGTATTTTTTCTGAAGAAAGGGGAAAAAGATAAGTAAAATCGATTCTCAGACTGATTAGCAGTGCAGTATATGAGGTTCTTTGTGACCCTGATCGAAATTTCTTTAAGTTCCTTTCGTACCGAAATGAGTTTTTCTGTCTACGTGTACTAAATGTCGTTTTTAACGGGAGACACCAACGAGGACTCTTTTGAAAATTCGGTTGTTTTCAACCGGATATACAACTGACTGCGGTAAGTCGTTTTTCCTGAACCTGTTTCGTCGTCATAAAATAGAATATTTTCTTTTCCACAGACTTGGAGCTTTGCGTATTATGATGTTGTCTATATGTTACAGCGTACTGCTATTTAATATGTTTTCATCAAAGGATAACTGAAATGAGAAAAGGCAAAAAAAAAAAAAAAATATCCTAACGAAAATATTCAGAATATTGCGCAGTCAAAATACGGCCGTTTGTTTAAAATCACCCAAATATCTTCAAAGAGCTTAAAAACTTAAATTTATTAATTCCTTTGATATAAAAATAATATTTATTATATGTATTTCGAAAAAATTTCGTTTATGGGATGCTGGACATATTTTTCAAATATTCTTTCAGATACAATATTTTATAAAAATTATAATTCAAATTTTTTTTTATTATAGCGTAAATGCAATAGAACTAAAAATAAAAACAAAATCATCTTATTTTGCTTTATATTTGTCAAATTAACCATAAATGTTTCAGCAAAATCACCATTCCTTCAATACTCATATAGATATATTACGTTCTTTTCATTTGTATGAAGGCGCCATCAATAAAAGAATTAAAATTTAATTGTTGAAGCAGTTCGTGCCTGAAAAGAAATCTCGCAATTAATAACTTGTCCAATATTTTCAGAAATCTTACCGGAAATGAAACTTCGCCAGGAAACAATTGGATGCGATCGAATCGGAAGTAACAATATTTTTGTATGAACTCGAAAAGGAAAACTATTTAGCTTTGTTAAAATTCATCAGACGTCTCCCTCCTTCAGAAACAGCAAATGCATTACGGGAAATCAAATCTGAAAGCACCATTTCTTCTTTGAGGTGCATTGATCTGAGAAAGCTCGCGGGCGCTTTGCAGAATCAAAAATCTAGCAAAAGCAATAAACCTTGAGTGCAAGTCAAGGAAGAGAAAAAATAATAATAAAAGAGACATCTTAAATAGTTTATTACCACTTGCTATATTGTAGTGTATTTTTTCTGAAGAAAGGGGAAAAAGATAAGTAAAATCGATTCTCAGACTGATTAGCAGGGCAGTATATGAGGTTCTTTGTGACCCTGATCGAAATTTCTTTAAGTTCCTTTCGTACCGAAATGAGTTTTTCTGTCTACGTGTACTAAATGTCGTTTTTAACGGGAGACACCAACGAGGACGCTTTTGAAAATTCGGTTGTTTTCAACCGGATATACAACTGCCTGCGGTAAGTCGTTTTGCCTGAACCTGTTTCGTCGTCATAAAATAGAATATTTTCTTTTCCACAGACTTGGAGCTTTGCGTATTTTGATGTTGTCTATATGTTACAGCGAACTGCTATTTATTATGTTTTGATCAAAGGATAACTGAAATGAGAAAAGGCAAAAAAAAAAAAAATATCCTAACAAAAATATTCAGAATATTGCGCAGTCAAAATACTTTGCTTAAAATCACCCAAATATCTTAAAAGAGCTTAAAAACTTAATTTTATTAATTCCTTTGATATAAAAATAATATTTATTATATGTATTTCGAAAAAATTTTGTTTATGGGAAGCTGAACATATTTTTCAAACATTCTTTCAGATACAATATTTTATAAAAATTATAATTCAAATTTTTTTTTATTATAGCGTAAATGCAATAGAACTAAAAATAAAAACAAAATCATCTTATTTTGCTTTATATTTGTCAAATTAACCATAAATGTTTCAGCAAAATCACCATTCCTTCAATACTCATATAGATATATTACGTTCTTTTCATTTGTATGAAAGCGCCATCAATAAAAGAATTAAAATTTTATTGTTGAAGCAGTTCGTGCCTGAAAAGAAATCTCGCAATTAATAACTTGTCCAATATTTTCAGAAATCTTACCGGAAATGAAACTTCGCCAGGAAACAATTGGATGCGATCGAATCGGAAGTAACAATATTTTTGTATGAACTCGAAAAGGAAAACTATTTAGCTTTGTTAAAATTCATCAGCAGAAGGGGGCATTGTTAAAATTCATCAGACGTCTCCCTCCTTCAGAAACAGCAAATGCATTACGGGAAATCAAATCTGAAAGCACCATTTCTTCTTTGAGGTGCATTGATCTGAGAAAGCTCGCGGGCACTTTGCAGAATCAAAAATCTTGCAAAAGCAATAAACCTTGAGTGCAAGTCAAGGAAGAAGAAAAAAAATAATAAAAGAGACATCTTAAATAGTTTATTACCACTTGTTAAATTGTAGGGTATTTTTTTCTGAAGAAAAGGGAAAAAAAAGGTAAATAAAATCGATTCTCAGACTGATTAGCAGGGCAGTATATGAGGTTCTGTGTGATCCTGATAGAAATTTCTTTAGGTTCTTTTCATACCGAAATGAGTTTTCCTGTCTTTGTGTACTACTTGTCGTTTTTAAAGGGACAACGAGAACACTTTTCAAAATACGGTTGTTCTGAACCGGCTATACTGACATCGGTACGTCGTTTAGACTGGACCTATTTCGTCATCTTATAATACAAGATTTTCTTATCCATAGATGAAGAATTGTGTGTTATGACATTGTCTGCATGTTACAGCGATCTGCTATTTATTATGTTTTGATCAAAGGGTAACTGAAAAGAAAAATGCAAAAAAAAAAATATCTATATATATATCCTAACGAAAATATTTAGAATATTGCGCAGTCAAAATAGTTTGCTTAAAATACCTCCAAAAATCCTAATGGAGGTTAAACTTAATTTTATTATTTCATTTCATATAAAAATAATATTTATTATATGTATTCTGAAAAAATTTCGTTTATGGTAATTTGAAGATATTTTTCAAATAATATTTCCCACGCAATACTTACATAATCAAAATTAATGTGATATAAAAGTTTAATATTATAGCGTAAATCCAACAGAAATAAGAATAATTATGAAAATTTCTTATTTTAATTTATAGTTATTAAATTAACCATCGACTTTAACAAAATCACCCTTCCTTCAACACTTTTATAAATATATAACTTTCTTTTCCTTTTCCTGAAAGCGCCATCAATAAAAGAATTAAAATTTAATCGTTTAAGCAGTTCGTGCCTGAAAAGAAATTTCGCAATTAATAACTTGTCCAATACTTTCAGAAATCTTACCGGAAATGAAAGTTCGCCAGGAAACAATTGGATGCGATCGAATCGGAAGTAACAATATTTTTGTATGAACTCGAAAAGGAAACAAAGAAAAAAAAGAAAGAAAACTATTTAGTATTGTTAAAATTCATGAGCAGAAGTGGGCATTGTTAAAATTCATCAGACGTCTCCCTCCTTCAGAAACAGCAAATGCATTACGGGAAATCAAATCTGAAAGCACCATTTCTTCTTTACGGTGCATTGATCTGAAAAAGCTCGCGGGCACTTTGCAGAATCAAAAATCTTGCAAAAGCAATAAACCTTGAGTGCAAGTCAAGGAAAAAGAAAAAAATAATAATAAAAGAGACATCCTAAATAGTTTATTACCGCTCGTTATATTGTAGTGTAGTTTTTCTGAAGAAAGGAGAAAAAGATAAATAAAATCGATTCACAGACTGATTAGCAGGGCAGTATATAAGGTTCTTTGTGACCCTGATCGAAATTTCTTTAGGTTCTTTTCATACCGAAATGAGTTTTCCTCTCTATGTGTACTACCTGTCGTTTTTAAAGGGAGATACCAACGAGAACTCTTTTGAAAGTCCGGTTGTTCTGAACCGGATATACTGACGCCGGTACGTCGTTTTGACTAAACCTGTCTCCTAGTCTTAAAATACAAAGTTTTCTTATAAGTAGACTTAGAGATTTGTGTATTATGAAATTGCTTACATATTACAGAGCTCTGCTATTTGTTATATTTTGATCAAAGGATAACTGAAAAGAAAAAAGCAAAAAAAAAAAAAAATATCCTAACGAAAATATTCAGAATATTGCGCGGTCAAAATATCTTGCTTAAAATCACCGAAAAATCTTAAAAGAGGTTAAAAACTTAATTTTATTATTTCATTTCATATAAACATAATATTTATTATATGTATTTCGGAAAATTTTTGTTGATGGGAATCTAAAAATATTTTCCAAACATTCTTTCCGATACAATATTTTATCAAAATTAATGTAACAAAATTTTTTTAATTGTAGCGTAAATGCAATAGAAATAAAAATAAAAACGAAACCATCTTATTTTACTTTATATTTGTTGAATTAACCGTCAATTTTTAAGCAAAATCACCATTGCTTCAACACTTATATAAATATATAACGTTCTTTTCCTTTTCCTGAAAGCGCCATCAATAAAAGAATTAAAATTTAATCGCTTAAACAGTTCGTGAATGAAAAGAAATTTCGCAATTAAAAACTTGTCCAATACTTTCAGAAATCTTACCGGAAATGAAACTTCGTCAGGAAACAAATGGATGCGATCGAATCGGAAGTAACAATATTTTTGTATGAACTCCGAAAAGGAAACAAGAAAAGAAAAAAGAAAACTATTTAGTATTGTTAAAATTCATGAGCAGAAGGGGGCATTGTTAAAATTCATCAGACGTCTCCCTCCTTAGAAACAGCAAATGCATTACGGGAAATCAAATTTGAAAGCACCATTTCTTCTTTACGGTGCATTGATCTGAGAAAGCTCGCGGGCACTTTGCAGAATCAAAAATCTTGCAAAAGCAATAAACCTTGAGTGCAAGTCAAGAAAGAAAAAAAAAATAATAAAAGAGACATCCTAAATAGTTTATTACCACTTGCTATATCGTAGTGTATTTTTTCTGAAGAAAGGGGAAAAAGATAAATAAATTCGATTCTCAGACTGATTAGCAGGGGTTCTTTGTGACCCTGATCGAAAATTCTGTAGGTTATTTTCATACCGAAATGATTTTTCCTGTCTATGTGTACTACCTTTCGTTTTTAAAGGGAGATCCAAAAAGAACTCTTTTGAAAATCCGGTTGTTCCTGAACCGGATATGCTGATGCCGGTAAGTCGTTTTGACTGAACCTGTTTCGTCGTCTTATAATACAAAGTTTTCTTATCTATAGACTTGGAGATTTGTGTATTATGAGATTGTCTATGTGTTGCAGCAATCTGCTATTTATTATGTTTTGGTCAAAGGATAACTGAAAAGAAAAAGGCAATAAAATATCCTAACGAAAATATTGAGAATTTTTCTTTTAAATAGTTAAAGCAACTATGACAGTGCTCGAAAAAAATATACAATGTCCCCAATTCATTTTGGAAGTAGACGAATCCGCAATATTTTTTGAAACATGCAATATAATAAATAATTAAACATGTATGGTTATGAAAAAGTATAATCAAAAAAATTATAGATATACGAAGATATATAAAATGTATATAACCAAAAATAATTCTTCTGAAAATCTAGTTGTGCTGAATAGGTTGTACTGACACCAATACGTCGTTTTTACTAAACCTGTTTCCTCGTCTTAAAATACAAAATTTTCTTATCTATAGACTTGGAGATTTGTGTATTATGAGATTGTCTACGTGTTGCAGCGATCTGCTATTTGTTATGTTTTGGCCAAAGGATAACTGAAATGAATGAAGGTAAAAAAGTATCCTAAGAAAATATTCAAAATGTTTCTTTCAAATAGCAAAAGCAAATACGTATCGTGTATTATGATATTATCTACATGTTACAGAAATCAGCTATTTGTTACGTTTTGATGAAAGGATAACTGAAAAAAAGAAAGAAAAAATCATCATGACAAAAATATTCGTAACTTTTCTTTTAAATAGCTAAAGCAAATATGTGTATTATGAGATTGTCTACAAGTTACAGAGATCTGCTATTTATTATGTTTAGGTCAAAGGATAACTGAAAAGTAAGAAGGAAAAATATCGTAACGAAAATACTCGTAACTTTTCGTTTAAATAGCTAAAGCAAATATGACAGTGCTCGAAAAAAATATACAATGTTTATTTTACTCACAAATTCTTTTTTGGGAGTAGACGAATCTGTAATATTGTTGAAACACGTAAGATAATAAATAATTAAAGGTATAAAGATATGAATTTCTTCAAAGAGATATACAGTGAAAAAGATTTGTTTTGTTATATGTCTTTAAATATGTAAACATATTTATATTATAGTTATTATAGTTATAAAAGATTCTTTCTGTAATAAAACTATGAGAGGTTGGAAGGAAATTTTATTATTTGAGGAAAAATAGAATGGAAATTGATGAAATTAGCATTATTAAATTAAAATTGAATTGAATGAACACAGTTTCACGTAATATTAAAATTTGAAATGCAAGAGATAAACAAAATAATCATACAGAAATTTAAAAAAAATTGAAATAAGTAAAAGATTAAACCGTTTTATAAGAGAAGCTTGTGCAAGAATATGATAAAAAATAATAACATTTTTCGAAATCCTGAAATATAATAAGTAATGATCAGATGACAACAAAACTAGTTTCTCGAATAAAATTTACATTTTATTATATTCATGTGAAGAAACAATTTTGTAAATAACAAGAAATATTAATAGAATAAATATATTTATTAAATAAGCACAAAAAATTAGTCACAAAATTATAGTCATAGAAATCATACAGACAAAAATATATAGGACAGAATTTTTGAATATAGAATTTTGAAAATAGAATAATATTTTTACTATATAAATTGTACTTTAAAATGTAAATTTATATTAACGTTAAATAAATTTTCAGAGGAAAAGTTTTTGGATCATGTTTAGTGAATTCTGAATTAAATTTCTATTGTAACTTCGTCATTTTCGCATTAAAATAGTTGCAGAATTTAAATTTGTATGCATTCAAATATTCAAATGTATCAATATATATCTATATAAATCTATATCTATATTTCCTTTTATCTAAATATATATATACATTATATAAATTATTGATATATATGTATATTTGTAAATATATCCTGCCTGCGATTTTCTAATGTTAAAATCTGATTATGTATATGATATTTTTCCATGAAAAAGATATGTCTGACAAAATCTCTACTAATAATAAGGACTATATAATGTTAATGAATTTAACTATGTAATAATTATATATAGAATAACATGCAACTATGCATAACTACTTAACTATGTAATAGTTATACAAATTACTACATACTTATTGAATTAACTATGTATTAATTTGCATTTAATGGTAACAGAATAAAAAAAAAGGAAATTCGCTCATAATACAGCAAACCCCGAATAGATTTAATGCACTGAATTCATTTCGAGGATTTCTCATTTTTAATTATATTTTCGTTTTATTATAAACCAATTGCTGTGTTTGCAATTCTAATGAAATTCCTAAAATATAATTTGATTTAAGAAATTGTAGATTCCTTAAATTTTAATAAAAATCGTATGTTTATTTGTTTAAAATTTATATTTTGGTACAATAAATTAAAAAAAAATATATATGACCTAGACTCAGATTCAGATCATTAAACACGACATTCTAAGCTTTTAAGTAACGAAAATTATATTTCATATTTAAAAAACTTTTTGTTTTACAAATATTTTCTAGCAAACCTGATAATGATTTTCCAAATGCTAGAGAATCTTAATAATAATACTGTAGTAAACATGTTATTCATTAATTTCTCTTTACTATATATTATTAATCAATAATTACTGAAAATTATCACAGAATGCTATATTATGGTTAATTATTCGAAAAATATTCCATAATTGCAACACGAGTCATTAAAGCTATTCCACGGAGAAAATATTGGTATTTTTGTGCACTAATATACCTATTCCGCTCCGTTTGCCACAATATTATAATTTATGCTAGATCAGAGATATTGAATTCCGTTTACTAATAATACACTGAGATCATATCAAATTTGGAATCACCATTATTACATCTATAATATCAGGTTTTCATTACGGAATGCCATTGGAAATGTGTTCAAATGTGAAAGCAATTTCAAGCGAATCACATTCCGGACATTCAGTTAATAATTTGCATATTGTTTAGGGATGACCTGTTGGAAAATACCCACGGATATTTACCACAAGATATCTAAAAATTAAACGTCAAATTCTTCTTGAAAATTACTGTATTTACCAATCTATGAAACATCCGTCCTGTTTTTGCAAAAATTTTATTTTTGTGAATTAATAGCATATCAAATAAAGATGCTTGTTTTTAAGGGATAAATATTACAAAGAGAGAAAAAAAATTATTGCAATGAAATTCCCAGATGTATTCATAAGTAGAACAAGTAATATAAAAAATAGTCCTTTATAAATATTTTTTTAATTTTATCTGGCGCCATATATTGGTAGATACATGCAATTTAAATATAAAAAAAATCTAAAATTAATTAATTAAATTTAATTAATGAATTAATATTTGAAAAAACTATATTAACGTCCAATGTCATCCACTGCAAGGTAAAAAAAATGTATTTGAACTTGAGTGGATGAGTAAAAAGTGTTTTATTAACGATTGAAAATTTGAACAAGATACATATAGGGAGAGAGTAAGCTAATAGAAGGAATTTTAAAAAATACAGCAAATCCAAATACAACAAATTATTTTCTGAAAATTCTAGCGCATTTCTACAAGAAATACGAAAAGCTATTGAGCCAGGTTACACGAATGTTTTGAAATTTAGTTACTTTTCTTGTATTATACAAAATAAAAGTAACTAAATTTCAAAAGATTCAAGTAATATAGAACTCGATATTGGCCATTCACTTTATGTTTATCATCTTCTTTTAAGAAAGCAAAACTTATAATGCTTGCTTTTTAGGAACAAACATTGTATACTTTTGTATATAAGATTTGCATAAAAACATGATTATTCAATGCCGCAACGAATTCATAAAAAACGAAATAAACATGGAACTTTGTTAAAAAACCTTTATGGTATAATAAATTATTAATATAATAAATTAACTTTTTTATGCAAAAACAAAAATTGCAAAATTTGGTGTGAAATCTATTTCTGCATTTTTTGATACATTCAATACTTTGGTTTTTGAAATTTTGTTTATTTGTAATTGTTATTAAAGTATCTAATTAATATTTTTAATGAAATGTAATTTATTATTTTAGTGTTAGTAAACTCTTTGTTCCTAAATTATATACTGAATAATTAAATCACTTCATCACTCGTGGCTCAGTAGTAACACATGATAAAAGTGTATTTTTGGATTAGGTACAATGGTTCTATAAGTGTGCATTGAAGTTACATACTTTATACAATTTTTTTTTATATTTTGGGGAATTTGTGGCATATGTAATATAAAAAAGTATATATGCTATCTTTAGCAAATACATATTAATATGGAAAATCAACAGAAATGAATAAAAACTAATCAACATTACTAAACAAAAATCCAAAACATAACTTGTTCTTGCTGTTGTAGACGAGAATATGTTTTCTTATAAACTGTTTAAAAATCAGGCGACATAACGTATATTTCAGACCTAAATATTTTGTTTAGAAGATCTTTTCTTTTCTTCATAACAACTGAATTACAATTAGAAGAAAAAATGTTAACTCTTTTACGAAAATAAAAATGTTTACAGAACAAATTCGTAAACGTTTTTGTAGAAACAAGACAGCCATTGTCAACAAAGTTTATTCGACTAAGAAGAATATTTCTCAGTGGAAGTTTCTCTATTAAAACAGCAGCAGCTGCTGAATCTAACTGAACAAGTACGTGACGTCCCCATTAATTAAGCCGTGAGAAGAATGTATTGCCTCGTCTTCATTTTTCAAAAGTTTCAGAAACAAGGAGGTAAAATATAAAGAACTTCTCCCACTCCTTTGTAAGCAACGGAAATTTGAGAGTAGTATTTTATTTATATGGTGTCGCCTTACTTATACAGTTTCCCAACCACCATTACCACGATGTTTGCATATTAATCAAACGAATTAAATCTATAATTTAAGGTTAATTATGAAAATGTAGTGTCATATGCATATCTTAATAACTTAAGCATACCTATTTCATAACAGATGAAAACAAAATATTTCTGGTATGACTATCAGCATAAAGTACTTTTATTGATTTTACTTTTTTATTTGTACTACAATTGTTAGATATAGGAACGACTATTTCATTATTATTGTTACATTCTGAGTTTTCTAACATTTTGCAATAGTTTGCAAAAGTTTCAGAAACAAGGAGGTGGAATATAAAGAACTTCTCCCAGTCATTTGTAAACCACTAGAAATTTGAGAGAAGTATTTTATTACTTACTGCTGTGTCCAAAAAATAAGATCAATTTTCAATTTAAAATTTCAGGGGCTTATGTAATTTCATTCTTTTTTTAGGTTGTTGACACTGTCCTTGACATCTGTGTGAAATTAGACGTCAAAATATTCATTAGTGTTTGAGTTACGTTTGGCTTTGTGAGAGGCTACAACTGATTCCGGTGTTTTTTGAAATGCCTGAATTTATTGAGCAAAGAACTTGCATTAAATTTTCTTTGCGGAAACGTATAGAATGTTTCAGAAGGCATTCGGTGAGCATTCCTATATCGGAAAGACATTCAACGTGAATTGCCGTGCACTTTGAAGGCCATCCCTACCGATGACTTTTTAGGATGTATTGAGGACTGGAAAAAAAGTTGACAGAAGTGCATTGTGTCCGGATGGGATTACTTTGAAGGCGATGAAATAAATTTGGGAGAATAAATAAAGAGCTTTTGAAAAAGAAAAATAATTGGTCTTACTTTTTGGGCACAGTAGTATAGTGTCGCTTTACTTATAGAGTTTCCCAACCACCTTTGCTACGATGTTTGCATGTTAATCGAATGGATTATGCTTAAAATCATTAAAAATTTTGAAGATCCACAAGAAAAAACACGGTCGACAAGAAAAACTCTGTAATTTAAGGTTAATCATGAAAATGTCGTGTCATATGCATATCTTATTAACTTAAGCATACCTATTTCATAACAGATGAAAACAAAATATTTCTGGTATGATTATCAGCGCAAAGTACTTTTATTGATTTTACATTTTTATTTGTACTACAATTGTTAGATATAGGAACGACTATTTCATTATTATTGTTACATTATGAGTTTTCTAACATTTTGCAATAGTTTGCAAAGTTTTCAAAAGTTACAGAAACAAGGAACAAGGAATGTAAGGAACTTCTCCCAGTCCTTTGTAAATCAACGAAAATTTGAGAGTAGTATTTTATTTATATAGTATCGCCTTACTTATATAATTTCCCAACCATCTTTGCCACGCTGTTTGCATGTTAATCAAACGGATTATGCTTAAAACCATTAAAAATCTTTCGAACACAGTCGAAGAATTTTAAAACTCTGTAATTTAAGGTTCACCATGAAAATATAGTGTCATATGCTTATTTTAATAACTTAGGCGTGACTATTTCATAATACGTGAAAATAAAAAATATTTTTGGTATGATTATCAGCATAAAATACTTTTATAATCTCGTTTGATCTTAATTTTTTACTTGCACTAGAGCACTTTTAGATTTTTTACTTGCACTTGTTAGATATATGAATGAGGATTTCATCATCATTACTATGAGATGTTGATAACGACTATGTCATCATTATAGTTACAATCAGAGTTTTTTAACATTTTGCAATAGTTTGCAGCATGCAATAGTTAGATATAAAATTGCTGATTGGTAAAATAAAAAAAAGGTTAACTATAACTTCGAACAAGGAGTTATAAGGAATAATTTCCTTGAAATAAATTTATTTGTGAAAAAATTTATTTATTATAGAGAAGAACTTTTTTATGTCAAAGGAATGAATTTCAAATTAAAAATTTTAATTAAATTAAAAAAATTCCTGCTTTAATATTTGAAACTGTTGAAAGACAGAATATTTTTATCATGAATAGTATTTTTAAATTGAATGCTTATGAAGTGTTTGAATTAAATATTTTTAAATTTTATTCAGAAAATTTAAAATGTTCTGCATTAAAGATGAAGGAATACATATAAATTTAATGTTAATGCTAAAATTAAAAAAAATTCAGTTTGGTGTAAACATAAAAAAATATTTGTCGTCATTGTTAATAACTAAATTTTATTTTAACTTTTAATTTTCAATTAATATTCTATTACTGTGCTATTTGTAAATGCAATCAAACTTATATCTAAAACTAAATGTTGAAGCAAATTAAATTTTTCTGTGAAATTATAATATTGTTTAACATTTAATGATCTTTTTTTTCATTTTGCTTTTTTCATTTTTTTTTCATATTTGATAATGCTATGCTATCATGATTTTAAGGTTAGAAATATTACCTGGAGTCAAATTGTTCTATTATCCAAAAATCAGAATTTTTTACACCCCATTTAAAAATCTTATTTTAACACTTATTACTTAAAACCCCATTTAAAAAGTTCTGAAATCATCGTAATTGTTTATTACCTGTATTTCATGTTATGAGCAATAAATGTACATGCATACGAACTCAGAAAATAGTATATAATGAAAAGAATGTTCGTCCAGAATTTTGAAAGCGATAATAATAATTTCTCTTACTAGAAGAAATTCCACAAAACCCTCATGTGTCTGCGATTGTTTTTAAAGCCGTCTAGAAACATAGCTATAAGCAATCTAAATCCTTTTCGCCTCTCTCTGTCTATGGTTAGAAAATCTCGAGTATTAAATTATTCTTTTTATGAAGCACCTATAGAGTTTTAAAAACTTTGTGTAACTATAGCTATACTATAGCTCTGCATAATATTATAGTATAAATACACAGGAGAAATTCCTCATACTCTTACTAACATGTTTAAATATTTGTAAACAAAAGTTATGTTTTTACATAAAAATCATCTCTCATTTGAAATAGTGAATATTTTTTTCGTACTAGGCATGATATTCACTTTTGGAAGAAATAAATTATACGAATATAAAAAATAAGACTTCTGCAAATTTAAATATATATATATATATATATATATATATATATACATGTCAATATGTTAGATGCACATATAAAACAGAGATATTTATATAAAATGAATTAAACTAATTCAGAAGTAAAATATTACCTTTTAATCATACTATTTTCGTATAACATTTAGTTATATATATATATAATATAATTTATGGGCATTTTCGCATTTTTTTTTATTTACATCTTAGAAATGAGAAGTTGCTTTTTGCCATTCTGAAGGAAATATTTTTTCATTAAGCAGTCGAGCTTTAGTTATTGATACTGATATAGTAGATTTTCTGGGAAATTTCTTTTCCGATGCATTGCATGAATCTTTCCACATAAAGTAGCATTTATGTAAATTATTTGTGACCTTACCATGACTACGTACCTTAACTCAACCCAACTTAAAATATTCTTTTCTGATGTCCACATCATTTACAGAACAGATGCTCTAGAACAGGGATGGGCAAACTACGGCTCGCGAATGGAATTTTAATTTGCCGGTCCGAGGCAAATTAAAAGAAATATATATTTATATATTATATATCCATCTCCTTTTCTACTTTGATTAAATATTATTAATTTTTTTTTTCAAAGGACTAATGATATTTTTGTTCTACAAAACATAAATCGACGGAAATGGCAAACACAGACAGCTTTCAATCGGTAAAGTGTTAAAAGCGGAAGTTCTATGTTGGTTATAGCTGTAGATTGGCGCCAACAAGCGTTATCTCTTTCTGGGGAGCAGATATATAGGAATCCAATATAGGTGAATTAGACCCTACATGTGGCTGACTGCGCATTTTAATCTCCAACCAGCGGCTTTTTCGTTTGGCGCGAGTTCTAATATTATTGTTTGTGTCATTTCCCGAGGTTAAATCCAATACCCTCAGTAAATGAAGAGAAGTTTAAGAAATATCAAGATGGCTTGAAAAACTGCATTTTGAGTTCGAACTCAAATTTCAAGATTTCAGGGCCTTTCAAATAGAATTAGATATTTTTATCATGTCTTTCAACGTAAATTGGGAAGTAGTGAGGCCAGATTTGCAGGTTGAATTAATTGAGTTGCAATCTAACAATCATCTCAAGCAGTTGTTTCTAAATATGCCAAGGTCATTATCGAAAGTAAGTTTCCCAAATTTAATATCTCAAGGCCAGAAAATCAGTGCTATGTTTGGATCATCTTATATATGTGAACAAGCGTTTTCAACTCTGAACCTTAGAAAGAATCATTTCAGAAATAGACTGAAAGATGAGCATTTAGCCTCGTTCCTTAGAATCAGTACATCACACTTCGAACCTCAATATAAGGAACTTTTAAAAATGAAAATGGCAACTTCATTCATCTCATTAACATATTTAAATTGTAATACTTGTATATTGTTTTTTAAATTTTAGAAAAATTTATCTTGGACCGCCAAACTTTGTTTTTTTCGATTTTTGGCCCGCGACCGAAAAAGTTTGCCCATCCCTGCGCTAGAAATAAATCATCATGGCAATTGTACAGGTACTGTGTTATGGCATTATCAAGAAGATTCTCGCTCTCATAATCATTAATTATTTCAATTTCAAATATATAACCTTATTTCAAGCAATTACGTCTACCCAAAAATCTATTGCTATCCAAAGCAATTACGGCGCTTTTCCCACCCATTTAAATTGGCTTTAAAATTAAAAATTGTACTAAATATTTATTATAAATTATAACGTTATTAAATTATTGCGATAAATTATAACGGTATTATATTATTGTTATAAATTATAACGATAAATATACAGGTACTGTGATATGACATTAGCAGGAAGTTTCAAATGCTCATAATTTTAATTATTTCAATTTCAAATCTAAAAAAATAAATAGTTTTATAATAATATATTTTTATAATATAGTTTAATAATATAGTTTTATACATATAGTCTTAAAATTATAGTTTTCAATTAAATTTGAGCTAAATATTTATTTTTTTATATATTAGTATTACCCTCATCCAAGAATTAAAATTTTTAAAATAGATTTTAAGAAAGTAATCAATATGTTATTAAATTTAAAATATCGACTTATGATATATTTATCTAACAAAAACATAGCAAAAGCAAAATAAAATATTACTTTTTTACAAATTAAAATATGTAACATATAAATCAAATAATTTTATTTTTATACTCTTTCCTATATAATATAAATTTTCCCACTGAATAATCTCAAATTTATATTAGTTAGCTATTCTTAGCAATAGAAATTGTAAGAAATATTCTAAACTTAAAATAATCAAGGAAATAATTAATTTTTCTAAATATTAGGTTAGTTTCTTATGGAAGTACCTAAATAAAAATGCTTTCAGAAAATTGTCATTTTGAGTCTAAATATTTAAAAACCCATCTATTAGTGGTGGTTGATTTAACCACACATTGTTTGGCAAAACGCAAAGGAAGTTTAGTCTGTACTTTAAATTATTTATTTATTTAGTTCAAAATATATATATTTACTACAAAGAATGCACCAAAGATCTATATCGAATTTTCGTCTTTTTTTAGATAGTACCAACAAAGGCCCTTAAATTACCATCTCCTCGTGACTCGAATTCGACATGGCAGGTACTGTGTACCATGTACTTTCTGCATAGTAACTATTGACATAAATTATACAGATCTGGCACTCTCAAAGGCTTTGATGATAGGAAGCCCATCAATCTTGCTTAAAGAATTCTGCCACGAATACTAACTAGGTGCAGTCCCATGGCAGTGGATAGATAATGGCAGAGAACATGAGTTATTGCAGTCTTCTTTTAAAAGATTACCATGACAATGTGTTTTAAAAAGTTACTGTTTTAAAAACTTGGATTCCTTGATAAACAATGGCCATTTTAGGTACTTAAATTAGTTGAAATATTTGGTTTAATTGTTAAAGCAGTTGTTTGATAAAAATGTTTGCATTTGATATATTTGTTCAGTGGTAATATTTTTGATTTAGTAAAACAGCGTATTATTTAAATTCCAAAGCAAGATTTTCATTGTTGTATTGTATTAATATTCAGTGGCGTGAATTTGCAGAACATTAGTGATAAGTAGAAAACAGAAATTTCCCTAAATACAGACACAGGAAATATTTTTAAATAAATTATAAATTAATAAATATAAACACCAAATATAAAATATTCGATGAATATGACAAATTTCATTTTTATTTTTTAATATTAATATTTAAGTTATAGCACTATCAGCAATATTCTGATTTCAGAAACAAGTAGATTTGATAAACATGGTGTATGTAAATGTTTCATATTGGCAGGTTTCTTAGTGAGAATATTTAGGTTTTCTTTCATACAGTTAGTGTTTTTAAAGCATACAACTACATACTATATTTAACAACCTGTAGGAAATTTGCTGTGATACAGCTATTATTGTTGATATTGTAAAGTCAGAACAAATATTATGCTATACATCAAACTGGGGCGTCATGTTGGTAGACACAGAAACAGCAGAACAACACCCTGAAACAGTCACCCTGAGCAAATGTGATTTGCAGACGTCCAATATTGCTCATCATGATAATATTACTTCATTTTAACACTGATTCACCACGGAAAATGTCAGAAGCAATGTTTCAAGTTACTAATCCCTGACTGTTGCTATTATAGATCCTATAATTATCATTTCCTAGCATCATTCATACGATATCGACTTTTTTTTTTAACAATTTGGCTACTTCGAAGTGCTCTCATACAGAATTCACCACCAACAATAATTTTTTTTTATGTCAAATGCGCTTTTAAAGTCGTACTGGTGTATAAAACGTTTGCAGTTAACCAGATTTCCAATGCTCGTATTTATCTTGCATGTGCTATTTGTAATCATACGTTCTTTCTTTTACAGCACATAATAAATTTTTTGTGTTTTCCATAACCATTGGAAATATGTGTATTTTGTAAAAATATTTTTAAAGATCTTTCAAAGATATTAAAAAATAACTCTTAAAAAGTCTTATCAATATTTTTAAAGACGTTTTTTACTATAGTCTTTAAATCATAATCTGAATTTCATAATTCTATCTGAAAATCATAATCTGTATTTCATAATTGTATCTGTAAATCATGATTTGTATTTCTTAATTATATATGTATTTCATAGTCTGTAAATTTACCTAATCTGTAAGACTCTTTTTTTCTGTAACATTTTCTTTCTTCCAGGCATGAATGGTACATCATTAGTTTGAAGTGGTAGTAAGAGATGCTGTCAAAAATATATTTTTTTTAAATTTTATCTTAGAAATATTATTTTAAAACTTTAAACCATTTATTTTGTTACTATAATTTATTTTATTAGGAAGTATGTCGGCAAAACTAAATTAATTATTGAATAAATGTCAAAAAGGACAATTAAATCATCATATATCCAGATAGAATTTTCCTAGAACCAGAGCAAAACATAACTCTCACTGAGGAAAAAAAATAAATTTTCAATGCCTGAGAATCAAAATTCAATTACAGACAGCAGAGTCTTCCATAAGCATCACGGAATGCATTAATAAATTTTATGTCACTCCAATATGTTTATGTGACGAAAATTTCTGAAAACACTGTTAATGCGTTTGGCATATTTTCACTACTAAGCCTCATTTATCATAAATTTGCACTTCCTGACAGACGAATAAAGTCAATTTGACAATTCGTTTCACAAAGCACTCTCATATATTACGCAAACAGTGCTTTTTCATACTACGAATGCAATGACTAATGTGTGTAGCAAATAAAGGGTTATTCACAGGAGAATTATGAAGAAAAAAAAGCACAAATGACGTTAGTAGGCTTCGGTCTTTTGCTCAACAAACTATTGGGGATGGTATAAAATTCTAGAATAATACAATTTTCTACTTGGATTAGACTGAATAAAGCAAACTGTAATGCAATTTTACATTTAGAGGCATTAGGAAATGATATATATATATATATATATATATAAGCAAAATATTTGTTTTGCACTAAATCTAATAAGTTTATTTTGTGCTTTGTGTACGAATATATTTTTGTTACGGACAACATTTGTTTATTCAATTCCTACTATTAGTTCACACACACGCTATATATATATCTTGCTCAAATTTTTAATCGTTAATAAAATACTTTTCATTCCTCCACTCAAGTTCAAATACATTTTTTTGAACTTGTAATGGATGGTACTTGATGTTAATACAGTTTTACAAATATCAATTCATTAATTAAATTTAATTAATTTTAGTTTTTTTTTAGATTTAAGTTGCATGTATCTACCAATAGATGGCGCCAGATGTGAGAGGAAAATTTAAACTTTATTTATAATGGACTTTACGCAATCTAGTGAAGAAAAAGTTGGGATTGACTTTAATTTTTTTTTTTTTTTTTATATTACTTGTTTTTTTCCAAAAAATACAAAATTATATTTTTCGGAACTTCTTAAAAACCACTTTATTTTTGTATAATTTATTTTTCTTTCAAAACTGTATTTTAAGAACTACAGCTTTTTAAATACTACTATCAAAATTAAATTTTTAAGAGGAATAAATTAAATCTTACTCACTTCATTTATACATATATATATTACCAAATTACTGCAAAATCGTTTTAAAAACCTAAATTGGTCTGATCCTTAGTTCAGAATAACGCCAGCATGGCCTACAAGAAAGTTCGAACATTCGAATGCTCTATTTAATTTAATTGTACTAACTGGTATCTAAAACTAGAAAACCAGATTGTGATTGTGAAATTTATAAAGTTTATTTATGTGATAGTATTAAATTAACAATTGCAATGACTAATGAAAGTTTTAAAAGTGTTCTATTATGTGAGAAGCAAATATAAGTAATTAACATACTTTGATATCCTTTTATATGTATTAAAATATATGATAATTATCATGATAATCACCATATTGATACTTATCATATTACATTTTAATATCATGTATCATATGAGATATTAAGACAATTATCTCTCGAACTATGGATATCCTCACACTTTATTGTTTAAAATTTTTTAAAGCGATATTTCGTATGCAATAACCATGTCAACAATATACAGGAAATGAGGCGCAAATAATTTTTGATGACAATAACAAATCATAAAAATATATACGTAGTAATTTTTATTATTGATGAATAAAATGTTAATAAAACATTAAAACTTTCAAGTAGATTATAGTAAATGTTAATTGAATTTTAAAATTGAATTTTTAAAGTCTATGTTTGAAATTTTCTCTATTTGATGGAATTTTTATACAATTCCTGCTTTCAATACTTTAAAACTTTTTTCTATTACTGAGCATAATATATTCAGTTGAATATTTGATTAAAATTTTATATTGACACATTAAATATTAAATAAATTAATTTTCGTATTTTGTAAAAATAAACAAAATAAATAATTGAAATAAAATGTCTGACGAATAATAACAGGAAATAAATTGTCTCACTAAAATATAAAAAATGCATTATATTAAATATTAATTTTTAATATCAACATTTAAATAAATCCCAATTTACGTCTTAAAATATGAAATGATTTCTCAAAAAGATTTGAATTTAAACTACAATTATAATTGTAGTAAATAGCTTTGAATGAATTTATTTTCATATGAAGGTAATTTAATTCTATTTAATTTAATAATTTTATTTAATAGCCGAATATTTAAAAAGATGATGGAAACTGAAGATTTAAAATCTGGTTAATTAAATTTATTAATATTAAAGGAAAGTACATTGCAAATCAAATTCAAAATTAAATTTTGACGAAGAATCAAAATTAATCTCATAAGAAGTTCGCATATATTTGGAAGGAAAAAAAAAATACATTAGGTCACGAAGAATATATTAGCAATTAAGTGAAAACGTCTTTCGTTTTTTTTAATAATTAAATAAAAATTCAATTGCCTATGAACATGATAATGATTTTTTTTATTAAAGGAAATTCTGAATAATTTTTATGTGTTTGAAGTCATCTGTATCCGTAAAACAATTATTACAATAAGATTTTCACTTCATTTTATTTAATTAATGAGAGCATAATTAGCAGTAGATTAGTAGATCATTAAATGTAATAGATATAATAACTGTCAACTATGGCTTTTATAAAGAATTTTATGTAGATTTATTAACTTAATAATAAGTATTTTTAAGGAAATGTAAGTTGGTATTTGCTACCTTGCAATATATATATTCGAAAGCAAGATTCGTAATTTTTGCCTCAAAAATGCTGTTGAAGTTATAACAGTAAGAAATAGCATTTTTTTTCTAATTCATAAATGTGCATTTAGATAATAAAGATCTAGACGAGGATCTAATCTAGACTAGAATCTAATGTCTAAAAACTTGATAAGTGGAGAAAATTAATATAATTATTTAATACGAAACGCATAGCAAGAGATCGATCTGGGATTCTGGCAGATCTACTATTGAAAATTAGAGATTTCCTGCTTAATTTTTAGACGAAATTGCAAGTGTAGCTTACAAATGCTCCGTAAAATTTACACACCATTTATGATTTACTGGTTAAATCAGAAGCTCAGTATTACTTGGCTGCTGCTAAACGTTGGCTGACTATAATTAGTGTATTGTTCCACGAATATAACTCGAAAGGTTTCTAAGCAGACTTCAGTTTATATAATTCATATATATATATATTCAATAGTATATGTATATATATTCAATATTGTAATTAGGCATCATTAACAGCAACTAATTGTATTACTGCAAGTCCATGATCGTCAAAACGGTCATTATGGAAAAGATATATTTAATGCATTGGTTAATAATGCAGTTACAGGCGTATGCTGCTCCATCGTAGTTCCTTCTATAACATATAATAGAAGGGGGATGTGGTTACAATGAATTTTTACATTCATTTGACTGCAACGGATACTGTTTTTGTTCTGCGTAAATTATTACAGTGTGCAGAATTCACGCAGAATTTTTTCAGAAGGTATCATACATAAGGATTTTCCGGTTGTATTTTAAAGCTTTCTTAACTTGCACAAGGATCAATACACAAAATACTCCAGCCCATAGTCTTTACTCATTTTTCACAGCAAAGTTTATCTATGAAAGTATAGACAATTATCATTGAGAGCTATTTATCTAGCTATATTACAATGGTGGTTGAATTGTAGAAAGCTTTAGGCATAAGTGAAGGAGTTCTGTAAAATTTTTAGGCATTGTTCTAGTTCGGGCGAGTTGAAAAGGATATGAATGGATTTTATGTATAGATACTTCTGTGATCACTGGACCTGCTACAGCGTCGCAACATTCATCTAATTTCTTAATTTCTTTCATGGAAATCTTCACTAAAAACATCTTCTTTTTTTGGACTTTATACTTTTACCACATGGTCAATCTATGTGGTAAAATTATGTGCTTCATGTAATCAAATGTGATCAAGTCGTTCCTCTACATATTGTCTTGCGTTATCTCTTTATTTGTGCGTTTTATCTATCTCCTTTTGGTTGGTGTCTTCAGACTTAATTTCCTACATAATTATGTTTTATATTACTGTTTTGTGATATGTGTTGAAATATCTCGTTAATTGTTTTGTATTATATGTTTTGATAACAATACGAATAAAAATAAATTTCTCCCTTGATATATTTCTACATATCGTATTCATCTAATACCCATCGAACGAGTATTTGAAAACAATCGCAAATTATTTTAGTTATATTATGGCTGCACTTATAGAAGTAGATAGAAATTCAATTCATTATTTCCCTGAAACAGCATCTCTTGTAATGAATAATAGATCCAGTAGTTTGATTCGATTCATTTCACTCCACTGTGGTCTGAATGAAAGTGTAGCAATTTATCTCATCTTCAACATGAGTAAAACAAATATTGATCTTTAATATCGAGACGAATTCATTCATTTCTCTAATGCTGAGTAAGTACAGAAGATCCTCAATTATTCCTGATTATGTATTGAATCAGTCATATCAATGGCGAAGGATATCGTAACAATTACCGACAATAGGTGGGTTTTTGCCAGGTGCTAAAATCTCACGTAGTGAAACATAGCGAATCGGAGACACGCTCTGTTGCACACTCAGACTTGTGATTGGCTGGAGTTTTATGAAATGAGACATTAGAGCCCAAAATATTATGTAAAGATATTTACATTTTTATTTTTCTATGACGATTTTAATAAGTTATTTTAATTGAAGCTTATTTTTATATAAAAACTTTTAACTATTTTTAGAAACATAGACATTATTTGGCTTAAGCAATGTCTTTATTAAAGTATTTCTGCACGCCATACATAATTGTAATAAGATAAAAAATATGAAAAATCGAAATTAATTAATGTAGCTAATATTGTCTGAAAGCAAAAATCAAATTTTATCTTCTTCAACACGCATTAGTATAGTTAAATATAATACGGAACAAAAACGAAATGTTTTTCATCGTTTGTAATTCTTAGTTAAAATTTAGAGCCAGACGAAATTTATGACTTCCGTGTTTCAAACAATAACTCATTCCAACAATGTAAAAAATTTTCTACGGTTCAAAAAGGAAACAGTAATGATTCATAACTCTCTGCCGCCTCTTCTACCGGAAATAATTACCATTAGTGATATAATTAAATTATATGCAGCAAAAGAGAAATCCAACTGGCATTATTTTGGTTTTCTATTAAAGCTGTTTTCACATAGGATTAAAAGCCCCTATTCCCAGTATTTTCCTTAAATGTCCATCAGTTTGATATATCTTTAGAAGATCTTTCTATACATTTAAGTTAAGAATGTTACTTTTCATTTAAATGGCATTTTTATTACAGTTCAAAATAGTTGTTTTTCGATTAAAAGTTTCCTTGAAAGTCTTTTATGACAAATATTTTGAAACAATGTACATTATGTATAATTTGGTTTTGTACATAATAATTAGAAGTTAGTTCGTATATGGTAATATGGTAATACTAGTTATGGTAATACTAGTTATAAATAGAGAGTTATAAATAATTTGAATAATCTTTTAAATCGACTTGACTTGACTTAACTTGGTGCTTTGAGATAAATGCTCGATGTTGCTGCTTTATCTCAATTTATTTAAATGCTGTGAAAATACTAGAGATAAAAATATTCCAAATATCCTGGTATGTCCATACAGTGCTCCTGTCCTAGACCTGCTCAGACGGTTTTAGCTAGACTAAGGACTGGCCACATTAAGAGTTTGACCTTCAATGGAGACGAGAAGACATATGCCCTTTGTCATTGTTCGACCATCGCATCTCCCTCTCATCTCATAGATTGTATTGGTGCCTCTGTGAGGCAACTGTTGAATGAGGGGAGGACAGTTTACGATCTATTGATGCAGCATGATCTACTGGACTTGGTTTAGGATTCTAAATCAAGGGGATAAGCAACAACAACAACAACAAAAATATTCCTTTTTTATGTGTTTTAAAAAACTTAATTTCAGATAAAAAGGAATATATATTCGTTTGCGTGTCTATAATAAGGAACAAATTACTAATAAGCATTTGTTCCAAAATTTCAATACATTTTATTATTATTTTGTTTAAATGGTTGACATCATATTTCCTCACTGTAATTTATAAGATATTAGCTTCCATCTCTGGTTGCATCTTGTCAGTTGGCATTAAAGAAAAACAAGTAATCAACCACCTTTTTTATTGCCTAAAGTAGACACTGTTTAAATAAATGAAAAATTAAATATTTTATTATGTATAAATAGAGAATAGTTTTCAAGAAATAGTTTGTATTATAATTAAAAATTAAGCTGCTATCAACTAAGTCAAAAGTTCAAATATCGTTTGTATTTCCAGCATTGATTTAACAAGCATATCGATTCCCAAATTTAGCTAAAATAATTTAAATTTTGACGTCTTAAAAATTATTTAAACATTTTGAAATATTTGAAATTTTAATTTTATATATTTATGAAAAAGCTAAAAATTTTATTCATTTTCTCTTAGCTTTAAAATACGTCTCTGTTTTTAGCGGTTTATTTTATTTGACACAAATGTATTTTGTTACTTGATGTCATGTGTTGATTTGAAGAATTTTTATGGGGAACTTATTTAACAGATCTTTTAGATAAAGCATATGCCAACATAGAAATAAAGTCCAGCTTAAATAAGGAGTTAAAAATGTTGTTATATATATATGATAACTTTTTTGTTGCATTTTACTTAAAAATAGAAGTATGCATGAGACATTATAGTGAACGCGAATAGTTTGTAGAACCAAAGTATTTCATTTCCCCTATCGCAAATCTCCTAGTAACCTAATGTAACTTCTAAAATAAATATATATATACATATATTAATAAATGCTGTTAATATAGTATATTATATTTAAGTTTATATTGAGTTTGTTAGAGTGAACGTCATATTGACTTTAATAAGAATTCAGTTGAAACATTACGATATATTATTCATGATAACTACTGGTTATGATTTATATTTTCGTCTTAAAGTAATAGTTAATTAAATATGGGTATCATTAATTAACTATTTATTTTGGTTTAATATACAGTAATTTTAAATAAATGAAATATAAGCATGAAATAACGAATTATTATTTTATTATTTTTTAAAAGAATTTATTATATAATACTTCTTTATTTCGCCAATATCAAAATATGCAAATTACGATTAGCTAGTAAATTATAAATATTTTATGTTTAAACAATGTATTAATGATGTGAAATTCATCATTAATGATATTTAATATGTTCCTTACCAATTTCCTTTCCTTACCAAAGCTCATTGTGTGTATCTAATCATTACATGTAACATAATTTATATTCAAACACAGAAAACAATGATCTATTGAATATTAAGTAATTTCAAAATGCGAAAATATCAAAGATATTTTTATCTTTATATTACAATACTCACAATAATAAATTACAGGTATACGCTAGTTTAAATTTATTTTTTTAGATACTATATTTTATTTTTGCAAAATTATTTTTAAAAATATTTTAGCTCTTCATTATTCTGGAACAAGACACCCATTTTAAGGCTCAAGTATTCCTTTTGGAAAAAGCAACATCAAGTTCTTACTCAATCAAATTTGCACGAAATTGTTGCTTATGTGTTTGATAGTTTGAATTATGAAATAATTTTAGTTTGCAAAATTAACTATAAAAATAAGCTATCGTTTAAAATAAATAATTTACTGGCATAAATATAAAAAAAACTTTTCTCAGTAATTATAGTTGTAAAAAATTTTAATGTAGTACTATTAACATTAACTGAGATATGAACAGTACTACTGTATTGTTAATTAATCACTTTTCGTCGAATTTAGATGGATCATCGTTGAATGAAAAAAAATATTTTAACCTTTGGATTTGGGATTTTATAATTCAATGCACTTTCTCTTTTTTTAGTACCCTTAACAAAAAACGTACGGAACACATTAAATATTGTAAGCGATGAATTTTACATCATTAATATATTGTTTAAACATAAAATATCTATAGTTTACTAGTTAATCGTAATTTGAATATTCATGTACTAAAATATAAGGATAATTCTATAATGAATGATTCATAAACACAATTCTTCGCAATGAGTTAAAAAAGACGAATTAAAATCAATTAATTTCAACTTAAAATGTTTCTTTTTCTGAAATTCAATTAAACCATCGTTTTACTTTTATTTGACACCACAATGATCTATGTTTTAAATGTTGAAGTTAACAATCTAAATTAAAGAAACAAAAATTTTAAACTCTGTATTCCAGAAAACTAGAAATCGAAACATAAAGTGTACTAAAATATGACGATAATTCTATAACTAATGATTCATGGACACAATTCTCTGCAATGAGCTAAAAAGTCTAATTAAAATCAAATTCTTTCGACTTAAACTGTTTTTTTTTTTTTTTTTTTTTTTTTTAAATTTAATAAAACTATCATTTTACTTATATTTCCCATCACAATAACCTATGTTTTAAACGTTGAAGTAAACTTATACAAATTAAAGAAACGAATATTTTAAACTCTGGTCTCTACAAGAAAACGAGAAATCGAAAACCATAGAGCGAAACAGGAAGAATGCAAGGAGGAAAAAGTCACTAAGACTAGAGTGTTCACGGTTCATTACTCTGAGTCATTTTCTCCAATGAGACAAAAAAACAAAAGTAAAATGAGGGGCAGTCAAACATGGCTCGATAAAAACGGGAAGATTTCTTCATCCCGGACCACAGAACTGTTGACTGGGGTGGGCGACACAGAATCAATGGCCAAGAAAGACATCGGGAGAGAAAGAAGTAGAGCTAAAAATTATGTCAAAATCGAATGTCGGAGGGCCACCCACCCGCTAGATAGATGTTCCATCGGCAGCTGTAGGTGATAGTACTTTGAAAAGGAGGGAACCCGTTGCTGAATTTATCTTCTGGAGCAGTAGCTTCTTTATTTAGTTTTTGTCCACTGGGCTTTTTCCACTCTCTCTCTAAAATTTTATGTCTTCGGATACCCCCTCGGAGCTTCTTCGGCCAATGAAATATAAGATAATATCCACCTCCCTCACCATTGCAGTCTTATTTCGCTCTGACCTCATTTTCCGTGTAGAGTAATTGATTTTTGTGGAGGAACAGTCGTTTTTGTCCTTGTCTCTGGAGTAAGGCCGAGGATAGAGCATGTTCGACAATGTGGGAATGAGGCCCATAATAAGATAGAGTGACATTTATCTCCGTGTGAAACTTTCCGCTTTTAACCACGTTGCGTCGTCATTAATACATTACGTAACGATGTTTGAAACATGAATGTACACTTTTTATTAAAGTGTAATTTTTTAAGGCATAAGGTATTAACTTTAACAATTTTTTTCTATAGCGATATCGGTTATTTTTACGTTTTGCCTTTTTTTTTAAGTGTAAAGAATTTTTTTCAGGGGAGAGGACAGAAACTTTTAACTCATTGGAAATCTGCAAACATAATATTTTGAATCTCCCGATTTTAACCACATTGCGTTGTCATTAATACAATTCGGAACGATGTTTAAAACATAAATGTTCACCGCTTTAAAGATTTGTATTAATATATTAATTTTTTAAAGCATAGGTTATTAACTTTAACGATTTTTTTCTGCAACAATATCGGTTATTGTTTCTTTTGCCATTTTTTAAGTGTAAAGAAATTTATCCGGGGGTCAGGGCAAGTACTTTTAATTCATTGGAAATCTGCAAACATGATATGTTGAAACGTTCCGCTTTTAATCCCATTTTGTTAAAAGATTTATTCCATAATGGTGTTTCAAGCATAAATGTTCACTTTTTTTTAAAGGTTTTTGTTTAAATATATTTTTTAAAGTATACTGTATTAACTTTAACGATTTCTTTTTGTAACGATATCGGTTATTTTTTAATTTAGCCATTTTTTTGAGTGTAAAGGAATTTATCCAAAGGGAGGGGGCTGGCACCTTTAACTCATTGGAAATCTGCAAACAAAATACGGTCAACAGGGAAAGAAAATGCTGTAATATTTGATTAATATCATTTTGCAACACAACAATAAATATTATGATTCTCAATAGAAATATTATAATATTTCTTTAGAAATATAGGAATAATTACATCAATAATTCAATAATTCAATAAATACAGCTGTTTGAAAGCAAATGATGTGATTAAGATTCAAGAGTAAAATTGTCTTTTCAGTGAAAAATTACGATCGATTTTCAATATAATGCAAATATACGTATTTTTTTATTGAACGAATATTATATACAGTAAATTGCTTCTTTGATTAAAAATAAATTACAGAAAATATGACTTCAAAGTGAGTAAGAAATTCAGGAGTAGAAAATATATTAATTGAAGTAATTTATAAGGTAAACAGTACATGAATTTGTATAATGAAGAAGGTACTTTTAATTAGACAAGATTTCCATTCCAGTCTCCGATTCCAGCAAATTCAATGTTAGCATATGAATCAACGTGAACTATTCATGTTGACAGAATTCACTGCAATCAAAGCTTTGAGACACGAATTGAAGCAGTAAAATGTCGTGGAATGATTTAAAACTGCCTAGAAAATTGTAACTGAATGGTGGATCAGATTATTTCGCGGGACGATTCTTATTACTCTATCAAATATTAGTATAATTCTCATGCAAAAAATAACTACTAAATTTATAAAATTCCTAAAAGAATTCAGTACATATATTTTTTAGAAACAACACCAACACATCAGAGTGGTGATTTCTTAATTGTTATCAGTATATTTTTATACTCATAGGATTAAAAAGAATTCTTGGTTTGAAAAATTATTGATATTATGAACTCTTTTAAATTTCTCAATTACTTTTGTGGTATTTTATTGAATATTACCTGTTTGCAAAAAATATAGAAATAGGAAACGATCAACAAAAAAGCAGTTGTTAGGAATTATTAATAAAAACAATATGTTTTACAATACACTTTTTATTATTAATATAGAAAAAAAGTTGGAAGTTTATATTTATATATATGTATATATATATATATATATAAAGTTACAGCTACAAACAAGTTATAGTTTATGGATGTAAACAAAAGCAACGGAACTGAAAATTATTTTACAATCACAAATTTCAAAAATACAAACGACTACAATTGCATTGTGCAATTGCAATAGATAAAAGAGGGCATATACATCTAGTCATATAAGGCAATTATATAAAGCATATACACAAACAGGATGTGAAACAGGTTGTCTAGGAAACAGGAAAACCCAAAGAATAAAGTATATATATACATGTGTGTGTGTCTGTGTGTGCATATGGTAAATAATTAAACAGAAAAATATAAGGTAGAAGAGAAATGTCAAAAACAATAGAGATAAGAAATTTTCAGAAACCAGTCAGTCTGTATGAAAAAAAAAGTCTTAATAACGTTCGCTATACAAAAATTTCATTTGTTTTCTACACAGTTCTATCAAAAAATTTACCAAAGATGAAAGTTGAAAATCAATTTATTAAAGTTACGAAGCGAAAGAAGCTGCAGTGACAAAACTAAAAATCCTTAGACACACATGAAAATATGAATGCGATTGGTAAATCAAAAAAAAAAATTCCATGTTTACAAAACAGCGTGAGAAGCATGTTTTTCAGTAAACTAATTTATATATTAGCTTTATTCGTTTGTTAGATGTTTGCCCAATTATAGGATTTATTTTAAATTTATCTGTAACTATTTATGACCATTGTAGAAATATTCTTAAAAGAAACGCACACTATATATATTTAAATATTTTCTTAAATATATATAGTGTGCGAAGAAATATATTTTCTTAAAATATTTCTTAAATATATAAAATAAATAACTATAACTTATTCATATAAATTCATTGACACCCACCAAATATAGTCTGCTTTTACAGCAATCGTTAATAGTTAGTGCTAAATTTAAAATAGATCCTACGAATTGTGCAAATATTTAACAAACGAATAAAATTAATGTTGAAACTGTTATTCCGAGAAATTCAGGAAATTTAATTTAGTTAGAGCTAACAATAATTATCATAATAAAGCACAGAGACATTTAAGGATTTCTTAACTAGAACATTTTAATTTTAATTTGATGCAAAATTTAAAATAAATCCTACGAATTGTCCAAATAACTCACAGACGAATAATAATTAGGGTAGGAATTTTAATTCAGAGGGATTCTGAAAATTAAATTTTTTTATAGCTTATATTAATTACCACGAGAAAGACATAGATTCTTTAATGATTTCTTAAGAAGAAAATCGTTTTAAATTTTAATTTGAAGTGAAATTTAAAAACATGCAAGATTAATATGAATAATTTCTTTCCTTCGTCAATCTTAATAGTGTTTTAATCTTCACCATATAAAATTAATTACCAAGAGATAAAAAAATGAGATTTATCTGAGCTATTTTAAAATTGTAATAAACAAAGATTGAAATTATGACTTGAGAGCCATAACTTGACCTGAAGTCATATTAGGCGAAACTTTATGTATTACAATAAGTATAAATAGATATCAACGATATTTAACAAGTAGTGTTACAAGTACATTAATTTTATTTTTAAAAGATCTAAAGCATCATTGTAACCTAGGTTTAAGAATAAGGTACAAGTACAAAAATGTACTTCAAATACAAAAATAAACACTACAAAAAATATACAAAGTACAAAAAAATACAAAATGCAAAAAATAAAGTAACAAAAATAAAATTCAAAAAATACAAGTACAAGAAATAAACAAGTAAAAAAAATAAACTTCAGAATTATATTTCTATAAGAAATAATTTATTAATAGATGAAAGATTAAATAAAATATACTAAATTTAAATTAAATTAGACAATACATTTTAATATTAATTGTAAAATTTATCATGCTTTAAGGAAAAGTAATAATTCGTTCATAATTGATTGACATATTTTTACGAATGACTCTTACGAAGTTAATGCATGATCCATCTAATTCTTGTGCAATTATTTATAATGCTATAAACCAAATTTTTCAAGGAAATTCTAATCACAAGATCCATCAGTAACACCTTAAATATCTCTAAGGAGATAAAATGATTATATTAAACCTTTGCAAAATCACTTTTTAATCAGTTATCAAATGTTAATAATTCCGTGAATCACGAAATTTCCGACTGGATAAATTTTCTCAGATTATACTTGCGTAATATTCTCTGATTAAATCCCATTTTGAAGGATTCGATCCCAATTTCGTTCTGAGAGAAAATGCAACGTCGATAAGCTAGGACTTTGAGAATTAAATACGACTTCGAACATTAATTGACTTAAAATAGATTTTTTTAATCTATTGTGATTGAAAAGCCTTGTCCTAGTCTTATTAGCGTTTGTCTTTAACTTCGTATAGTGTTTGGATTAGTTAATTTAACAACCTGTAACGGCAGTTGTTTGTCTACACGTTGAATCTGTAAGAGTAATTTAATTCCAAGTGAATTTAAGTATGATGAATTGAGTCTTGAGAGAACAGACACTCTACTGCTAGAAAGAGCAGGTATTGATCTGATTTATTTGATTATGATTTATCATAATTAATGTTTACATGACCACGTTTATAAATAAATAACTACACTTAATATATTTTTTTTTTTTTTTTAATTGTCATCACACTATAAAAATGTTTCGGTATCGATTAGTTAAAAAAAGTAATTTTCACTTAGATATACTATAGACTTGTAGAATGATAATTTTCAAAATCAATTGCTAACAATTTTTAATTCTAAAAGGAAGTAAAAATCGATTTACTTTTAAAAATAAGAACCTAAAGAGAATTTAAGGTTTTATTAAAATATTTTAATTTGTAAAATTAAACTTTATTTAAAAGTTGTGTATTCCTAGATGTATTAGTGTTTATATTCAACTATTTATGAAAGGGTGAATTAATTAATTCACATAAACATACACACACACACACACACACACACACATATATATATATATATATATATGTGTGTGTGATTACAGTTACATGTGTTTACACAATTACATCACATTACACAGTTACAGTGTGTGATCACAGTTGTACACAGTTACACCATCACAGTTATGAAGGTCTGCACTTAATATATATATTTTTTTTAAATTACGATCATATCATGCAAAATGATTCTGTACCGATTGTTTAAAAAAGTATTTTTCACCTTGATATAATATAGAATTATAAAATGAGAACTTTATAAAATCATTTGTAACCAATTTTGAATTCTGAAATAAAATAAAAATTAATATTCTTTTAAGAATAAGAATCTAGAAAAATTCTAAGGCTTTATTGAAATATTTTAATGTGTAAATTAAATTTTATTGAAAAATTGTGTATTCCTAATCTTGTTAGAGTTTGCCTTTAACTCTGAATAGTGTCTGAATTAGTCAATTCAACCTGTAGCGAGCGCTGTTTGTCTACACGTTGAATCTGTAGGAGTAATTTAATTCTAAGACACGAATTGAATTTTAGCATAATGAGTCGAGTCTTGAGAGAAGAGACACTGATATATATAGCAAGTATTGATCTGACAGGTTTGATTATGACACACACATATATATACCATAATATATATGAAGGACAATAATTAATATTTTTAAAAAAATTGTCATCATACTATACAATTTCTGTGTCGATTATTTAAAAAATTCTGTATGGATTATTAATCGATTAATGATTCTGTATGGATTATTAATCAATTAATGATTCTGTATCGATTATTTAAAAAAGTAACTTTCTTCTAGATATAATATATAATTATAAAATTATAATTTTATAAAATCAATTGTAATCATTTTTCAATTCTAAAATGAAATAATCAATGCCCTTTTAAGAATAAGAATCTCGAAAAAAATCAAAGCCTTTATTAAAATATTTTAATATGTAAAATTAAATTTTGAAAAGTCGTGCATTCCTACCGTTATTCGCGTTTGTCTTTAACTCCGTATAGTGTTTGGAGTAGTTAATTCAACCTGTAACGAACGTTGTTTGTCTACAAGTTTAATTTGTAGGATTAATTTAATTCTAAGACAGGAAGTGACTGTAAGCATGATGAGATGAGTCTTGAGAGAACAGATACTCTGCTGATTAAGTGAGTAAGTATTGATATGATTTATTTGTTTAGGATATATATGTGTTTCATTTACCACAATTAATTTATTTTTAAAATATTTTTTTTGTACTGAATTATTTTGTATCGATTAATTAAAAAGCAATTTTCCCCTACATATTCTATAGAATTATAGAATGATAGTTTTATAAAAAAATATTACTTAAAATCATTTACAATCCATTTTCAATTCTAAAAAGAAATTAAAATTAATGTGATTTTAAGAATAAGAATCTAGAGAAATCTAAGGCTTTATTGAAATATTTTAATTTGTAAAATTCAATTTTATTGAAAAGTTGTGTACTCCTAGTCTTATTAGAATTTGTTTTTAACTATATATAGGGTTTGGATTAGTTAACTCAACCTGTAACGACCGTTGTTTGTCTGCACGTTGAATGTGTAGGAGTAACACGAAGAGACACGAAGTGAATGTAAGCATGATGAGACGATTCTTGAGATAACAGAGACACTCTACTGATACAGAAAGCAAGTATTGATCTGATTATACTCTCCGAAATATATATGTATGTATATAAATATAATATTTATATGTTTATATATATATATATATATAAAATAAATATCATTATACTATTCAAAATCATTCGTTGTTGATTGTTAAAAAAAGTAATTTTCATCAATATATAATATAGAATTATAGAATGATAATTTTATAAAACTAATTGCAATATATTTCCAATTCTAAAAGGAAATAAAAATTGATTTGCTTTTAAGAATAAGAATCTAAAGAATTTGTAAGGCTTTATTTAAGTCTTTTAATTTGTAAAATTTTATTTGTCTAAAAGAAAAATCGTTATTTGTGTTCTTTTCGTTTATTTTAAATATTATGATTATTGGAACGTACAAAAATCATTATGAATTTCATTTTTAAATTGCATTCAGAAGACACACATTTCAAATAATTTAAACCCTTAAAAATTGTTTTATGACTGTGTTGAATATATTTGAAGACAAACTAAATGAGACTTATTTTAAAAATATTTACTTCAATCGCAGAGATGTTTTCATAATAAAAACTTTGATAGATTTTTATTTGTGTTGGTTCAGTCTTTTAATTTTGGGTCTGTCTATTTTAAAAAGCAAGAGTTGTACTCCAATTTATGTTCCATTTTTAAATATGAATACTAACAATCTCTGCCGTTCATTATCGTATTCCTGCAAATTTTTAAATGTGCAAAATGCATGTTTGTGTTCATTTTAAATAAATAATTATTTTCTCACTAATATGGAAGTTTAATATTTTAAGATTGGAAAACATTGCTTTTTCCTTTTTTTTTTTTGCGCGTATTATTTTGAAATATATTCATATTATTGTCAGGAATTATTTTTAAATACTTTTATTTGAAACGCATGTGTTAAAATGAATATAAACACTAGTGCATTGATAATACAAAACCTTCAGTAAGAAACTACATTGAAAAAAATTGTTTGCAGCGATCAGAATAAGAAATAGACATATGTCTGATAAATAACAATACAAATAATCAATAAATATGATCAATATAAGATTTACTCATCAGGATATGTTCTATATTTGAAGGACTAAATATAGCCATAAGTAAACTAAATGAAATAAAGTATAAATCATAAGCTGATTTTTAAAGATATGAGTTTGACATCTACTACATTATAAGCCTTGATGTTTACTATGATAATTATTTTTTTATAAATATGAAACTAACGCAATAATAACCATATGGAAAAGCACAATGAACCAAATTAAAGTCCATAATATATTCAAATATAATTCAATAGCAATAAAATAGCAATTAAAAAATTGCTATTTTACAGATATCAAATATGATATTTTAACATTGAATTGAAATTGTTTTGTTAAGCATCAAATTCTTAAACTAATAAAATCTAAATCAAAAAGCTGTCTGTTATCTGCGACAACGGCTTACGGACAAATGAAAATAATAAATAGCAATTTTTAACTAAAACATAGTTTTCTAAACTCTTATCATTGTAAATGAAATCAAAAAGATAAAAAAAGATTTCATCCACAACATTACTGACACATTAACAGGTAAAGTTTAATATTAACTGTAAGATATATTAAGTTAACAAAATCTCCTATATATAATAATTGAATTTTCATTAAACTTTATCATAGTTTTTTTTTAATAATTTATTAGATTTTAAACAATTTTTATTTGCTGTTCATCAATATTTATTAATAAATTTGGTTTATTAAAAGTGTTTTGAATACATAATTAAAATTTTGATTCTGTTTCTGAGAACACTCGTGTCTAGACAAATTTTATTAGAAATTTTATTTGTACTTTTTTTTTTATTTAAATAATAAAAATGAAGGCATTTATAGAAAAGTTGTCTGAAAACTATATGAGTTATATTAGATAGTTTTGTGGAAGTACAGTTTTATGGTAAAATAAAGTGAACGAAAATATGATATAATAGATTTATAAAGAATGCTTTTTCTTAATTTATAATGAGATAAAGTCTCCAAGCCCAATGTATTCATCTTGTGGCCTTGAGGTTGAAAAATTAGAAAATAGATTGAAAAAAGGTATTAACAAAAAATAAATAAATAAAAATACTACTAATAATGTTAAATAATAAATAAAATTTTCATTACATCGGTTAAATAAAACATCATTGAAAACTTAAGTCATAGTGGAATCTGCTTTTCAATGCATAGACTTATTTATACATATAATTTTCCTTAAATAATGTAATGATAATAAGAATATTTAAAATATACTATTGTATTACATTTCTTGAAAACATAATATATCTTCCAAGTTAATTTAATTTAAATATATTAAAGTTCTTCCAAGATTTTAAACAGTTGTGTTAGAAGTTGGTGTTACATGATTATGTTAATTTTAAGATATTATATCATACACTGATAATTCAAAACTCTTAATGTATATTTTATCATAGCTAAATAAAAACATTAAAAAGGTATACTTAAAATTATTTTTGCATGTCACTTATTTTGCGTATATAGAGGAATTAAAAAAAAATATAAAACAATTAAAAAGAGAACATTATTTTTCAATGTTATGCAATTTTCATTAGTAACAAATTATTTATTTGTGCATCAATTGAAAAGAACAAAGCTAGCCTTGCATTTGATGTGAAATTGTAATTATGCTTTTTATTTGTATACAACCATATGAAAAGACTAAAAAGACCATACGAAGTACTGTAACGTATATTATACTTCACTGCAAGCAGAATTAAATAGTTTTTTTATAGAAAGGTTGAAAGATTCGAAATCTGGTATTGGGGTCATGTTGCAGTAATAACTAATGGAAGATTCACTTGAAAAGGAATCCAAAAATGCCAACAACTCCTAAAACTCGTAATTTTCAAGAAACGTTCTTGTGGATGAAAGTAGGCTTAAGTCCAACCAATAAAATACAATGGCCATAAGAAAGGACAAGAACAATACATTTCTAAAAAAATCAAAATTTAAACTTTAAGATGATGATCACGAATCCACACATGATCATAAATCATTAAATACAAATGCTTTTGTGGTAAAAAAATTAAAGATTTAAAAAGTTACATTTAAAGAAGTCAATTTTAATCATAATTATTTGATATAAATTGTCATTTAATGTTTGTTTAATGCCTACTTTTAGTTCACACTCTCCCTATATATATCTTGTTCAAATTTTCAATCGTTAATAAAATACTTTTTATTCATCCACTCAAGTTCAAATACATTTTTTGAAATTTGTAGTGGATGACACTTGATGTTAATACTGTTTTTTCAAATATTAAGTCATTCATTAAATTTAATTAATTAATTTTAGTTTTTTTAAATTTAAGTTGTATGTATCTACCAATAGATGGCGCCAGATGTAAGAGTAAAATTTCAACTTTATTTATAAAGGACTTTCTGCAATATAGTGAAAAATGTAGGAATTGACTTAATTTTTTTTTTTTTTTTATTTATTTATTTTTTTTTTTTTTTTTTTTTTTTATATTACTTGTTTTTTTTTTTTTTTTTTGGAATGTCTGAAAATGTAACTTCTTCTTTTATTAAGAATCGAACAATCTCTTCTCCAGAAGAGATAATTTGAGAAATAGTATATTTAAAGACTTTCACATTAATTTTCTACAATGAATTTGAGGCATTTCAAAATGAGGTTATTTGCACTTATAAATAGCTTTCTTGTATTAAATTCGATGTTAAATAGAATTCTACATTTGAACGGTCTACTTCAATGCGAAAACGAGAAAAGGCGGATAATATCTTCTTGGAGGTTTCTAAAGATAATGACTTACATGTTTATAGTTATCACACATGCGAAAAGCAAGAGAAAAATTCATTTAAAATGATGGTGAAATATTTTATTAAAAAGAATGGTTGTCTAATGTTTTTAAGGATCCTAATTAAACTTTCGGACATAAAGATTTAAATATCTTCCTTCAAAAATTCATAACTCAATTAATGCCAATACAAAAATTGCTCAAACTGACGGGAATTTTATCATATTTAAAGTTAGGCAGGAAAATATCTATATAAAAATGTGAAATTTAATAAATATTAAATGTGATACTATATAGTAAATTCTGGATTTAATATTATAAATATTTAACAATTATTATTTTTTTTATGTTTCTTTATTAAGATACTGTAAATCCAAAATGACAATTGACCTAAATTACTAGGAACAGATTTCTTTACTCATTAAGGAAATCTTCTCTTTAAGCTAATTGACAATTACATTAACAAAGAGACATTTGCATTAAGAATAGATTAAGAACAGATTTCGTTTCTCCTAAAGTAATTTTAGAGAAATTAACAAGTTGTTCCGCAACACTAGTACAAAAAATTCCCAAAATTAAGGTGTCCCAGTTACCAGTGAACATGGTGTAAATGTTAGGCTTAGATTTTTCAATTAAGACCCTATATTATTACTCAGTAATTTAAAACGATACATTTTACGTCGAAATGAAAGTAAGGTTTCTGTTATCATTAATTATTTCGAAAACATCTCTAATTTGTAAGAATTTAATAAAAAATTACAGTTATTTTAACATAATACTTAATTAAATTCATGTAAAAGCTTTTAATGTGTTGTGTGAATTTATTAATTGTAATTTAAATCACATATTAATTTTAATATATAAAATTTACAATATTTCTTCGTTGCAATTCAAATATTTTGTATTACAATATTAATATATAGAATTCTTCATAGAGTAAAAAAAAGGAAATGTCTGAATTAGAAAGCTTTACAATTATATATATAAGACATTAACACATAAAACAAAGTAGAACTGACTGAGAGTGAATTGGAAAAACGGCCATTTTGTACGGGAAAACTATAACACGTAACATAACATACCATTTACTTCAGGCAAATTGTATAGCAAACCCATCATAATATTCCCACTGCAAAATTCCTGAAATGGCTCACATTCAGACATCTCAAAAAAGGAAGAAGTTGTGTTATATGCGGATGGTTTTTCTGTCTATTCCATGTCATTAAAATAAGTCCTAGATTCTTCTTTGACATAGATCAGGTCATCTATCAGCTGAAATAACATGGTTAAAAATATCCTAAAAGTACTTATTCTTTGATAAAGATATCCTCAGGTTGTTAAAATTAATTTCTTTTAAGTTTACTTATTTCTTTCGGTTTTTACAAATTTACAAATTTCCTAGCCAAAACGTTTTAATAATCTATCATTGTATATTTTGATCATTTTTTTGCAACTTCTGTGCATCTTCTGAACAGGAGAGGTACTGTAGAAATTATACACTTTGAGTGCTTTTTTTTTTTTTTTTTTTTTTTTTTGCGTGTAGCAAATACCGGTAGTATCTTCACTAGCTCATATATATATATGCATATCATTATATTTAATTTATTATATTTTAATAATATTAATTAATTATCTATCCCGATTGAATTGCTCCTATCTGTTAGTTATGGCAGATCAAAATTGAGGTGTGTTCTGTTGAAGAACCTTATTCTATCCATTTTTGATGGGTTCATGGTAAATGTATGTCAATCAGTAAAATTTACTTTTTGGTTGTTGTATTGATGGTATGAGTAAGTTTTTATTTATTATAGATAAGCCATATGATTAAAGCGTTCTTTTCAATGGTGCACGCTACGTTATAGAGATGTTTTTTACTGGCATGTTTGGCAGGATCGGCTTAGATATCGCTTGGAACACTAATCAGAGATTTGTATTTAATTTGCAAATGTAACTAAAATTTCAGCGGAATTGTATGTATTGTATAAAAATAATATTGACTAACAGCTAAATTGCTTGTGTGAAATGATTTGCAATCACATTCTTATGCCAGGATGTCAAGATATGATGTGAGAGCTAGAGGTAATTCGATATTTCCGAAATTAGATGTGTTAAGGATAATGGATCTTTTGATTTAGTAGTGAAATCTGAGAGTCACGAGGATGAAGTTGCAGAATGATTATTGGAGCAGATTATAAAAGACAGAATGCAAAATAAGATATTTGAAAGGGAAGATAGAGAAAGAGAGAAAGAGAGTTTAAATTGGAGAAACGGGGAATTTTTAGACCTAGAGCCATTTCAGTGCTCAATGAAACATGCTTGGAACGTAAACCATTTGATCTCCATAATATTCTTTAAAAATGTAATTCCGGAGACATCAGTCAGTATTGGTGACTTTTAAACGCTTAGGAAGTTGGAGATAAATAAATTAGATTCAGTTACCCAAATATTATTTATTTTGCCATCAGACGTATTTTATCTTATAGCTAGTGAATCAGAGGAGATATCTGTAGACTATGAATAAATGAGGGAATTACGAATGACATATTTTAGCCTTAGAGGCGGGAATTGTAGAATACGTTTCACTCAACATCAGAACGTCTTGGAAAGACCTTGCTTTTGAATTAAGGTCATATTTCGAGGAATGGCTAAATGACATAAGGATGAATGATTTTCATTCGTTAAAGGACTTGATGATTAATGACAAATGAGTAAGACAGAACCCAACGAAGTGCGGAAGCATTTTATTGACAGCTGGAGAAATATTTCTTCATAATCAATGATGGCCAACTTGTTGGATGTTTACGATAGTGCTCGATAAGGCTGGAAGGTATTTAAACATCCCATCTTGAAAGAAAAGATAAGAATTGAAGAGTTGGAAAGGAAATCAATATCAGCCAAACATAAATCTGCTGAAGATTCATTACAGGATCATTTTGGGAAATGGGGGAGATAATTGACTTTCTTAGTGAGAGTGTCTCTTATAAGTTCACATGGTTGACAAAATCGAAACTGCAAAAGTAAAAATTATTAAGATATATCCTGCCATATTTCCTCGAATTGTGCTACCTCTCGTTGAGAATCGTGTAAACCAGAGACTTTGTACGGGGGTGGATTAAGAGGTGAAGTCAGAAAAAACAACATTTTGGAATATTTCAGCAGCTGAGGTACTATTATGAGTATATATTCCGTGAAAAACAAAGTAACAGGCTAGTATCGAAAGCTTGCATTTCTGGAACTCAATGATTCGATCCAGTTGCCCTAATTATGGTCCTGTACTTCAAGTCATATGTTCCTGGCCGATGGTTTAAAATCAAGAAATTTTTTAGGAAAAAAAAACTGGGAAAATTAAAAAAGAAATATAGTAATACAGATGAATTTTCGAGTATGCGTATAGGAATATGAAAACTGACTGAATTATACTGATGTTAAAATTCAAGAGAATTTTCAGATTTGGTTTACTTTCTGCAGAACCACTGGAGGGGTTTTAACGAAATTTGGTTTGAAAGTAAGTTGATAAAATACAGAAAAATAGTCATTCAACAATTATAATACACACTCATGATCGTATGTAGCATTCGACCGAGTCGAAACGTTTTAATCTATGGTTTCAGATTTAATAAAAAAATGGGTTCATAGGGGTATGGTCTTCTCTTACATATACAAGCCTCATACCGTGTTTCCACACTGCAAATAAGGCAGTGCCTTCTTCAGAGCGAGCGCAAACATGCTACATACGATTGAGGTTTGGAGATTTTGATCGCCAATCTGCCCAGAATACCTTCACTTTCCAACCCGAGGAGCAATATATATCCGTGAATTTTATTACATTAAAATGAAATCAAGCCCAATTGCATGAAAAGACGAACATAAATCTCCGGATTCCGCATTTCTATACCTCACGCCAGTCACATTGCCCTTCATGGAGCCCTGTGTTGCCTTCAAATGGAGGGGTATGAGACTATGCAACATGATGCCTGTCCAGACCAACAAACCTCCTCTGCAATAATGGTCGATTTCTTGGACATTGGAGACTACGGCCCTGCTTCTCTCCTTAAGAAATTACACCGAAAGCGGTATACACCAGTGAAGAGAACGGTAGTTTATTGATCTGTGACCTAATCTCTATGAAATCTAAATCATGCTAAATAGGATTCACAGAAATGAGAGGGAAGCAAACAATAAGCTGTCTTGCAAATGACCCTCTCTTGTCTTCTGGAAACAGTAACCCTTAAACTCGCTTTCCTGAGGCAATATGATTATCACGAGTGAACTGAAAATCGTAATAACCCTAAAACACGTAGGCGTATAGCACAAACAGCGATCATCTTTAGTCGTCGGGGCTTTCGGGCGACCTCTTCCATGCCTTTTCTCGATCGTCCAGTATCCTGAAACTATTTCCACAGGCTGGACACGACGATGAGCTTTACATTTGAGCCTGGTTCTAATCTCCCCACAATTCCTAAGCTCATTCTATCATCTAAACGTTGGTGGTTACTCATTGTTACTTTTTGATTTGTATTCAACTGATTTCTGGAAAAAAAACAAGAAATTTGACGAGATGGGCGAGCCAACGAAAAGCTGATTTTGCCATGCGTGCTTATAATGCCTGTTCATCTACAAGTTCAGCTACACATATCTATACTTATTCGGCACACATAATTTGTATCTTTATTTCGAATCAGTGGTTTTAGATTTCATTCAGTTCTTTTCATGAAATTCGGTAAAATATGCAAATTCTCTTAATTTTCACACCATTATAGAGGGCAGTTAGTTATTCAGTAATTAGTTAGGAATGTATTTTGATAAAATTATGAGCTAACAGGATTAAAAATGTTTAAATTAAGTGGACCTTTTAGTTATTGTGGGGTTGGAAAAGTCTGATTAATTTATAAAATTTATTTTATTTAGTAAAGATTCACAGTGTCTACAACATTATAACAATATCATGTTAAACATTGTAATATATTATGTTAAACATTATAAAATATTGCATTTGAGTTGTAAAAAATTCAAAGAATAAATATTAAAATTTATTTTGTCGATCAAGCTTTTTAAAATAGAAGAAAGGAAGAATATGTAATGTAGAATAAATTCACCAATAAATGAACAAGAAATTAATATTTTTTATGATAGCATTTCTTGCAATAAACTGTTATAGTAATGAAGCAAAATTAAGTGTATATCTATTATTCAAGAACTTAACGAAATCTTGAACTTGCTAATAATAATAAAATAAGTTAAATAAGTCAAAACACAGTGAATAAAATAAGTGAAAACTATTTTGTCTAAATATGTTTTATTCTCAATAGTTAGAAGCCAAAAACACTCAAAATAGTTCATTTAATTTCTACATAGTTTATCTATGTAGAAATTAAATGAACTATTTTGAATGTTTTTGGCTTCTAACTATTGAGAATAAAACATATATAGGAAACCAGAAAAAAAGAATTGAAACCAGGTTATAGGAACCCAGAAAAAAAATTGTACTTCAAAAAAAAAACCAAGACAAGTATTTAAGAAATATGTATGAATTCAAGTTTTTCTTTTAAAATTTGAATTGTATATATATATATATATATGTATGTGTGTGTGTATATGTATAATACAATTTTTAAAATGCAATTGAATCAAAAAATTAGAAATGTAAACCAGTTAATTTTTAAAAGTAAATTATTTTATAATAAAATAAATATATTAGTAAAAAAATAATTGATTTTGAGAAACAAATTATTTAAAATGCTAAAAATAATTTATTCAATAATCTAGTGATTTATAATGTTTTATGAATTACTATTAAAATTAACAAATACAAAACAATATCCTTATCAAATTATTAACAACAATTTCATTGATAAGAAATATAGTTAAACATGAAAAGCTTATAAGTTATTTTTTATTCAATAAAATTTATTCCATTAATTTATATGTTAATTAGTAAAAACATTAGTTATAAAAATTTAAAATAATAAACTTAATTAGAATTCCTTTTATTTTATGGTATTTATTTGAAGAACTTAATTAACAGAACTCATTTAACATGAATACATGAATTAAGATATTTCTTTGAAATACATTTTTAATCAACACATTTCTAAAATAACTGTAAGATGAATAAAATATTTTACTCACTATATTAAAATCGTATTTTCTGTATTAAAGAGTATATGGCATTTTACACTTTATAAAACAATATAAGTCTTTCATTTTTAATTGAATCCAACGTTTTCAAACATAATGTTGGATTGAATTAAAAATGTTTCTTTTAAAATATTAGAAAATTAAAATATTTATTATTATATATATTTAAAATATTTCTTATATTAGTTTTTTGATTATTTTAGTCAATATATTTAACTTATAAATTAATTATCATGGACTTATTTATTAAGAATTTTTGAAGAAAGCTTATATAAGTTTCTGGAAATATTGAGTGAAAAATATCAAACAAATCCGATATTCATTTCTGTAAATTAAAAGGATGAACATATATTATTTAGAAATCATTTGTTTTTTTAACAAACAATGAACACCACGTTTATATTACAATAAATTTATTGATAGTTAATTAAATAATTCAAATTGTTTTGAAAGAAATTATTAAAATAATCACTTTTGATTCAAATATAAATCAGAACGGATATTTAATTGACCTGCAATTGAGGGTCAACATTCAATTCATTACAAAATATTTTATTAAAAAATCAGCCAATACAATGAAATTAATCTTTATAAAAATGTTACTAAAATAATAAGTAGAATAATCATTATTTATTACTTCTAAATATACTAAATATACTTTTCTAACCATTATTTATTACTTCTATTATTACTTCAAAATATTTTCCATAATAACGCTTACAGAAAAAATACTGATTACAAAGTGAAAATGTGTTTTTTCATACAGATAATTACGAAATTAGTTCAACATAATAAATAAGTTACGAATTAAAAGTAATTTCATCAATGTGTTGAAATATGACGATATTAAAAACATTATTTCAATATTCATATTAAATTTTAAATTAGAAAATTTAGACATTTAAATAAATTTAATGTTAAAAAAACAAAATAATAAATAAAGCTAATTTTTTATAAAAATTTTATAACTTATGTTAATTGTAAAGAATTAAATCTCAAACTTGTAGTAAATAGTTAATCGTTATAATCTTTGTTAAAAATTGTAGACTATTATTCATATTTTTCTACCTTTTTGTTTAATTATTTATTTAAAAACTTTAACAACTTATGTTCGTAATTAATTATGCCTAAGTTTTTTCAGAAGATGAACATTTTGAATAAATAAAATTTCAAATCTTTTAACCAATAAAAGTTTCAAAATATTCAGAAAAATCATACAAATTTTTAAAGACAGTAATCACCAAACTAATTGCATAAAAACTCAAACTGAACTAAAGGGCAATTTACGATCGCAATAATGGCGTTTTCTAGCCTTGAAGGGAATTATAAAGTTTACTTGTTCATTTGAAGATGAGTTAAAAACAAATGAAAACAATCATCAAGATTAAAGAAATGTATTTAAATTAATGACAGTATAAAAGGTGTACAAACTCTGAATACATTATAAAAGTATATTTACTAACGATATCCATTATTTATAAATGTCAAGGAATAATCTGTCATCAAAAATATTTTATTATTGTATTAATGTGATAAGAATTATTTAAAAAATTTCCGGACGCTTCGCAAAAGTTATTGCTTTTTTAGCAATTTAATTCGTATCATTTCCGATTACAAAATAATTACATAATTAGGACGTTATTAAAAAAAATGACAAACTGTTTATTTCACAAGTTTGATAATTCAGTAAATTCTATTAAACTAAAAATAATTATTTAATATTTGCATAACCATCATCATCATCATCATTGGCGTAACAGCCTCATTGGGGATCAAGGCGGTCTGTTTACTGACAGATTTCGAGACTGAAAGATATTTTCTTTTTACGAGGTAGCGTGTTGTCAGCACTATGCCTAACTCTCTCCAGCCATATTATACTGGGACCTACAGTTTAAAATGAATTCTGAACCACTACAAACATTAATGACCAGAGAGCTAGTCACTTGGACATTTGGCCCCTAACTATTTACGTAGATGCCAGAAATTTGAGTAAGAGCAACATTAAGTAATATAGCGCTAGGCATAGCGCTAAGTAATACACTGAAGTGACAAAAGTCATGGGATAGCAATATGCAAATTTTCAGATGGCAGTAGCATCGCGTCGAACAGGTATAAATGCGCAGTGCTTTCGCAGAGCTTTCATTTCTGTTCAAGTTATTCATGTGAAGAGGTTTTGACGTGATGATGACCGCACGACGGGAATTAACAGACTTTGAACGCGGAATGTTAGTTGGAGCTAGACGCATGGGTCATGCCATTTCGGAAATCGTTAGGGAATTCAACATTCCCAGATCCACTGTGTCAAGAGTGTGCCGAGAGTATGAAATTTCAGGCATAACATCCCACCATGGACAGCGCAGTGGTCGACCGCCTGCACTTAACGACCGAAACCGGCGACGTCTGCAAAGAGTCGTAAATTCTAACAGACAAGCAACACTGCGTCAAATAACCGCAGAAATCAATGTGGGACGTACAAGGGACTTGTCTGTTAGAACTGCGCGGAGAAATTTGGCTTTCTTGGGCTATTCCAGCAGAAGACCGACTCGAGTGCCTTTACTGACAGAACGACATCGCTTGCAGCGACTCTCGTGGGCACGTGAGCATATCGGTTGGTCCCTAGATGAATGGAAAACCGTGGCCTGGTCCGATGAGTCACGATTTTAGTTGGTAAGCGCTGATGGTAGGGTTCGAGTGTGGCGCAGACCCCACGAAGCCATGGACCCAAACTGTCAGCAAGGCACTGTTCAAGCTGGTGGTGGCTCCGTAATGGTGTGGGCTGTTTTTCATGGCATGGACTTGGTCCTCTGGTGCGACTGGACCGAACATTGACTGGAAATGCTTATGTTCAGCTACTTGGAGATCACTTGCAGCCATTCATGGACTTCATGTACCCAAACAACGATGGGATTTTTATGGATGACAATGCGCCATGTCACCGGGCCACAACTGTTCGCGATTGATTTGAAGAACATTCTGGACAATTCCAACGAATGATCTGGCCACCTAGATCGCCCGACATGAATCCCATCGAGCATTTATGGGACATCATCGAGAGGTCTGTTCGTGCCCAAAATCCTGCACCATCAACGCGTTCACAATTATGGACGTCTATCGAGACAGCATGGCTCAATATTCCTGCAGAAGACTTCCAACGACTTGTTGAGTCCATGCCACGTCGAGTTGCTGCACTTCGCCGGGCGAAAGGAGGGCCGACACGATATTAAGAGGTATCCCATGACTTTTGTCACTTCAGTGTATAACATTTTCAACGCACACAAAATGAAAATGAAATGAAAATGTTTCGAAAAAAAATCTTTGAAATGTTTTATATAAAAAAATTCAACATGCTACCAGTAATGAAGTGTATTGAAAGCCTGGAACCCTAACTACTTACATAGATGCCTTAAATTTGAGTAAAATCAACATTAAATGCCATATCATTGCATAGAGCTATTTAATATAACATTTTCAACACAATCAAACTTCCATACAGATTGTGGAAACTTAAAAGGCAATCTTTGAAATGTTTCATCTAAAAAATTCAACATTATACCAGTAAATAAATGTGTTAAAGCCCTAAATACTTACATAGATGTCTGAAATTTTATTAAAAGCAACATTAAATATCATACCACTGTATAGCTCTATGTAATATAACATTTTCTACACACACACACACTTCCACACAGATTGCCGTAATCTAAATGGCGATCTTTGAAAAGTTTCGTCTGAAACCGAAATGTGTTGAAAGCCTCGAAACCATAATACTTGCATAGATACCTGAAATTTGAGTAAAAACAACATTAAGTATCATTTCATTGCGTAGCGCTAAGTAATATAACATTTTCATCACACACAAACTTCCACACAGATTGCAGAAACCTAAACGGTCATCTTTGAAATGTTTCACCTATAATATTCACAAAATTTAAACTTTTTCAAATAACGAAATGTGTTGAAAATATTTTTCATGAATAAAATGTGTTGAAACCCTAGAAACCCTATAGACTACAGAAATTTGCATAAAATCATTATTAAATATCATACCATTGGCATAGCGCGAAATAATGTAACATTTTCAACACACACATTTCCACACAGATTACCGAAAACCTAAACGGCGGTCTCTAAAAGGTTTCATCTAAAAAATTCACAAAATTCAAAATTTTTACCGCTAAAGAAATGTGCTGAAAGCCTCGAAACCCTAAATACTTATACCCTAATATAGATGTCTGAAATTTGAGTAAGAGCAATACTATATATTCTACCACTGCATAGCGTTAAGAAATACAACATTTTCAACACACACAAACACTTCCACACAAATGATCGAAACCACAATTGCCGGCGATCTTTGAAATATGTCTAAAAAATTCAAAAAATTCACAACATTTTTACCAGTAATGAGATGTGTTGAAAGCCTCGAAACCTCCAAAACTTACATAGTTGCCTGAAATTTGAGTAAAAACAACATTAAATACCATACCATTGCATAGCGCTAAGTAATATAACATTTTCAACATGCACACCCTTCCACACAGACTGCCGATATTTAAACGGCGATCTTTGAAATGTTTCGTCTAAAAAATTCAACGTGGTACCAGTAACGAAATGTGTTGAAAGCCTCGAAACAGCATACCCCGTTTTTTTCTTTTCATTACAATATATATATATATAGATATATATACATTCTTTTATTTCTCCTATCCGGAAGGTCGTGAAAGTTAAGAACCGAGCTTTATCCTTTAGGTAAGGGCAACATTTGTGCCTTAAGCTTCCAGCAAAAACAATCTAAGCGAACCTCCAGAGAAGCAAAGAAATGAAATAAGAAATCGGCTTCTTACAAAATGCGTGCGATAAAACTAAGAGTATATAGATATATATCTATATGTTTCTGAGGAACCAAATGCTTTGTTCTGGAGTGTGTACTTTGTATTGTCTTTCGATACAATCCATGAAGAAGTCGGTATTGGCGCTGAGGCTCAAGAGTTCTGAGTTGGTATAAATTGAATCTTCGTATTTATGACTCATCCAAGCATCACTAGAAATTGTTTAGTGTTTGACTTTAAAGTTCTACGAAGTCATTTTTTTCCTTCTTTGTTTATGTTCCTTTTTTCTACTCTCATCTTAAGAAATACTTATATTGTTAGTTTTATTTTTATGTGAGGGATAGGCAAAATTAATTGCTTCAGCATCGAAAACATAAAAGGAAACAATTTTTTTACTTTATGATGGAAATATTTTTTTTTCTACTTTTGATCAAGAGTGTCTTATGAAACATTTATTTATGAACCTGACATTCAGAATAACAATAAAATAAACCCTATTTGATTATGATTTCATATTTTTTCATAAATTCTCTTAAAAATTTTATTTTTATTATTTCATGATTTTGATTTTATAAATTACGAAAAATAAAGTGTGATATTTATATTTAAATTTAAATTAATCACAAAAAAATTACAAATAAATAAATATTTTCTTTTTACATTTAAATAATCTGAAATATGTATAGATGATATACACAAAGTAGCCAATTTATTATGATTACGTCAGTATTATAGGTTTAGAGACCAACAACTTTTTTCTTTGATACTGTGTAATCAAAAATATGTGCATAGTAAAATAATTACTAATTATCCCAAAAATATGCAATTTTTTTATGGCATTTTATGATATATTTTCCAATTATATAATAATAAAAAATTAATATATATATATATTAGGGATTTTTTTTGAGAATTAAAAAAAAAAGAAAATTTATTTTTTGTTTGGCATTTTTGTATCAATCTTTTAAACTCTAAACATAGTACACTTGTTTGAGATGCTTTTCATTCTATACGTATGCCCTAAATATGTTCAATAATATTTTTTTTTAAATTAAACATAGTTTAGAAACGTGCTAAGCTTACTTTTCTACTTAACATTAATATTTTTCATTTAATATAGTTTGATCGAAAACTGTATGAAATAAGCGTTTTCAAAAGTCTTCGAAGATTTCTTGACAAAATGAAGAATTTCGAATTAAATTTTAATAAATATTTTCTACCAAATTAAATATATTTTTTAAAAAAAACAAGAAAATCACTGTATAATGTTTACACAAATTCTTCTATTTGTCTTATTACAAAAATAATGTTTTAGATATTAAAAATCATTCAAAAAAATAAAGTACGACATTATAAATAATTTACTTCGTGGCTGAGAATTTAAATCAACAGATACTTTCTAACCCCAACAAGAGTTACATACTACTGTACGAACTCTAACGCGACATTTGGCGAAAACCTTTATAGCTGCCTTTTAAGATTAAACCTTATTTGGAAAGTAAATGTTTAACAAAATCGAAAGAGTGTCTACTGAGTCATTACTGTGAAAGGTTACAATATTACCAAATGTTACTGTTAGGAATAAAAATAATAAAGGATAAAAAAATTTAAAAAAAACTAAATTACTATACTTTATATGCGTTGTACATAGCTTTTTGTAGTTATAGAGTGGATTTCATTATCACATTTATTTTTTTTTAAATTTGTAACTAAATTATTTAAGCAATTCCCTTTTAGTTTAATTGAATATAGCGTATTATAACAACAGATTTGAATTCATACTTTATTAGAGTATTTTACTACATTAGCAAATTAAACTGAAGGTACACGCTATTTGTTTAAAAAAGAAAAATATAAATTTTTGTTATTTGAGTTTATATAATTTTTTAATTCATGCACAATTTAATAATCTGCAAGTGTAAAAATGAAGAGGATAATTTTTGTTGCTGTTGTATTTTTATTATTAAGCGATGCAACTCATGTTAAGCGATGTTTTAATTATCACAAAACCTATTTATTTATTATCTACAATGTATTGCGAAATACATATACACAGTAAAAATACGTTTCCATATGCCCATTAAAAACTGGATTTTTTTAAATATTTTATGAAAACTTCTTTTATTTGGGGGGTGGGGGGCGAGTGAACAAGTATTATAACCGTATATGCGATATTGGAAATACATAAAAATGATGTCCTTTGTCCTTTTTTTATTGTTAATTTTTATAAATTTAATTACAATAAAAATACATATTTTACTAAATTAATCTACAAGCAAACTGATGATGAACAGCAATTAAAAATGATTACAAATACTTTTAAAAACTTTCCTCTCTAAAATATTATGGAATATGATAATTTATTAGTTGTCTTTATCTAATCTTCATTAATGATATATTTTTTGCAGGAGTTTTTCTTTCTGATTGCCAATTGCAAAAGTCATAAGCTCTTTTAATTTGCATAATTATATCTATCATTAAAAAATTATTCTCTCTCCCCATATGAAAAATGAAATACTTTTATTTAAATGCAACTATCAAAGCATCTAACTCGATAATATATTGTGAAGTGTTACATTTATTATTTAAATTAAATTTTTTAAATTGTTATATCATGTCTCTTTTGTCTAGAATTGTATAAATTTCTATTGTTTTTTAAGTTATATTTATATGTAAAAATAACATAAATTGCTAATAGATATTTATCACTGGGGAAAGTAATAAAATATCATAAGAACATGTCAGTTTGGATGGACTGCATCACAAAGGAATTCACTAATTTCACAATTCAACAACTTCTCAATGTGGGATCTTTATTGACCCAATTAACTAGTTAGAATTCCTCTCTCCAATTCATCTTTGTGGATAAAAAGGTGTGTCACAATGATATCCGCTTCAAAAGCAATAAAAGTCAGGAGTGATTAATGACTTAACAACACTAATGTGGATGCTTACAGTATATCGGTCATAAAATGGCACATCTTACAACTAAATAGGGAACCACACATCATAGACATCTGGTCCCTACAACGGTGGAAATTCAAATAGCAAGTGATACCTCCTCAATAAATGGAAAAAGGGGAAAGGAAAACGGGGTATGGTTCGGTGGTCCAATAATCGCATGAGAAGGAAATTAAAAATTCAATCCTACTTATTAAAACGGGGATTTCAAAAATAAAAGAAAAGTGGATTTGAAGTGAAGAGTGGTGAGGAGAAAAAATAGAATAATTTAGAGAAGGTGGACAAATGATTGAAATTGAAGTGAGGAGAATAGAGATGATGTAGAGAAGGCTGAAACGATGAAAAGTCAGAGAGGAGAAGTGATGAGAAGAATGTTTTACTTTAGACGATATTCTATCCTCATAAAATGACTGACAAAATAAAAGTAGAGCCTTTAAATAATAGATAAATTAATTTGTGATAGAATTTAAATCCTCCGGGATATTGATGTATGAGTATTGGTGATTAGATTTATTCAAATTTTGTGTTTACTAATCCCATGTATATATTCTACATCTGGACTACCACTGTGCCTAAAAGGTAAGACCAATTTTCAATTTAAATTTCCGGTCATATGTAATTTCATTTTTTTTCCTTGTTAGGTTGTTGGCATTATCCTTGACATCTGTGGGAAATTTTACGTCAAATTATTCATTAGTGTTTAAGTTACACTTGGTTTTGGGAGACGCTAAAACTGATTCCGGCGATTTTTGAAATGTCTCTTCAATCGACTCAAAATGTTGTCCCTGGAGTGTCTTTTGAGTTTAGGGAATAGCCAGAAAAAGCAAGGTGGAACAATTAGAAGTACAATTAGAGACCTTACTGATGATGTTGAAATTTCAAAAGGATCGTTCAATTCCATTTTAAAAGATGTTTTGAGTATTAAACGTGCCAAATATCGATTGGTACCGAAAAGACTGAATTCTTCGAAAAAACATCATCGCGTTGAAGTGTGTGAAACAATGCTTTCTGACTATAAGGACAAGTTGAAATGCATCATAACTGGAGATGAGACTTGGATTTATGCTTACGGCCCGGAAACAACCAATTAATTGTGCGAATATCGTGACAAAGGTGAAGCAAGACCGAAAAGAGCACGCCAAAGTCGTTCAAAAATCAAGGTCATGTTGAGTGTTTTCTTCGATTACCGTGGTGTGGTGCATTATGAATTCCTTTCGCCGAGCCAAACTGTCAACAAGGAATATTATTTGAGTGTTATGCGTTGTTTGCGTGAAGCTATTCGCAAAAAGTGGCCCCATTTATGGAAAGACAACTCTTGGTTTTTGCATCACGATAATGTGCTAGCTCACCCTGCATTGATTCTTCGTGACTTTTTCAGCAAAAATGAAACCCATGTTGCTCCACATCACGACTTCTGGCTATTCCCTAAACTCAAAAGACCACTCCGGGGACACCGTTTTGAGTCGATTGAAGAGATTCAACGTGAATCGCCGCGCGCTTTGAAGGCCATCTCGGCCAATGATTTTTTTTAGCATGCATTGAGAATTGGGAAAAAAACGTTGGCATAAGTGCATTGTGTCTGGAGGGGATTACTTTGATGGAGATGAAATAAATTTGGAAGAATAAATAAAGACTTTCAGAAAAAAATAAAAATCGGTCTTACTTTTTGGGCACAATAGTATATTTAATATATATTTAATTTACTAAATCATAAACGCACATGATGAATTTATATTGCATGATTCATTGACGACATTTTGATGTTTTTATTATTATTATTTTTTTTTTTTTTTAGATTTATCAGTTTCATACCCAGGGGCTCCCTTTACTGCTTGATTACTTTTTGTTTGTGTAACCTAGATAATATATAAATTATTTTGTTTCAATCATTATTTTTCTTGTTTTATGAATGTTTAGTAATTTCTTACATATAAGATTATAATAAGATATTAATAAGATTTTGGAGTTTGAATGAATCTGCTGTGTTGCACTTAATGATGTGATGTTTACATGAAGTGGAGTTTATTAGTTATTGAGAAACACAAGGCTCATGTAAAATTTATTTGTTTTAAGAAGACTAGTTTGGTAGGTTATTGCTGATCCCATTGTTAAGGGTGTTCAATTTAAAAGCATAATGGCTCCATACTAATTTAATTGAAATGTGGATAATGGTTATTAATACAGGAGAAAATTGATATTAATTAAATTTTAATCAAACAACATCACAACAATTCGATAGCTATCACAAGTTGGTTGTATTTAAGAAACTAAATTTGAATAACAGGTCACTTACGTAATATTCTGCATACTAAGAAAATCCACTTAAAAGTTTGGGAAATACGGGATCTCATTTATTGATACAGGAAAGGAAATTATATTTGTTTTTTACATCCATTTTGAAGAACATCAATAAGCATGACAGCTGTCAAGATAAACGATAGAAAAGAAAATTTATCGTAAAAATTTGATACAAAAATTTTAATTCTAAATTTAAATCCAATTCACAACATTCATTAATTTTTAGACTAAATAATTCCAGTATCGGTTGAATTGCAGGAGAATATAATACATTTGTTGTAAGAGGAAAAGCATAATAAGGAACGGTAAAATAAATGAATAATACAACTGAAGTTTGTTTTAATTAACACATGTAAAATTATTTAAAATATATTATGTTATGTTGTTTTTACTTAATTTTTCAATAGCTATTAAACTTTGTTAAATAATAGAATAACATTGTATAATGTAATACATAATAACACTATAGCTGGAAATTGTAATGCTAAATATAATATTCAAAATCAAAAGGAATAGGATTTGTACTTTGGATGCAAGAGATTGTATGTATTTCTAAACTATAATTTATACCATTCATATTTCATTTGGGCGAACATCTGCATGTGTATGAATGTTAGGAAAATGGGAATTATGTTTAAAATATATTTAAATGAAGTTATATGTGAATATTTGAATCATTTTATTAAAATGATGACACAGAATAGATGACATAGAATGAAATAAAATGCTCCGAAATATACTGAACAACAAAATTTTATTAAAAGGTTTATGTATGCTTTAAAAATTATAAAATTTTGCTTTATTTAATTCATGAATATTTGATATAAAGCTAAAATAGTTTTATGAACATGGAAATTAATTAAATTTATTTAATCTATAAAATTAATCTAGAATCTTCTTTACACATTTTGTAAGATATCTTATTGATAACTAACTACTGTTAAAAATCAAAATCTTTTTTCATATCAAATATAAAGTAACGGAAAAATTACTTCAGTAGAAATTCATCTGTGTATAAATTATAAATGTGCTTAATTATTTCCAGTGTTTTATAGCAAAAAATTAAACATAAATATTTTGTTATTCATATGAGCATCCAAATATTGAGAAATTTCTAAATATTTTTCTTTAGGGCTTGCGATATTTCATATTTTTGACATATACTTCGAAAATTAAATGTTATATAAATATAAAGCTATTTTTACCGTAAATATAATATACATACAAACTATTATCAAATTAATGTATTTTAATAAAATTTCAATTAAAATATGAGAATTCAGTAACTTACTTTTATACGAAATAAGAATATGAAAATCATGAAGTCATGAAGTTATATGACTTTAGTTGGGAATTGGAAAAGATCTATTACATACTTTATGTAAATAATTAAAAAAAATCGTATAAGACCCAAAGAGTGCTTTAAGGGGTCAGGTGGTAAGCATAATAATGCATTTCTGATACTTACAGATGTCACCAAAAGCAGTCCCTGAAATATTCAGGGCATTTTGATTCTTGAATTATAGATACATACAATAATATATATAAAATTAAAAACAAAAAACTACGAACTAAAATTAATAATAGGTTTTATTGTATCTTATTTTCGAATTTAATTTTTTTTTGGAATTTACTATACAGTGCATGGATTAAATTTAGAGAAATAAATAGTGTATATTTTTTAGTTTATATATCTGTGAAATGCATGAAAAATCAATGGTTCTATTACATATCGTTGCATAAACAGAATTGGCACTCTTCATAGATGCATCGAGTAAATATTTCTGAAGATAAGACCTCCAGAAAAAAAAAAAAATTCTTTCTGACAGTTTTCCCCTCCCATCTAGCTTTAAAACCAAAATATCACTTTGCAAAGTGTCCTTTTTTATTGCTGCCAACAGCATCCATCTTGCCAGTGTCACCATAGAAATATGACTAGGGCATTACCTTTATTATACGGAGAAAATTGTCGTTTGTCAATGGTAAAAAAACCTTCTCTAGCCGACCAGTCACCAGGGAATGAAAAAAGAGCAAAAAAATGGATACAGTGTATGAATTTTTCGATGAAATAGGATCCAGTATTTTATGTATATAGCCTACTTTAACTTCAAAAACTATTCGTCCAGAAAGATCTACTTTTATCAATGCGGGCACCACCTGTTATGCAGAAAAGAATCACTCAGTGGTCAGTAGAACCGAGTCCCTATGGGGAATCATGTGTATTTTATGAACTTTATATATAAATAAATATATGTTTGCGTGTATGTGTGTGTGTGTGTGTAATGGGAATATGATAAGGGATTCGAGAAACTTCTTCAGTAATATATAGAATTTAGCTATTTTTATTTGCATAATACATATATAAAAATATATTTCTTTTTTTTTTTTTTAATTTTTCTTCTTTTTTCTAATTTCTAAACATTCATTTATTTGAAAGACTTTCTCATTGTTGAATTGTAATACAAAATGTAATCGAAAGATATTATTTTAATGGAAGGAAATTGAACATATATATATATTATTAATACCAATCTTATTAATAAAAATATTTGCAAAATAAACCATGCAATAATCATCCCATCATCATTTATTATTAAAGTTATTCAGACAATCGCATATGATTAAAGTTTTGCTAAGACATTTTTTGGTTCATATAAATTCAAATAGCAGAGCATAATTTTTTTGCGTTATTTAACATCAGTAGGTGCTTAAAATAGTGTTAATTAAAAAGAAATTTGAAAAAAATACAGTTAAAAATAGTAGTTTTTTCTCCTGCACTTGTTTACTTTTTAATTAAATTCTTTGACATCATTAACATTACAAAAAATAAAGGATAGTTTTTGTAAAACAATCAGTTTATTATTATTTTTATTCCGTCTTGTTTATTAATGGAAGATATAATGCAATGATGATTCAAAAGAAATTAAAAAAATAAAGATAATAAGCGAGTTTTTACGCAATGGTGTTCTAAGTGAATTAATTTCAATTCAGATTTTGGTTGCCCCATATAATATATGAATAAAAATATGGTAATTAAACAACTATGCATAATAAACGTATAAAATAACATTGTAAAAAGTAATTCTGCCTCAAATGTCAGGAATTCTCTTCAATCTGTGTTTAATTTGGCGCAAAATTAAATGTTCAATATTCCGATTACAGCTTTCTCTCACCTCATACTTATTATCTTCTATCAAAATCAACGAAAAAAACATGATAAGAGTGTAGCTGTAAAAATATTTTTCTTAATCGATTTTTAACTCTTTAGCAAAATCATTACCTTAAAAGAAAATATGCATTTTCAAATTGATTATTTCTGAGATCAAAAATGCAGTTTAAGATTTAAAGCATGCATTTGAATAGTTAGTGTTCTTCCAGACAACAATTTCTTGCTTATAAAGCAGTATAAGTCCAATTAATTTTATTCCATAATAAATTTGAACATTTTTGAACACCAATCGTTAGCTTACATTGCAGTAAATTTGTTAATTAAGCATAATATGTAATTTAATTAATTGACTATCAAATTCTAGAATCAAAGTATGTTAAATCGGGTTTTAAAAGTTTTATTTTTCAATTCCTTCTATTAGCTCACACTCTCCCTACATATATCTTGTTCAAATTTGCAATCGTTAATAAAATGCTTTTTATTCATACACTCAAGTTCAAGTACATTTTTTTGTACTTGTAGGGGATGACACTTGATGTTAATACAGTTTTTTCAAATATTACTTCATTAATTAAATTTAATTAATTCATTTTAGTCTTTTTTAGATTTAAGTTGCATATATCTACCAATAGATGGCACCAGATAAACTTAAAAAAAATGAATGAAAATTATTTATAAAGGACTTTCTGCAATATAGTGAAAAAAAAGTAGGAATTGACTTAAATATTTTTTTATTTTTATATTACTTGTTTTACGGAAATTTTAAATCGGTAAAATGTATTCAAATTGAATTAGAAAAACCAGATATAATAGCGGAAAGATTTTTTCAAGCCGGAAAACTTATATTGCACACGATGTAACATGTTGAATGTAGTTTGGATGATTTTAATTACTGTGTTGATTCTGATTTGCAAATATTAATAAGAAAATCCCTCTAAAATACTGAATTAGAAACCCTTTAAAATTTTTATGCTTATGCGAAGAGTATAATAATGTATGTTACTTCTGTTCTATTTATGAAATGTTTATTGTTGCCATAAATATTAATAAAATATTATCATATTATTAATATATAACATGAATTATGATAAACAATTGATTTAGCATAAGATAAATTTCTTGAGTTAGCTTCAGATATAATTTTGGGTAAAATTAAGTATTTGATTATAAAGTTTTAATGCAATAATAAATATATATTTAATTAATATTTCGGCTGACTAAATTATTTGTTTAATTATATTCGAATATAAAATTTCTAGAAAACGAGGGAAAAATTATGAATATACCTAAAAAAAATGTAACATACTGAATTAAAAAATAAATAACATATTTATGACATTAATTCTATAATTTAAGAAAAAAAGTTTTTTTTTTTTATTTTGTTATCTAATTATAAGCAGTTAATAATAGATTATAAAAACAAATAAAAAAATTAGTAAGTATAAATTGAATTTTCTTAAAATTCTCTGTTGCTCTACCAAGCCAATTCTGAATAAAACCAGGAAAAAAGTCAGGGTAATTGATGAGACAGATATAATTTTTTAGAGGAATCGCTCTGTGAGTAATCATATGTTGAAACTCTTTGCAATAGAAACAAATATTAAATTAATGTGAAATGTAATTATTAAAATTTACAAGAGGCCCAAGAAAATATTTATTTTCGAATTTACTGTTAATAATATATTTATACCCATTTGAACACGAAAGCTGCTATCATGTTTTTACTACCTAACTCCGTAGCTCTACAGTCAACGTAAACCATTGCCATCCATCTACTAGCTGATTCCGAAACAAGAGATGATTTACTTTTACTGGGTAGTGTTGCCATCCTTACAGTCAATTAACCCTTACAGTCATATTAGACCTACGGTTTAAAGTTGATTCCGAACCCCTACAAATATCCAAGGCACCGCCGGGACTCGAGCCCGAAGACTATGGTGCACTGCTCCTAAGCGCTAGTCACTCGGCCATCAGGGCCATCATGTTCTTACATTCTTATTAAATTGATGAACTAGTATGTCAAAATGTTTCGAACGAACACGAAAAATTAGTTTAAAAAAATATCGGCACATTTTCAAAATTCATAATATCAATTATTGCGATAACCTAATTAAATGAATTTTCTTTTCAATTTAGATTATATTATTAACTGTAAATCATTATAAAAATGTATTATTATCTTTCACAAATTCAGTATTTGAGTAGTTAAATATTCTAGTTAGCAATTTTGTCCGTCTTTAAAAATCTATAGATTTTTATTTATTTATTTATTTTTTTGGCCTTTATAAATTTATGAATTTTAAAAGTCCGACATATTCAATTAATTAAAATTATTGCAGAAATTAAATTTTTAACCAAATAAACAAAATATTATTCCTCTACAGATCATTACACAGCATGGAACTTTGGATCTTTCTTACATGTAAAAATGGGTAAGTAAAAGCATATCCCTGAGGAAAATATGACGAAGAATACCAAGACTGAAGCAGAAAAATGAAAAAAATGCATTCGCTTGCATTATATTTATGAGATTGTGGGACAAACAGGAATTCTTTCTTATCCCATGCCAGATGCTATATCTTTTACTTTATTTCCTTACTGTCTCGAGGCATGCATATACGGCATTGAGGTGTACTGGATATTCGGTCCTGTCCAAATATTTCATACACATAGGAGCTTCCATGCATAAGTGAAGCTTTCATTATGTCCCCCCTAAACCTTGATGTTACGTAAGAGAGCAGATTCAGAAAATTGCTCAAGATGCATTTTACGTACACCGATTTCTCAAAAATGCCTCTTTCCTTTACTTTCCTATGGTCCAAATGTATCCAAAGAGACCCCAAAAACGACCTTCATCCAAAATCAGGTTGTTTATCTTATATAAAATTACGCACTTATGTGGTTTAGAGTGCTTTACTAAATTTATATGCAGAACAGAAAAACGGACATTTTAGACAAAATTTTATGAACTAATAAAGAAATTATAACTTTTAAATAAAAAAATGTTATTAAAAAATTTGATATATTTCGGTTAATTTTTCTTTAAAAAAGATTCAGTTGATCAGCTCACAAGTAAGGGTCCTATTTTATGGCAGAGTAGCTAGCTCTCTGGTGCTCGGTACCACAGGTTTCGGGTTCGAGACCAGACAGTGCGATGGATGATTGTAGTTGTTCAGAATCCACTTTAACTATAGGTCCCGGTCTAATAGGATCGTAGAGCGTTTTGGGGATCGTGTTACTATCGTCCGTAGCATATCTTCAAGCTACACGTGCCCCTTGTGTAGTGCTAAATGACCATAAGTTGAAAGATTTGAAAGCTGCATTAGAAAAAGAGTTCATAAATAAATCCTTAATCTGAAAACTTAATATTTTTTTTAATTAAAAACATCAGGTATCATCTTCGTTACAAAGTAAACTACTAATTCTGAATTATATCATATTGCATAAAAATACAAAACAATCTAGTTTACTTTTAATAATGTTTTTGATATTAAAAAGTTATAAAATCAGTTATATTAATAAATTAACCTATATGCATTTTAACTAAAATTTTATAAAACATCTTCGAAAATAAGTTGTCAAGAAAGTAAAAAAAAAAAAAAAAAAAAAAAAAAAAAAAAAAAGTAAATGTATTTGTCTTTTTTTTTATTTTTTATAATTCTTCAAAGGAGCAATATCCATACTTTCAATACATACATCCTTATACATACAACCATACTTTCAATACATCCTGGTCTCCCATAATTTAGTTCAAAAACAAGTTTGATTGGTTTTCACTTATTAACATCATAGAATGCAACATATTTGAGAGACAGAGAGTAAAACTGTATAGCCTAAACCTCATAAATTGCGTTTTCATTATCGATAATCCTCGTTTCGTTCAACATAGAGAAATGAAGAATTTTGTATTTATTGGATTTATGGTTGTTAAATAAAATATCAACTTCAGTTTTTTACCATTAATTTAAAATTTCCATTTACTGAACCAGTCATTTAATACTGTGCAATATATATTTAAAAATAAAACAAGATACTTAGTTTTATTTCACAGACGACAACCTATCATCTCATTTGTGTAAATGACAGTTTACATCTTTCAACTTATGGGTATGCCTGAAATGAAATAAGTGAAGAATGGTGAAATTTCGCTGATTTTAAGAGTACTTGTACTGATATTTCTGATTGTAGAATAAGCACAATTAACAAAATTGTAAACTTGCGGTCTGAAACATACTAGTAAATAATTTTAATAAAGAGAGTTACCAAATTTAATGATGTATGTTTATAAACACGGGCATTAATTAAATACCATCAAAACCTTTTAGAATATCTAATAAAAACTCTAGTAAATATGTGTATTCGACTCTTTGAAAATTTGAGATAATATGTTCAATACCTCTCAGCAATTGTTGAATAGTATATAAATTTCTGAAATTTTATAGATAATTAGATATTATTTTAAAGATTTTATAATTTTATTTTATTATTATGTTGGCTTTGTAATTGGCAAAATATTAGCTGTCTTATGCTTTTTGTGTAACGCCGATAGCAGAGAAACATGCCAACATCATCGAACTTCTTGCTAACTTTATCCCCAAAAACGTAGTCTTTGCTTTATATAGTTATTATTAAGTGAATTTTTGTAAATCGAAATCAATATATATAATAAATCAGATAATTTTAACACATTATAAAAATAAATTGTCTTATACAGGATAATTATAATTAAATCCCAGTTTCTAAATGCTGTAAAAAAACCACTCGTCACAATGAGTTCAAATTTGAACTGAAGATACTTGAAGAAGAGGGAAAAGGTATGGCATCAAAAAAAAATGTTCCACTGATATTTTCCCATCCAATTTCGAATGACCTTGCTGTGGTGGATGGACTTTCCAGTAACAGTGTCCCACTGTTGAATGACTTGGAAGTCCTTTTTTCCATCAAAAAACCGAAACAATCAAGCACATTTAACACTACAGTTGGCTTAATATGCAACTCATGCGAAATACGTTTAATTTCAATTCAAAATATCACTGGCAGCCGAATTCACTTTCATTATGCCACTTACAGCGCCATCTATTAATACACTTCGGAAGTTTTCCTTTGATGTCGTACTGTTTCCCTCTTCTTTAAATTTCTTCAGTTCATATTTGAACTCATTGTGACGAGTGGTTCTTTTTTCATAGCATTTTGAAAGGGGGATATTAATTATAATCACCCTGTATATTTACAATGAGTTTCGTAACAGTATTATTTTCTTATAATTAAAAATTAGTTTTAATTAAATATATATATTTTTTTAAAAATAAAAAAGTTTATTTGTAAAGTCATAATTTTAATAAGTTTCCCCAAAAAAATTACAGAAGCAAAAAAAATATTTCAGAGTTGATTTCTTTGTAGACAAAGGTTTTCGGGAAATAAAAGAGGCCAATGTCTAACATTGTGTAATGAACGAATGTAATGAATTGTGTCGCCTGTCTCTCCAGATCTGCTGCATCGAAGTCATTAATCAAAGTCAATTTTAGTTGTCTATTGACTGAACAGGGTAGCAAGCTCACTTTCTCCGCAATGTTCCTGTTTCCAATATTGTACAAAATGGGATCTATTAATATATTTTCGGAGATATGCATAGCATAATTTATAATAATTAATTAATTCATTCATTTAACTTTAAAACGCATTATTACATTGCTTTTCAATATTTAGTCAAAAAATAGCAAACAGTTTTTAAATGAATTATATATAAAATACTTCAGGATTGTTTATTTTGTGTGAAGGATAGCCCAGTTTTAAATCCACAGACTTCTTGCGTTGCAATCACTACTTTCAGAAATGAGGGAACACGATGTTTATAATGATGTGCGTAATATACCTTACGTTGACAGGTTGATAGATATCTTAGTGAATGTTTTCTGAAGTTTCTCCAAAATGACAGGCATTAAATACGAAAATTTTACTATTAAATGTCTTTTCAGATTCACCGCAGTATTTTGGTGAACTATTCTGGGTACACGAATCAGGCATTCCCCAAATACAAAGAAGAAGAAAAAAGATTTTAGCTATTTAGTGAATAGTGAGTTAACTTCTTGATAGACTTAACTTCTCAATTGAAAAGTGATTAAGGAGTGCCCATGTTTACGCACAATACCGAGATTTTAAATTTATAAGCTGCAAAATTGTATTTATGCAGATATCCATTGTATATGCGATCCGTTGATATCCAACACTCGGTAACAAATAACTGTTGCTTTCAAGAACAACAATAACTCAAGGTGTTTCTCTCATAAAGTGGGCAATCATTATTATGATGTTATGAATCAATGTGCAGAAATATAATTTTGAAAAAGAAATCTCAGTTTATATCTACCAAGGATACATCTTGCCATCATTTTTTTTTTCTAATTATATATTGTTTCGATTAACTATGCACCAAATGCATCGGCTTTAAATTCTGGAATTTACATCCAATTTATATTAAAAATGTTCCTAAGTTTTTTAATTTGATTATATTTTAGAATTTTACTAATTACAGTGGAAGATTAGTATATTGATAAGAAATAGTAATTTGATTCACAGAAAAACAGAACGAATAATAATTTATGTATAAACCAACATTAATTGAAAATGTATTATTATTTAAATATTTATCATAGAACTTTGAAGTTATATTAAAAGCTTTTAAGTTCAAATATTTTTTTCTAAATTGTTTTAATTTGTTTCTAGTAAATGTGTCTACATGTAAAACAACTGTGCATTATACTGAAGTGACAAAAGTCATGGGATACCTCTTAATATCGTGTCGGCCCTCCTTTCGCCCGGCGAAGTGCAGCAACTCGACGTGGCATGGACTCAACAAGTCGTGGGAAGTCTTCTGCAGGAATAGTGAGCCATGCTGTCTCGATAGACGTCCATAATTGTGAAAGCGTTGATGGTGCAGGATTTTGGACACGAACAGACCTCTCGATGATGTCCAATAAATGCTCGATGGGATTCTTGTCGGGCAATCTAGGTGGCCAGATCATTCGTTGGAATTGTCCAGAATGTACTTCAAACCAATCGCGAACAGTTGTGGACCGGTGACATGGTGCATTGTCATCCATAAAAATCACATCGTTGTTTGGGTACATGAATGGCTGCAAGTGATCTCCAAGTAGCTGAACATAAGCATTTTCAGTCAATGTTCGGTCCAGTCGCACCAGAGGACCAAGTCCATGCCATGAAAAAACAGCCCACACCATTACGGAGCCACCACCAGCTTGAACAGTGCTTTGCTGACAGTTTGGGTCCATGGCTTCGTGGGGTCTGCGCCACACTCGAACCCTATCATCAGCTCTTACCAACTGAAATCATGACTCATCGGACCAGGCCACGGTTTTCCATTCATCTAGGGACCAACCGATATGCTCATGTGCCCACGAGAGTCGCTGCAAGCGATGTCGTAATGTCAGTAAAGGCACTCGAGTCGGTCTTCTGCTGGAATAGCCCAAGAAAGCCAAATTTCTCCGCACAGTTCTAACAGACAAGTCCCTTGTACGTCACACATTGATTTCTGCGGTTATTTGACACAGTGTTGCTTGTTTGTTAGAATTTACGACTCTTTGCAGACGTCGCCGGTCTCGTTCGTTAAGTGCAGGCGGTCGACCATTGCGCTGTCCATGGTGGGATGTTATGCCTGAAATTTCATACTCTCGGCACACTCTGGACACAGTGGATCTGGGAATGTTGAATTCCCTAACGATTTCCGAAATGGCATGACCCATGCGTCTAGCTCCAACTAACATTCCGCGTTCAAAGTCTTTTAATTCCCGTCGTGCGGTCATCATCACGTCAAAACCTCTTCACATGAATAACTTGAACAGAAATGAAAGCTCTGCGAAAGCACTGCGCATTTATACCTGTTCTACGCGATGCTACTGCCATCTGAAAATTTGCATATTGCTATCTCATGACTTTTGTCACTTCAGTGTAAATCAGCCTCTAAGTTGCTTTAAAAATAATTTAGGCTGTGCATTTTTAGTAACCCTAACATAATAATTTAAAACATAAAAAAAAATTTTTCAAAAAAATTACAGGAAGCACATGATTTATCCTTTATGGACTATATACACCCTTATGTAAAAACGAAAACGTAAGTTTCTCAAGATATGGAAGAAAAATGTAAAGTTGCCATACAAATTGCAAAATTAATGGCATTTTATATTTTCGAAAATACATTGAATAAATATATATGATTTTAGAAAGCTGTGTTAGAATAATGCAATTTTTGCTTTGCTATTAATATTCTTCGAAGGTGTTTGGCTTATTTCCATTAGTTAAACTGATATTTTATTTAAATTTGTTGGCATTATTGGAAAAAGAGGACTATTTTTCCTCAAATGAGGTTTTCTTATTCTATGATTTATAAAACTATAAAAATATATTACTGAAATAAATTATATTGCCACGAAAACAAAAGATAGTCTTCTGAATTGTAATTGAAAAGAATTTCCGTGCATTAGAACAGATATTAACGAAAAGAATTTAAAAGCTTAGAATAACATTTTTGATCTTATAATGACAAAAATATTATAACAATGTGTGCTTTTGCCACAATGCTACAACATGTATCAAAAAATGCATTGAAATTATTATAGAATATCAAAATAATGTGAAGTTGTAAATTAAACAGATAATAAAATATATCTGTTGAAGAATATAGTTATGAAAATATTTCCATTATAATGTCATATTCTGTAAACATTAAGAAACATGTGCCATCTATCATAAGAAATACGGGCAATCTACCATAAGAAATATGTGTGATATACCATAATGTAATGAGCACATTATATCAAAAGGTAATATGCGCCTTCTACCATTATATAATAAAAAAAAAAAAAAAAAAATAGACACGTAGAAATGTCAAATGTCAAGATGATTTTAGTATGCAAACACACAATGTTATCTCTCATCTTTCATACAATTACAAAAAAAAAAAAAAAAAAAAAAAAAAAAAAAAAAAAAAAAAAAAAAAAATTGTTAATAGATATTTTAATATATATTTGTTTAATAGATATTGATAATTTTAGGAGACCTATACGGGACAAAATTAAATCATTGTATATTAAGGAATTATTATCTAACACCAATAGGAAAGTCTGGCAGACAATTGGGCGTGACTGGAAAAAAATGTAGAGGAAAAACACGTAAAGAGGCTGCTGCCAATTTTAGATTAAGAACTGGACACGACTGCCTGGCCAAAATAGGGATTGAGAACTCTGATATATGTGTTTTATGTAAGACGGAGAAAATGAACAAGGCAAATCTATTTGTTTGCTCCGGACTGGACTCTAACTTACTACAGAATGGTGATTTGTGTACTCTATACTGTAGAGCCAGAGAAATGTTCTGATCTGACGGACTTTTATTATAGGGGTTCTAACATTTTAAATTTTTATCCTTAGAACTTTTAACTTGTTTTTAACTTTTCTCAAGGCCTTTTGGTCGTTTTTGTTAAGGATATCTAATTTTTTCCCTTTGTAATTTTGATTTGTTTATATGTTCTTTTTGTTTCAACGGTAAGTGGATTGAGTTCCAATAAAGCCCTAGGTAACAGTAACAACATATTGACAATTTTCAATATTTTCTCTAAATTTTGTGTAAACTAATTTCCTGTTTGTTAGTAAACCCCATATTTGAAATACTTAAAAAATTAATGTACAAAGAATTATACCGATGCTTACAATTTTTTTCAACTTATGAGGAATCATTTCTATACGATTACATTTACATATGCACAATAAAAATGAGTTCTAAACCTTTTTCCTAAAGCATAATTACCTTTTTATCATTGTATGATTTAAGCTTTTAAAATATATTCATAGCTCATTTTAATGCAAATCTTCCGTCGCATTAAAATCAGAAATGCTTTGAGTTGATTGAAGAGTGCTTTATACGAGTCTATAAGCATATGCATTGTGATTTGCAAGAAAATCTACTTAAAAGCCTTCAGCAAAACGATGAGCCACAATACTGGACTTTGTTAGCTATAAAATGTAGCTAAGAAATTTTTTATCGTTTTCAATCAGTGTAATGCTAGGGAAAGGGTAAAAACGTTCAATTTTGATTTGAAGACAATTCAATTCCACTTCATAATTGGATTCTGACAAATTCGAACTTCAGTATATCTGTCTATCTGTCAGAGAAGGATTCCTTAAAATAGTAAAGAACATAGTAGCTTCACTGGAGTTCATTTCTTCTACTACTTTTTTCTTCATTCGGCTCAGTTCTGATATATTGGATTATTTTGAAAAGAGATTTTTATTTCGTTCTTTATTTTTTCCACGTTCTAACATTTCAACAGTTAACAGTTTTGTACGGAACACGAAAGAAATAAAAAGAAATGAAAATGATAATAAAAAAAAATAATAATATATTGGTATCGGTTCACTTTTGAAATGGAGAGAAAATTTGAGATACTACTCTTCAAGTTTTCTAAAGAATAGAGATAAAATGGAAATGGAAATTTTTTTGTGAGTGACTGATTACATTATACCTAATGAGTCGAATACGAAATGGAAAAATTCAAATATAAATAAATTACAGGCATTCAGAAATATTCGGCTAGATAAATAACTCTTTTTATACTAAATAAAAGATGTTTTTCTTATTCACGTTCTTTGAGTAAATCAAGATTTTATTCCTTTTGAAATGTTTGATAAAAAGCATACACAAGTGGAAAATGCAAATCCATACACACACAAAAAAAACTTATAAATACTAATATATCTCAATTCATGAAGCATATTTTTGTATTTACGGGAAGCAACAATACTAATGTTTAATGTATTGATGTTTAAAGTTCTGACTTTTTTAAAATGGTTTTATAGATATGCTGTACCTCTTCGTTTTTCATAATGCTACGTTAACTTCCAATGGAAAATATTTTAATATATTTGTTGATTTTTCCAAATTACGAATTATATGTTAAATGCGAATATTAAGTTTTTTTTTTTCTTATTTGTTACAATTATTAACACTTTCTTTTAATATGTTAATGTTAATTTTGAACATTATTTTTGAATTTTTTAAATTTTTATTTTTGAATAAATTCTTTTTTTAAATTTTTATTTCTGATTTAAAAAAAATTTTTTTTAAATTTTTATTTTGATTTTTAAATTTTTTTTTTTTTTAAAATTCTTTATTGCAATGGCTTCTTTTTATTGATTTTTTTTGTACTGGCTTTCTTTCTCATGATTTATTTTCTATTAATTTTTTTTCACTTATTTATGTTTTCATATTTTGACAATTTTAAAACTTAAAAAAAAATATTTACAAACTTTTTTGTTCAAGTTTCAAACTTTAAATTTTTTTCGGCAGATAATTAAAAATTTGAGGAATATAATTTAATTGGATATAATTTGGATATTGGAAAATGTAATTCCCAAATAATGTGGCTATTGGAATCCTCATATTATTCGGAAATTGAAATCTACATATAATTTGGAAACTGAAAATTGAATCCACACATAATTTGGAAATTGAATTTTAACTCTTACAAATCTTTATTAATAATAGGAAATAAAATTGTATAATTATTTAAATATCGAAAAATTATTTTAAAACATTTAAATAATACAAACTCAAATGTCACATTTTATATCTAACTTAAAATATATGTGATAGAGTAAAACTTACAGACAGTGTAAACATTAGAACATAGTTTCTCACCTTAAAATATAGAACACCAAAATCTTAATATTTCTATCTAAATTGCATTTTATTATAATTAATCTTAATTGATATATTATCATGATACAATTAGAATTACTTAATGTTATTTATTTATATAAAATGTTTATAAATAAAAATTGTAAATTGCACCTTTAAAATTAAAACAGTTTTCTATTAAAACCAAAAATTATTAAAAACTGTCTGCTAGTATTTTCATTAATGTACATTAAATTGATTATAAGTTTGTTTATAAAATTAAAAGTAGCTTTGTTACCGAGTTATATTATTTAAATAACTATATTAATTATAAAAGAATTCATATTTAAATTTATTTACGATGATAAAATACTTTTATAATACACATCAATCAGACATTTTAAGCTGTATACTGGGCAATGATTTTTCAGCAATATAGAAATACCAGGAGTTAACTCGGAATCCCTGTTGAATGTAATGTAAAAGAAAGCATCTGGCAAAACAAAAATAACTAAAAAATAAATTAACGAAGATTAACAAAGAGTAGAAGACAATAGCTATAATAGAGCCAGTTGTTAAATTTATAATTTATGTGATTATCCTATAAATTTACTATTATTTTAATATCATCAATTATGATGTAAGATAAAATTTATAAACTATTATAGGTATATTCTTAAAGTTTTTACTTAATAGTAAAAATAGAATTTTTCATATACCAGGTATTTTGATTTGAAGTCTTTCGCTATTAGGATGGATGGATTCAGCGTTAATCACGGTACACTACCAGGATCTGATTTACTGTACCCATATTTAAACATCTCACATTAAGACAGCACTGCCAAAGATGGTGCCAAAGGGGTTTCAGTCATTCTCCTCCGCTTTAAACCTGATATAAATAGTTCGCTTCCTACATATTTATTCTTTCCATTCCGAAACACGAATCAATTTCATTTTGCTTGTCGATTTTTCAGCTAAGAACTATTATTTGGAAATTTAATGTTCTATCCACCAGGTTCCTCCATTTCTGAAGTAAATTTCATAAGAAGTAATAAAATTGATTAGTTAGTTGAAATTAATAATCTACAATGATAAAAACAGGTGAACAATTTTTATAATATCCACTTGACCACTGAAGGCCAATACTGAAAAATTTGATTAAATTTCTGACTGCAAGGATATACCTTAATTGATTCGTTAATTTAAGTTTAAACCACTGTAGCAAATGAAACCTAAGAAGCCAGAACAAACTCATAATTCAATTAGGTCCAGTCACAAACAACCAATTTCATTCTCTACGGAATTCTTCTCCAGAGATTATTATGTGCCATGTTTCGGGAAATATAGCACCCCCTCCGATCCCCAAAGAATGATCATCAGGACAAGAGCGATGCATTGATCTGCAGAGCACGTCACTCGGCAATCAACCCCTATCGAATTTGTTACCGACGAGGAAGGTCCCACCTATTAACGGCAACGACAATTCCGACCACCCCTCGATGCACCTCCCAGAGTTATCTGCTATTGGCCTGAATGCAGTCCCAGTCCCAATTGCATGGTATAAATGTGCCAACATTTGTTTCACTACGACGAACGCTGAATAAGAAAGAAGATGTGGGCAGTTTGGCCCCAGGAAGAGAAGAATGTGGACCATTGAAATTTTTAGTTTACTGGTCTTGCGTAGAGCACCTATATATCTACCTTTCCTTTTTGTATCGCATGGAATTTGGAATAATTTAAAAACAGTTATTAAATTCATGCAATATATTATCAATTCAATACACCACATAATAGTTAATAAAAAACTTCACATTAACACATCTTGTAGTAGAACATATGATCTATTCACAAATATTACATCTACAACTAATAAAAATTTTCATTATTTTTGAAATTTAATGGCAATTCTACATTTGCATTCCTATTCTGGTTTAAATGCCCTAACACACAAATTTTTAAACATATTTACAATAAGTGAATAATAAGTGTTATTATCAATTTATATTTATTTATTGCATCGTAAAATTTTGTAATTAAGAAATTATGAATGTCAAATCATATCTAGTATATCCAGCTACTTTATCATTTAGCAGAAAAAAATCTAAAGTCCATCTAAGCTGTTGTCAAACTATTATCTGTGATTTCTAGGGGAATAAAAATTGTTCATGTTGGGGAATGTGTCCTATTTTATAGTTAAAATCCTATATTATAGTAAGTAACTGAATCGCTAACAAACAAGAAAGCTGGAAACTTTTTGTAGCATATTTTTTAACAATCATGTATTTCAAAACATTGTTAATTACATTCAAGATAGGTGTAGACTAGAAATACATAAATAAATAAATTGAAGTGTTCGCTCATTTCAAAAAATTTCAGAATTTTCCCAGAAAGTTCTTGTCATACACATATATAGGCATAGTATATCCATCCTAATCACCTGACCATTTGTTGAGCAACTTTTTTCTTTCTTAAAAATATTATTTAAATAAAGTAAAAAATATTGAATTAAAATTGAGACTATACATAGACGAAACATTTTCCTTAACCTTATAAAAGGTCCTTATGTTAGATTCCATTTAAGGAGAAATGCTTCGAAATGTTATGCGAACTTTCAGTGATGGACTCCGACACTTAAACTGATTGCATTTATTGGTGCATTTTTATTAATCTCAACAATGGCGTTCTTTCAAATTTGTAAACAACATTAGTAAAAAAGAGATAATACTATAAAGTAATTATAGTATTTTTCATTTCGAAAACTATCATTTTTTTGTTTAATTTGCACAAAAGCATTTTTATTTTCTGAAGAAATGACTATGTATATCATTGAATGTATAAAAAATGTTTTTTAAAAGAATATCAATTTGTGAATTTTATATTTAAATAATAATTTTTGCCCCCAAAATTAAATAATTGTTTAGTCATTCTTCGATTTCAAAGCGTATAATAATAAATTGCAAGTATTACAACTTTTTGGAATCTAACATTTTAAATACTTTCATTTTGATTAAATTAAATTTTACATAATAAGGTAAATTTAATAAAATATCATAATTTACAGGATATTTAATTTAATAAAAAGTTATAGAAGAGAAGTCAAGATAAAATTTTATCTTGTTACAGAAGAAAATGAGATGCAAAGATAAAATGTTGTGAATTTAAATAAGTTAATTTGCCACTTCACCAAAAAAAAAAATGTTTTTAGTATAGCATGTACGACAAAAATATATATTAAATTTAAAAGATTAAGTTCGAAATGTGGCAACTGACGGCATTTTTTCCGGAGATCATTCTCCATTCTCTAAGAAGATATGTAGCCTATTCTACACTTTCTAAAGGTTAACAAAATGGTGAACTAAAGTAGAACATAATGGCTGTTACACAGCATTAATATTTTTCTAACAAAATTCAGAAAGGAAACTCCCAAGAGAAACCTCTGAGGGAAACTCTCAAGTGAAGTAGAATTGAAAGGAATGCCAATTTATCGTGTACAACCTCAGCATAGATGCACAACTTTAGGTTCAGCATCACTTTTAGAGTCTTTAACGTAGCTTCTTCAAAAGGAATATTCCCCAGATCATTCTGGCCCTTAAAATAAGAGAACTCACTCAAAATATAATTGGCATTTAAGCGCTTTTCTAAACACATCTATGAAGTAATGACTTTAAAGTAGCTATCACACAACTTTCCAACAATTGTACTAGTATGTCTCATGGGAAACAAATCCACAAATCAATAAACATTAGGAATGTTAGTTCAACAATGTCTAATTTTTTAATACGTATATATATATTAATTTCAGAATCCTTTTACAAATGAAATAAATAATTCTTAAATTAAATAAGTTTGTATTAAATCCTATTTAACTTCAATAAATTTATATTTCCTAAAAAAAAACATCACATATGATGTTTTGCTTATTAGCTAATTTATTCCTTTTATTAAGGTCCCAAAATTTAAACATTTATCTTAGCATGAACCGGAAAATTAATTAATCTTTTTATTTCATTTTTAAAAATATAATACACAATACTTCTTCCCACTTAACGTTTTACTAACAAATTATGTATTTCCATAATTGATTTCTAATTAAAACATATTATCTAGGGAATTTGGGATTCAAAAGCAATTTGTAATTAGTTGAACACGAAGAGAACAATTTAATGAAATGAATTTCAAAATTTCAACCATTCCTTTATAGTAATTAGTTTAAATATTTACTATGTGATAGAACAGTTTGAGTTGCAGGAATATATCCTTTAAATAATTAAATTCAATCAAATTAGTATAACTTTAGAAAAAGAGAATTTTAAATGAGGATACATCTTTGAAGATTGCATTTAATCAAAGGAGTTAAGTTGTGTATTGCACTTTTCGAAATTAGGTGTGTTACCAAAATCATTTAATTTGATAAAATTGATGAAATTCATTGAAGATTTGAGATCAATTTAAAAATCTTTATATATTCATTAGTTACAACTCACGGTCTTTGATTTTTCTTTTATATATAAAAGTGAGTTTCCAGCTATTAAATATTTCTTCATTGCCTTTAAAAATAAACTAAAAAGTAGAAAGTATTTTTCAGTCTAGACTGCATTGTATAAAACTGTAAAGTAAGAAAACAAAATTTATTTTTAATAAATTCACATAATATTTAATATGTGAGCGTTTTAAATCTAAAAAAAAAATATATTTTATAACAATTTTTAATCCGGTTTTGCATTGCTTATACATCTTAAAAAAAATTAAAATTCATTAGCATAATATAAAAAATAGATGTTTTCCAACGTTGCATAATTTCCCTTTAAAACAAAATGAATTATAATCATTAATAAATTCTGATTAGGATAGAAAGAAAAATTGCAAGGAAAAGTTTCAGTCTATTATGAAATTTTCATCAATAATTTCATACTTTAAAGCAATTTACAAAAATTTAATATACAAAAAACAGTAATTAAAAATAAAAATAAAAAATCTGGAAAATAAAATGGAAATTAGCACATATAATATTAGAGCAAGATAAAATCATATAAAAAATTAAAAGTGAATTAATCGATAAAATAATATATGTAATGTATTTGAACTAAGAATAATGCAGACATAATTATTTTTATATTGTGCAGACATATTTCGTTTTCTCTTAGTGTTGCTATCAAAAAATATAGTTTGCATTTTTTCCCAAGAAATAACTAAGTACAGTTAGTGAAATTTTTAGGTACACTAAGGCATAAAAACTATTATTAAATACACTTGGTATATATTATAGGTATAAAAATACTCAAAATAAATACTAAAGATTCAAAGGAAATTATTTCTCAACTCCTATTATCTTTTAGATAATTTCTTACAACAGCATAGTTACTTAACCATCATTATACAATGTTTCATAAATCACACTGAAATTTCTAGCCTTTTGAAAAATACTTCCTTCATATAAGTAACAAAAAATTTTACATTGCTATAATAAAGAAGGATATAATATAAGAAAAAGTAACATCGTAAAATAAACAAAAATTGTCATTTGTTTTCTTTTGTAATCAAAAGTAAAAGAGTAGGAATAAAAGGTACGATATCCTATAAATTCACTAATTCTTTACTCAAGATTAACGCCAAAATCCCCGTTCAAAGCTATTGATGGCGATTTTTTGCATCACTACTTTAAAAAAAAGGCTCTCTGATGATAGGACAGCGTGTAAGCCCACCATAGAGAAGTACCATAAAATTGTACCTCAGGACTTTATGGTAAGCCCATTCAAATACAGACAGTTGGCCTTGGAAAGTTAAAGGAACAAAAGTTGTGTCGGGAGAATGAAAAAAAATGTAAAAAAAACAATGATAAGTTAAGCTTAGATTTTAGAATAATTAACTTTGAAAATGATTCAGCTAGGCAGGAGGAATAAAAATTAAAAGTGTTTTAAATATACTCGTTCGTTCTGTTTTTCGTTTTCTAAAGATTTCTCTCATAATAAATAAAACGTATCTGTAGTTTCTAAAATTTAAAATTGATTATACAATGTTTTTACATATAAATATATATGAATTTTTATATTTGAAAAAAAAAATATATTTTATTTTACTTTGTTTTCTATTTTTCTTTTATAAAAAAAAAATATTTTATAAAAGTATTTCTAGCCTGATGACTTAATATCGAATAAAAATAGCACTATCAAAATTTTTTCAATCAACATTAAAGAATTCAAATCTATATTTATGTTAACCCTTTGTAAGGCGGTGGTAAATATATTACCACCACGCGATTTGATTCCCAGCACCAAGTAGTAAATTATTTACTATCGCCCCTTAGCAGAAACCGACCTTCGAAATCAGCGTTTCAGTTTCAACCGGTAGATCGCAGTTGGGGGCCTCGTAAACTGATAAATTTCCTCTTTTTGTCAGTTTTCGAACAAAATGGCGAAGACATGCACGTGTTTTTTTCTATCTCCCAGTACATAATAATTTTACTTAAAGTATTGACTAAGAAAATATTAGAAATATAAATAAAAGTTTATAATTAGAAGAAATTATTCATTTTAATGGCATATTTAACTTTTTCTACAAATTTTGGTAACCGAGTTTCAACATCATTAATTATGTGTATGTATCACATACAAATTGTGTTGTATTACTTAAAAACTATGAATAAAAAGGTATTAAAAACTATTCAAAGCCTCTATTGACTAAAATGACTTGCATAAAAATATTTGGAAACATTTATGTAATGAAATTAATGTTCATCTTGGAAGTTGTAGAGATGAAATAAACATTGTATTATATAACAAACAGTGTATTATAACAACAATTGTTATTACAATACAAACAATTGTATTATATAACAATTTAACATATTAAATCTTATATAAAAATCTTATTGCAACTAAATTTACTAGGCAACATCTGAATTAAATATTTTAACCACAATCTTCTTAACTAAATTCTGCATTTTTAACTTAACGATTCCTCTTTTTAAAAGTTGTTAACAAAGATTAATCACTGCAGTGGGGACGACATTAACCGAGTTCTACGTTTGTGCATTCCTCCAAACAATTGATATCCAAAAATAGCAATCCCTCCCCCTGCTGGTTGCTGATAAGTCGCCTTTTCCAGCAGACTGCGCATTTACCATAACCATTTAGGCCCATTAAAAGGCGCAATCAAACCGTTAACGCATTCCCGGCTCCAGGACTCGCTTGATACCATCCCAGAAAAGTCCGGGCAACTCATTCGGCCCATTAAAAGGGACGGAAATTCAGGCTCGGGAGTCTCCGGAAACATTCGGAGGGAAACAACGCTACCTAATGACCCCCAAATAATAAAACTGTCCACTCGCAACCGTACCCCCTGCCAGCAGGAAATATGACCCACCCCTCCCCTTTTGCTGGAGAAAGGGGTTCTCGGAGTGACATATAATACACATGATGGAGTTGTTAAGATGTGTCTTCTGGTGACGACAGATGTTGGTTTTCTGTTGGTGTCCATCTTTAAAACGATGGGGCGCCATAAAACTCTGGGGCTTGTCGGAATGTGTGTCAGTGTTGCCCCAGTCCCGTTTTATAGAGGGACAATAAAATAGATTTTGATGGCATCCATTTTTGGTTAGGTTTGTGTGCAGTTTGTTGGAATCGTTATGCCAGGATTGTATTGGTTTGATTTAGGGCAGCTTTGGATTTTGGTATTGCAAATAGATAGAATGAGGAAAGTTTTGAATGGTGAAAAACTGTTTGTTACGTCAAGTGTTATGGTATACTTAATCAAACTTGGCTAGTAGCTTATGTGAAAAGAATGGAAGATGATGGGACATTTTTTGATGTACCAGGTGTTGAGATTCGCAGAATAAAACATCATTGCTTTTTGGTTGAATAATTTTATATTTTATATGAATAGCACATTTTTTTTTTTTTTTGAAAATATTGACGGAATGAAAAATAAATAGCCATGTTTTCTAGAAACATAGATTTTACTAAAAACATTTCCATCATTTTAATAAACCTTTTATAATGTAAATAAAACTGCATTGTAAAAATTAAAATTGAGGATTCATTGAAAAATATAATGAAAAAATTGTTTAAAATAATATTATCAATTATTTATCACAAAAAATAATTTAAATTTCGCTAAAGGTAATAATTTAAAATTCGTTAATTGGTAAGTAACATAATAAATAATAATAATAGGTTGAAAAAATTAATCAAATATAATTTGTACAGACTTTAAAATATTATTGCAGAAACTTTAAATACATCTTAGGATTTACAGCCGTTTTGGATTATAATAATTTATTATTGAAGATAAACAACCATATATTAATATTTTTTTAATATATCACATAACTTGTCGGAGTTGAAAAGGGAAAACATGTTTATTGAATAATATTGCTATTAATTAAATTGCATTTTATGATACCTTCTTAAACTTTTAGCAGTCTCGAAAAAGTTCATAGGTCCCAAAACGCAAGTATTAGCATTACACCATGTATTGCATTAGAGAAATGAATTTTAACTAAGGCATTGTATAATTCTACATTGTAAACTTTTAAAATAAATTATTATATGATATAAAGACTATTGCATCATGAAAGCATCAATAGCGCAGTTAATGTACCTTGACGAGGTAGACCAAATAAGTCAATGAGCAGGCCAAAAGTAAACAAGCTTTGTGATGAATAGATTTTACTAATAAAATATTCTGTTGTAAAAACAAAAAAAATAGTAGATAATGAATATTCGAAAAATAACATAACTATGACACTCGGAACTAAAGAAATGTCTTCTATCGTATTAGATTAAAAGGAACAGAAAATCCAGAAAAAAAGGTCATGACAGAAGTAAATAGGAAGAAATGATTCGAGATAATATTAAAATGCAAACAGAATCCTGCAAAGATTTTAAAAAAATGTTATTTTCTTTGATGAGAATAAATGTGGAATTTTTAGATCAAAAGTTCCTTTCAAGATTAGGAAAGAAATTGAATAAAGCTGCTTATGATACTGTAATATCCAAAGCATAGGGAGGGAGAATATTATGACTTAGGATTCATGGCTGGCATATAATGAAAAAAAACAAAATTATCTGACTTCGAATGCATTTTGACGTGGTGCGATGTATTTGCAACTAATCTCTGAAAAATTAGACGTGCAGCAAAGATTACTAGGGAATATCTTATCATTCACGAAGAAGATTATTAAAAAAGAAAAACATTTGGAGAATGTATTATAAAGATTTTGGGATAGATATGGCAAAGAAATTGATAAACTCATTGATCCCGCCACGTCATTTAATGGTAATTATTGAATTAAAATATTTAATATAATAATTCCAAATATTTTTTATTCAATTATAAATCTCAAATATACTTTTTTTCTTTGCAAATTGAATTTTTAATTCTTTAGAAAAAAAGTTCTCTAAGAAAATATAAAATTATTGAATTTAGTGAAATTTTTTGAATATTTACATTTTTTAAAACTAATAAATAACACTTTAATTATCAAGGAAATTATGCTTTACTATTATAACAGATTAAGAAGTAATAAATTATTATGATTCTGTAGCTATTTACACAAAACGTCTACTAAAAATCTTAAAAAATTAATGACAATTTAAATAACGAATTTTAATAAAGTATTATTTATGTGATAATTATAGAATCATTCCAATACTGTAATAAATAAATCCCTAAAATAACTAAATATTAATTTAAAAATAATGTAATTATTTGAGTACTTTAAATTACCTTACTTCTTGATTAATTAGAAATATGATTTTAATGATATTGTAATGCCATGAAAAAAGGCAAAGCATGAAAAACAATTAATGTTCTTTTATCATCAATAAATAAAGTCTTAATAAATAATAATAAGTTCTTTTATCATTTTGTTTATTGGATAAAACCCTGCAATCGCCGCATTTTCAATAATTACGTCTACAATGATGAGAATCTATACCTCCAAATTTAAGGTATTCAACAAGCAACTAAATATTTATCAATACTACCTAACTACTATACTTGCTTAACTACAGTATTTCGAAATTTTTTTAATACAATTCACAAATTTGCTTTTAGGTATGTGGATGACCTAATTGTTTTCAATCAACAAATTTCAAAACTTCAAATTTTTTATGGTATTTATCTAATAGAGATTATTAAAAAAATACAAAATAACATTTCATTATTATTAAAACATTTTCTCAATAATTTATAGTCTCTATGTTTTCTCTACATTGTGGGTTTCTCACATTTTTTTTGAAGAAATAGTAAACCACTCCATTAATTTCTACATCGCCATTTCACACTCGAGTGCAACTAATTAACAGAAATACACATTGAGCAATAAATAATTCCCCTCAAAAGATACACGCCTACAAACTATTAATCTCTTTAAACCATATTATAAATATTTACGTGACTCAATTTTTGCTATATTAAACGTGCTTAACTGTCAAATCTTATTTCTTCAGTATTTCCCATACCGACTCTAAACGGAAGATTATTTTATCTACTCCATGTTATCAGAATACATCGCTGGATATGTCTTTGACCTGGGACCAATCATCTTGAGTACAGAAATAACATGATTTTAACAATACCAAGATGTCATGCATGTCTTGATTAAACTATGCCCAGGATGAATGAATTAATACTTATCAGTTTTTATAAGTATTTCTTTCGAATCACGGATTTCTTGGACAACATGAGTGATGATCTATTGCTGTCAATTTTGTATAAATATTAGTATACTTTTTGATCTGCCAATGTAGTTCTAGCAGTTCAAACTCTTGATATTTGTGTTTGTCAATTGATTTTCAATTTCGTTTGCTGAAGCTTATGCTCACTCCGGATCACGAATATTTTTTTAGAGATTTAAATGCGAGGCACTTCAGGTTTGTCTATTTCGAAGTTTATGATTGTTTTGTTATAAATTTGGTGTAGAAATATTGTTGTGCAAATTGTGTTTGTTTCTATCACATATTTGGTTATTTTTCGATTAATATTTTTGCTGATGTATATATATATATATAAATTAAATTTTATGTATTTTACGTCTGTTAAAGTTAACGTATATCTGTCTTAAGTGCAGAAATTTTCCAAGTGCGAGTCACGGAACATAATTTATGGTCTTTAGGATAAATTAAATATTTCTACATGCAAAACGGTCAAAAATTCATATATAACAAATTTGGCAACAAAACACGTACATCATGTCTCAAAGTTTATGACAGCAAAAGTGGAGAGCCACTCGACAAATGCTGTTGGTTGTCTAAGTTTCTATTGGTTTCATGGTTGATCAACTTAATATTTCTCATGGAGAATATTTAATTTACAAAGGTCAGATCCTGTATTTCTCTCCAAATTTAAAAGAACTCTTTTGAAGGATTGAGGGCTAAGTGGTTGCATCTCCGAACTGTTTCAGTCAAAATTTTTGAGCCTACTGCATTTTAACATTTAAATTTTGCGTTGCACCAATAATACAACGCATATATAGTAATATCTACCAATCGGTTTTATTCCCTGCTATGATTTATATATACAAATCGAGTATTACTGGAAGTACCACTGAACTGTTTGCACAATATTTTTACTTTCATACAAGTAAATATATATATATATATATATATATGTGTGTATAGAAACTACAATTCGACAAATTGATTCTCTACGTGAAATGTATTTAATGATGGGATGATTCATTTTGTTCTTTTTCCAAATTTCCAAGTCTTTAATACAGCTGTCAGAATACAATTTTAACTTCTTGACTCGATATGAACATATAAAAATAATTGAAGTCTGCAAACTAACAAAACATCTTAAAGAAACACTAAATGGATTTTATTGTCATTACAGTGTGGAAGTTAAGTTTTCAAAAATAAGCATAAAACGTGATTCCAGCTTATAAGGGAAATTTTCTATGAATGCTAATTTTTTAAAAGAAAAACAGATGCTAAACAGCCAGTCAAAAACATTACTAAATTTTAAAAGCAAAGCCTTTATTGTATCATTATGTACAATCTTAAATAAATTTAAAATCTTTCTCAATTCTTTTTCAATCATTCTCAATTATTAGGCATGATATTTGTTGAATTTCATTTGCAATGATGGCGGGGATTTTAATATGCTAAGATTATTTCTTAAATTTTATTTTCAGTACCTTTCTGAAGATTAATTAAAAACTTTTAATTATATTAATTAACAACATTAATCTTCTTAATCATTTTAGTACCTTTTTTACGGCATTATACCTAATTAAAACCCATAACGCTTCAGAACGGTTTTAAGAGTCTACTTATATGTAATTACGCTGTAATTTTTACCACGAATCAAAATCTTCGGAAAAAAAAGCAAGCCGTATTAGTCTACATGAAGAGTGTGCGCAATTTTTCCTTTCTTTGTCTACAGCGGGATAATATCTCGTAATATCCATTAAGCAAATTATATTAAGTATTTTAGCAAATAAAAATTTTGTATCATATTTATATTTAATTTCTTTTGAAAAATAAATTTTTAATCATCTAAGTCAAGAAGTTCTAACCATATATAAAAGAAATATCTCAGAAAATAAATTAATGAAATTTAGTATGATGTTTAAATAGCAAATTGTTTTATAATTTATTATTTTTTTTAATCATTAATGAGTTTAAATTCATTCATTTTCGTAAAACTCTCAATATTTTAAAAAATGATGATTTTTGGTTTTGTGAGTTTGGCAGTGTTTTTTTAATTAAAATGCTACAATTAAATGAGACAAGTTAAATTCACATTCAATAGATAATAATGAAATAAGTCTATTACTCCTAATACATTAGCTTTCAATATTTGCAGAACTGAATTATATCATCTAAGAAGTTTTAGAGTTTTCATGTAGTGGTGTTTAAATAATATATATTTTTCAATTTGTTATTTTATTTAAAATTGTGAATAGATTTAAATTTATTCAATTTTCTAAAGGTCAAAATATTAAAAAAAAATCACGATTTTCCGTTTTGTGAGTTTGACAGTCTTTCTTTTTAAATAAAATACTACAATTCAGTGAGACAAATTAACTTCAAATCCAATAGACATTAACGAAATAAATCTATTGCTATTAATACGTTAGTCCTCAAAAATGGCTAAAGATGAATTATATAAAATAAATATTTTTCATGTAATCTAATTATTTCTAATTTAGAGTGATAGGGATCTTTATTATTTTGCATTCAACTGAAGTTTTATAATTAGATTCCTTGATGCCTCCTCAAAAACTAAAAAAAAAAAAAAAAAAATTTTTAGAAAAACCAAAAACAAACCTAATTTAATTTTTAAAAAATCAATCCCCAATTTTAAAAAAAAAAAAAAAAAGCCAAAACAACTGATAACAAAGACTCAGCTTTCAAGAA